>OY747133.1:58915867-59374405 GCA_963556465.1 Berberis vulgaris
AAACTTGTACTCAATGAAGTGGCAACACCTATGTGGTCATCATAGTGGCATTGGATATCACAACATTTAATTGTGTGGTACACATTGTGCAACCTCGTTGAGTACAAGTTTTTTTTAGTACAAAAAATAGATTTTTTTAGTAAAAAGAACTTTAGTTTATGATACAAAAAGTTATGTAATGAAAAGATGTCGGTCACGTGGCGTGCTCTCATTGGTCACATTGTCAAAATCTACATTCATTTTGACATTGGTCACGTGGCGTGCTCTTATTGGTTCAAATTTTTTTACTTTTCAAAAAGTTATGTAATGAAAAGACCCTCCATCAAATGAAAAAAAAATGTCATGTCAACGAAACGTAGATTTTGAATGTTAAAAGAATGGAGTTTTCCAAGACTCGAGAATTACAAGAAGTGCATGAGGTTATGAGTTTCTTTGAAAAGGGATTAGTGATAAAACTAGATGTCAAAATAAGAAGTTCAACCAACCAGTCATGGTTAACTCTAAAGGAGATCTAGGCAATAAGAATATGTCTACTATCACTAGAAAGCCCCTGCTAAATAACACCACCATTTCCACTGAAGGACACCATCAAAAACCTCCTTTCTGAAGGACACCACTACCTTTTTGAAGGACACCACTACCTTTTTGAAGGACACCACAAATATAAGCCCTTAACCAAAAAAAAATCCCTTTCTCTCCCACATCGAAACGGTCTATCCCTCTCCCAAAGTTTGAACTTCGCACACACTTCCCGCCCTCATTTTTCCTTTACTCTCTACTTTCTACTCTCTTGCTATACTCTCTGCTTTTTTCCTTTACCGTCACTGTGCGATACAAAGGTTGCAGGTTGTTGTGTGATTTGTGCAATTTGGGGTCTGTTGGTGTATGATTTAGTGTGTTGGTGTGCGATTCTAGGGCTTAGTTGATGTCAATTTGGTGCGTGGTCTCTTCATTGCTTCGTTGTGTTCGATTCTTCAACCAACCTACAAATTCATGTAAACTTGTTTCTCCCTTCATTGTGTTCTATTGTTTTGTTTTAATTGTTACATATTTATTTTAAATGTTTAGTATGACAAAGAAAAACAAAGATATTGTGTTGGAGGTTGATGGTGGTGTTGGTGGCTGTGTTGATGGTGGTGTTGGTGGTAATGTTGGTGGTGGTGTTGGTGGTGATGTTGGTGGTGGTGTTGGTGGTAGTATAGGTGGTGGTGGTGGTAGTGTTGGTGGGGATCATCCAGCTCAAAGACAACCAATGATGGCGTCTTTAAGAAAAACCATAGCCATAAAAATAATAAAAAGATGGAAGAGAAAAAAAATGCAACAACAGAGGGAGAAAGAAAAGGAAATGAAGTGGAGAGAAGATGAAATGAGGAATGATTTGATTGTCGCGGATGAAGCAATAACACTCCTATTGCTATCGCTAAGTCAACGTAATGTGGTTTGTGACGTTGAGGAATCAGATAAGGGCGAGGGGGATGAGCAGGGTGAATAAATGCAGGGGGGTGTGGAGGGTCAGGGGGATGAGCAGGGTCGGGGGATGCGGCAGCTCAGGGTGATGCAGAAGGTCAAGAGTCACCAGTTATTTCTGTAGAACCTGGTTCTAATGAAGATCTAAAACCTAGCAAAGTTTCTTATCCTGGTGGTCTCAATGATGCATCCATATTAGAGGATTATGATGGTCATGTTTCTCAATCCATTCGAGATGGTCAGGAGGTATTTATAATATTTTCAAGTTATTTTCAATGTGCAGTACTTATTGGTTTTACATTATTTAGACACTTGCTAGTTTTCTTATTGTGAAGGAACGAGGCAAGTTGAGATATCGGCATCAATACAAGAATTTTATAATTTGGAGGTTTAGTGACGAGCCGAAGGAAGTTATTTCAATGGTCTATAAAAGTTGTCTCCGATCGTTGATAGCCATTGTAATGATCATATCGATAGGGTCACAATTTGTGTTTTCATGGAGCATTGGCAACCTGAGACTAACACTTTTCAAATCCTTTTTGGAGAAATGACCATCACCATTGATGATGTCTATCGTATCATTCATTTGCTGATTGTTGGTAAGCCGGTTATGGTGAAGAAAACTCAAATGAAGAAAAAGAGTGTGTTCAACTTTTGGTGAATGTTTGGAGATTCAAAAGAGTGAAGCACAAAAGCATGTCCAGAAGTATCAGAGTTTCATGGAGATGAAATTTATTAAGGATTACTATTGTAGGAAAGTGAGCACAAGTGATAATCTTCAAAAGAAACAAGTTGCACAGGGTTACTTGTTATTTCTTCGGGACACGACGATCTTCACTGATAAGAATGGAACCAAGGTGCGCACTAAATATTTGAAGTTGCTGATGAAGGTGGATGATATTGGGAAGTTCGCATGGGGAGTTGGTACTTTGGTGTTTTTGTATCATCAACTTGTTTGTGCTAGCAGAGCGGGTACCAAGCAAATATCCAGATATTTGCCTTTTTGGAGATACAATTTTCTGATTAATTGTTTATTTAATTATATGATCACTTTAGGCTTTGGGGTACGCCCGAGTGTCATGGAAGGATCGTATCCCTACTATGGCTAAGTGGGATTGTCCCCAACTTAGTGGGGTTGTGAGTGAAGAAATTTTGACTCTTAGGAAAAATCTTGATGACATGTCTCCTGAAGAGGTAAAAGTTAGTCATTTAAGTTTATGGTTAATCCAATTAATTTAATAAGTCTATGTTTGTATTGTCAGGTTATTTGGGACCCTTATACGGAATCCAAGCGAAGAACTTCACTTCACAGCATTACATGGTTCCAAGGCTGCTTGTTATGCCCTAATGTTGAAGAACCCTATCACCCAGATCGAGTGATGAGACAGATGGAAAGGGTAAGGTCATTTCAAATCCCCCATTCAAGCCAAAATGAAGAATAAATATCGATCTAGCCACAACTACTCGATGAAACACGAGATGCTGTCTTCATTTGCTGCAACTTGGCAGAATCATCGCGTGTCAATTGAAAACCAAGAAGCGCCAGTGAAGCTTCCATGGGATTGCAGCAAGGACTACTTGGAGTGGTTTCATGACATTACCCATCCGTTCATCCAACCACTGAAGACTAGGAAGACATGTCTCTTAAGAAATCAATTGTTCATATCTCACAATCGGGTAATTGATCTATAGTTTAACAAATTTGCTCACATTTGAAATATATAATTGATTTGTTTTTTTCACTAAGATCAATGTTTTCCTTGCAAAACAAGTTGGTTGATGAGGCTCTTCAGTTGGTGGACGCCTCTATTGAGAGAATGTGAATAAGGTTGTGTTGGTCATAAGGAAAAAAAAAGTAGGTGACTTGCAAAAACAAATGTCTACGCATTTCTCCTCCATAAAAGAAAATGACGAATAGCAACAAACTAGTCGAACTGGTGATGGTAGTGGTGCTCCAAGTGGTAGTGCTCTAAGTATTGGTGTTGCAGGCAGTGGTAGGGGAAGGGGTGGTGTTGTTGTTTCTGCTAGTGTTGGTGGTGGTAGATGAAAGTTTGAGGGTAGTGGTGGTGTTGGTCGTGGTAAAGGAAAGGGTGATGGTGGTGGTGGTGGAGGAAGGGGTGATGGTGGTGTTGGTGCTGGTAGTAGAAGAAGGGAAGGAGTGGTGGTGGTGCTAAAGACAAAGAAGAAGTTTTTACTGGTGGTGATGTTGAGGGCAGAATGAAGAAGAAACATGAAAAGAATATGACTGAGATTGAACCTCGGAAATAAAATAAATAAATAAATAAATAAAAACTACGAGGAATTGATGTATAATTTTGAAAAACAATTTTGTTTGTAGTTAGTGAATATGTAATGACTATATGTTTATGCAATCAATTATGATTCGCATTAGTATTTATGTATATCTCAGTAATGATTATAATGGTAACTGTAGTCCAAGTAAAAGTAACAAAGTTTATCAAATAACTTGAAATTTTTGACACAAAGTCACCGAAATCACAAAACCTGAAATTTCTATCTGCAAACGCAGGAACGGGTGCGAAACTTATTTATATAATCACAATGACCGATGTGAATACAATAAAACAAATCGCAGACTAAATTGAGAATGGTGTCTAAAAACTAATCAACAACAAATGACAACAAATGCAGCGACTCATGTGAAAAGGATATTTAGAAACGCAGTGGTCACTGCGAATATGTTTATCCCATTCGCAGTGACCATTGTTTGGACAGAAAAGAGACTTTGTCTAAATTTGTGATTTTTTGGATTTTCATCTTTTTTGGATTTTTTTTCAATTCCTATGGGTTTTATACACTATTGGCATATTTGATTTATTGCAAAATCTCACTTTTGACCTTTCCAACTTGAAAAAAAATATGCTTTAAGTGTAAAAATAAGAATAAAATCATTAAGGGCAAAGTTTACCTCTAGAAGGTTCGTATCTTCCAAATATGCTTTAAGTGTCTCCCGGTCATCTAGATTCTGTGAAAGTATCTCGAAATTGATTAGATCGGCGATGGCATTCTGTGCCAAAAATAACAAAAATAATCATCAACAACAACGATCAAACTAACCCTAAAAATAAACAAATTTTAGGGTTCAAATTAACAACTAACCCTAAAAATAACAAAGTTTCTTCAAATAAACCAAAAGAGAACTTAAATATGATATTATGATAATGACAACAACAAAAAATTACCCATGCAAACTCATCTCAAATTGAGAGTGTACCTCGAGTGGAGTGGGTCGTTCTTCGTCTTGAAAATGTTTATCTTTTTCGTTCACACCTATAAATGGTGTGCAATGATGACTCTCAACTTTAACATTATCATCTTGAAGCCTGCCAACATCATTTTCACTAAACTCATCCATTTTTATATACAAACTTCACTAAAACCTTAACAAAGGAAGATGAAAATAGAGACAGACAACAAAGACGTAGAAGAGAGGCTCCACACCGGTATTGGGGGTCGTCCGGCAAGCTTGGAATGAAAGATAATTTTGATGGAAATAAAGGATGGAGGAAGAGGTGTTTTCTCACGAGAGATGGCAAATAAGCAGTAGATAGGGGAAGGAGGATGAAGACGAGTAAAAGAGGGAAATGGAGGCTGAAGACGGTGGCCGACAACTATATTTCCGTCGAGATTGGAATAAAAAGATGATGGGAGAGGTGGTCAGTTCCTGCGAGTGAGAGAAGAGGAGTTGCGGGATTTGGGAGAAAAGAAAAAAGTCCATTTTTTTAGATTTAGAAAAAAAGTGTTGATGGTGTCCTTCAATGAAACTAGTAGTGTTACTTGGCAAGAAAAATGAAAACAATACCTAAAATTTGTTTGTTAGTGCTTTCATTACATGAAATATTAAACCAAATTAACCAATCTTTAGAACAAATACTGAAGTCCAAATAAAAAGGATGTAGCTACGTCAATATATTGTGTTTTTTGTTAAACCATTAGGTCTGCATCTTATTGCAGTAAGTGCATCTCTGCCAATGGGGTGGATTTTTTTTTTTTAACTCCCACACATTTACACAATTCTAATTCTCGCCTTTAGCTCACTCCACTTTGAATATCGTCCCTTCAGAGTTGATGAAGATAAGGTGATCCTTTCCTATTTCCAGCGACTTCTCTTAACTTTCTTATAGTAATGTTTTTGTGTTAGAAAAAGTGTTGGCCGACACTTTTTAAAATAACGTCATAAATTTTTACCACCTCGATTACAATTACCTGGGAGAGAGCAAGTGAAGCAGGAAAAATTGGGATGCAAAGACTTTGTTATTGGTCTTACTTTTCATCCATGGGAGTGGTCTAGCTAAAGATGGTCTAGAAGAAAATTTCTAGACTTTTATATGATGAATTTGGCAGCCATTACAAAGAATCATGTAGGGTGGGGGAAGTAGTGGTGGGTTTCTGGGCGACCCCATGGGTTTGGTTCCATGGTTCAACGGGCGCTAGTGGTAGGTTGGACCAAGGATTTTGTTTTTGAGAAATTTTCGTTTATTTGAAATTACGAAACGAAAAAGGGCGAAAGAAAAATTACATTTTTTCGAGAGTTTTTTTTGAAATTTCATAAATTTTAGAGTTTTTCGTAAAAATACAAAATCAGCTACTAAAAATTACATTTTTTTTGGGTTTTTTTTTTCAAAAATTTCGGAGTTTTTTATAATTGTCATTTCTTATAATTATTTATTGATCTTTGAAACCACCCTCTACTTTTCTAATTATCATTTCTTCTACTTATATATTGATTTTTTAAACTACTTCATGATTTTCTAATATAGGTATTTAGGCTTTATTTAATGTGTTTATATATATGTCTTATTTTTTCACATATTTCTTATACTTTCGAAATTCATTATATATATTTAATGTATCTTTAAAATTTTTAATATTCTCTTGACACACCAAAGTATTTCATAAATTAGGAGACCAAATTAACTCGAAAACAAAATCACAATCCTTGTGTAGGACGCGAAACCATAAATTAAATTAAAGAGTTTGTTTGGGACAAGCGGAGCTTTTGAGGTTATAGGCAATGATTGTGATTTCGCGAAATTATATGAAATTTCGTCGAAATTTTCGTTTTTTTGAAATTACGAAAAGAAAAATGGCGAAAAAATTTACATTTTTGAGGGTTTTTTCGTAAAAATACAAAACTAGCTACTAAAATTTACATTTTCTGAAAAAATTCAAATTTTTTTCGTGAACTTCGAGTTTTTTTCTTCTTCTAATTACCATTTATTTTAATTATTTATTAATTTTTGAAACCACCCCCTAATTTCTTAAGTATCACTTCTTCTATTTATATATTGATTTTTGAAACTACCCCTGAATTTTTTAATTAAAAGTATTTTAGTTACATTTAATGTGTTTAATATATTTATTTACTTGTATATTATTTTTTACACATATATAATATAACTTCTAAATTTATTATATATTTCATTTATCTTTAAAATTTTTACATTTTTTTCTTTATGGACCGAAATATTTTTTAAGAGTGATTCTAGCCGGTGAGGAAAATAGCGAGGGAGGGAGCCGTCCATCCCCCTTGGGATGCATGTCATCATTTTTCATGCGTGCATCCCGAGGGGATGGATGGTTCCCTCCCTCCCTCCCTCGCTGTTTCTTCGCCCACTTCATCGACATTTAGAATTTTCGTTTTTTTAAATCAAGAAGAAACCGAGATCAACTAAAAAAAAAAACGAAATCACACTCCTTGAATATAGGGAATCCCCAATTCTAATTGTCGAATAAACCAGCGAGGAATTAGAGCGAGAAGTGAGCCAAGAGCAAAGCGAAGCAAGGCTAAGGCTGAGAGAGATTGGGTTGTTGAGTGAGTGAGAGAGATGGCTCTTTTTGAGATTTCTTTTACTTATCTTATTGGGTAGACCCCACCGCCTTAGATTACAACCACGAAAACTCTTGGCTCAAAATCGTCCGTAAGCGCTGACTAGGATGCCACCTGTCAACTTAAAGGACCGACTACAACTGCTGCTGCTGCTGTTTTAGTGTTAGCTTCTTCTTCTCTCTGTCTCTCTCTTAAGCTCTTTGCCTCTCTCCAGAGTGAAAGTCCAACAACCCTCGTCTCGTCTCGGTGCTTCCTCCTCGTCGTCGTGTCGTGTCGTGTCGTGGTAGTTGTCTAAACAGAAAAGAGTAAGATTCCAAGGGTGGATAAATGTCGGATTCAGTAGATGATCAAGGTTTTAAGCTCTTCGGGAGAAAGATTCCAGTTTCCGAGACTCCTCAGATTTGGGATTCCAGTGGAGATGCAGCAGCAGATAAACCCGATTCGGTTTCTCATCCCAACTACTCTCAACTCTTCATCGTAAGCTATCTCTCTATAGATCTATGGATCTCATCTGACCCTTTCTTTCTTCTCATTCATATTTCATAGTGCAAGCTTGCTGTTTGGATAACTCTAATTAATTACTCAAAACATAAAACTAAAGTTATTTCAATCAATTGAATTGCTCTTCTTCTTGGGTACTAAATTACCTTACTACTTAAATAATCATATGAATTGGTTTTCTTACCATTATCGGGGGCATGGCATGGCATGGCATGGCATGGAAGCTTTCAAATTGAAATTTATTAACAACATCATTTCATTTTCTCTCTCTCTCTCTCTCTCTCTCTCTCAAGTAATGAATGTATGATTAAAATAAACTTCTCTTATCTGCTTTATAAAAAGGATCGACAAAGTAGTTTATTGCAAAATTTCAACATACAAATAGAACCCCAATTCTAGGCAATTAAAATCGTATCAGTACGTACACAAACGCCAAACTCTCACTCTGGATCCTCATATTATCAGAATCCATCCTTCTAAGAAACGTAAAACAGTATGTTTGGCTGCATCGAATCCAATTAACTCCATCTTATGTCAGGACAATGAAAGCTTAGTGGACTGGATAGGAAATGAAGAGAGAAAGCTTAGGGTCAACCATGATCACACTACCGGAAAAATAAATAAACACCCTCCCTTTGAGATGGCTTACATCCCATCAAATACTATTTGATGGAAACCAAAATACTAGAAAGGAATAAACTATCACAATTTAGTTTATTTGGTCTAGGTGGATTTTGGTTACAATTGGTAATTGCAAAGTAACACATTTTGTGATCAAGGTGTAGGCGTATCTCTGGTATATCTTATACACCAGCCAAGGTCCTGAGGCTAAGCTTTAGCTTTTTATTTGTTTATTATAGTTTGGGGTGATTTACTCATGCTTGATTCGACTACCATTGTTGTGAACAAAGTGGCATTTTTCATATTTCAGGATGTGAGTAGAGAGACAGAAAAATCAGACAATGATGACTTGCAGATGGAAGAAATTTGTGAAACAGATAAATCCTTAGGGATGGATCATGAAAAGGATCAAGACAAAGATGAAACGCCTACTCCAAAGGATGATATACCAAACACAGATCCAAACTTGAAGGAAGAGAAGGTTGAAACCAATACATCTGACCAAGAGAAGGTTGTTAAGAAGCCAGACAAGATCCTCCCTTGTCCTCGTTGCAACAGCTTCGACACTAAGTTCTGTTACTACAACAACTACAATGTGAACCAACCTAGACACTTTTGCAAGAAGTGCCAAAGGTATTGGACAGCAGGGGGAACAATGAGAAATGTTCCTGTTGGAGCTGGACGTCGAAAGAATAAGCACATGGCTTCTCATTATCGCCATATGATTATACCCTCCAATGGAACACCAACCACACAGATCTCAACACTTGATATGGTTAATCATCCAGCTCGCTCATGTCAAGGGTTTCCTGCCCTATCAAGGCCATCTAAGGGAAATGGGCCTGTCCTTGAGGTTCGTCCTGATGCCCCTCTATGTCAATCTATGGCTAGTGCACTAGATCTTGAAGATCACAAGAGGCAGGTTGAGATGGGTCAAATGGTGCATGGGGACCATGAAGAACAACCCTCATCTTGTGGGTCTTCCGCCATAGCATCTATTTCCCGTGAAAATGAAGTGCCTTCAGTCAAGCAATGTAGTGCACCGGGCTTTTGTGACAGAGCTACTCCTCCTAATCCTCTTCACTGCTATCCTGTCCCACCATGGTTTTATCCTTGGGACTCAGGTTGGAACAACTTAGCTGCTACACCAGCAGGTCAGTCCTCCGATGAGCTGGTTTTCGGACCAGGCAATGGTCGGACCGAGTTAATGCATTCGAGTCCCAAATCAATCGTTGCAGCTCCTTCCTTTTGTGCACCAATCATGCCCTACCCATTTGTTCCTGCCTCATATTGGGGATTCGTGCCAAGTTGGGCTTCCAACCCATGGAACATTCCATGGGTGGGATCTAACGGCAGCATATCACAGGCATCCTCCTCTAGCAATAGTGGATGTTCGAGTCATGGTTCTCCAAGCTTAGGAAAGCATTCCAGAGACAGAAATCCACTGGGGGAAGATACATCGGAGAAGTCTCTTTGGATTCCCAAGACCCTGAGGATTGACGATCCCGATGAGGCTGCAAAAAGTTCTATCTGGGCTACTTTAGGTATCAAACCTGAACAAAATGAGCAAAAGAGAAAAGTTGGTCCTTTTAGAGCTTTTCAGCCCAAGACTGAAGGAGATTATCTTGCATCAGATACTGCAAAATTCCTGCAAGCAAATCCGGCGGCATTCTCACGTTCGCAGGCCTTCCAAGAGACTTCGTGAAAGGGTTTCTCCAGAAAATTCCATTAAAAAAAATTTAAGCTCAGGTTCTGCTGCCACGCTCTTATGTTTTTCTTTTTTCTCGTAAAGCATTTGGGAAGATACTTGCTACTAAGCTGTGGCGATCTGTTCTAACAGTATTCAACTTGATTTTGAGTGCGATCTTTTACGAAGACTGTAAAGAATGAAAGCAGAAGACTACTTTCTGAAGCTTCCCAAAGCCACCAGTGAATTCTGCTGGGTTGTCAACGCTTGATATTGCCATTGTAGTTATGTTGTACATAGTTGAGAGCAGAGGTTAGTGGGTGGAGATGCTCTAGTATCATCTCTAAGTGCAGTAGATGCCATCTTTGCTATCTCATATATGCATCCTTGATTTAAATCAGAAGATGGAGAACACTGAGTTTGTACTTAACTTTGTCAGTTCAAGAACAAACCCATGTCTCGCTGAAAGTATTGTACTTGAAAATCTAGTGAATAAGTGATTCAACCTAGTCCTCAACGGAGTTTTGATAGCAGAGTGTTCCATTTGGATCTGGGAAATATATTGCTCGCAATTGTGTAAATTATGTACGCATGAAATGAAAGCCAGTGGTTAAACAATTTTTTGCATGAAATGAAAGTATTGTACCCCAAAGCCATTTGTTATGTCTTCAAACTTTCACGTAATCATTATTATTGATGATGTACCAAATCATTCTAATCTACTCTATACATGATGATTTCTTCAATAGAGTAAAGTAGGCATAGATGAACGTCCAATCTGGTAAAGCCCAAGACAACTCCAAACTCACTGAGACAAGCACCAGGAGGTTGGACTCAATCAGCAAGGCTCTATTAAGGCCATAAGTCATATGGTCAAGCTCAATACTCGTAAGACCAAATAAGGCAACACACTGACTCCTATCAGGAAACAAATACTAGAGTGTGAGTCGTGCATGTAAACTCTCAACAAGGAAATGATATCTATCAAGATATTTTTTCCTAAGCCACACCACCAAAGGCATAGCCGGATAAAGACTCTCTCATTATAAATAGGTCACAAGGTTGATGAACAAATATACGCTACAAAACCGAATTCAAGCATTACACCTTTCTCAAACCATGTCTGACTTGAGCACTAGAGTGTCATCGGTT
The DNA here is from genome assembly GCA_963556465.1 of Berberis vulgaris. NCBI lineage: Eukaryota > Viridiplantae > Streptophyta > Magnoliopsida > Ranunculales > Berberidaceae > Berberis > Berberis vulgaris. The sequence goes on from OY747133.1 coordinate 58,927,147, forward strand.
GCCACAACGGTGGTTTTTGGCTCACTGTGTTCTTTGTGCAAGTCAAGGTCAAGGAGAACGGATCGGTTTGGCGCCATCTATGAGAAACGACAAAGTTCCTAAGAAAACAATGATAATACCCCTTCATTACAGTCCAAAGATATGGTAACCACAAGATCTCATATTAATGGTGAAAACGCGGAGCCTTCAAATGCTTGAACCGGCATAGTGCCTCCAGTTTTGGTGGTACCAGCCACGCGGGGAGAGCAACCCCATGACCCCACGTCGGCAGCAACCATGACGGATTCTAGGGTGGATCGACTGTTAGCCCAAGTGCAGCAAATCACGCAGGTGGTGGGTTTATCATGCAGGTGGTGGAGATGCTCGCTCAGCAAAACCCACCACCTGCAGGAAGAGACGGGGAGGCAGAATGAACCATGTCCCCTTAGGACAACAAGGAGAATGTTCAAGAGAGTCACTACGTCTCCGTTAGCTCTTAGTGGACCAAAGACGGGGGGAATATGGGGAATAGAACGACTTATGGAGACCCGACATCTAAGGCCGACAAGCTCACTTCGCAAAAGCCCCTCCGACTTGAGGCCACCAATTCAGATGTACTGTACAACCTCACAATCCCCCATTAACGGAGCATATCATGATGCGCCACTGCCAAAGAAGTTCAGCCCACCAAAGCTGAAGTTTTATGACGGGACAGTGGACTCGTTCAACACTTACGCCATTACCATCATGTAATGGCACTAAAATAGGTAATGTGCCGGACATTCCCTACCAGCCTGAAGAAAATAGTGCTGACCTGGTTCCATAGTCTCCCTCATAGGTCTATTGACTCATTTCAGACACTGGCCAAAGCGTTTATCACTCACTTTGTCGGCAGCCAACGGATCAAGAAGGGCCCACATTACTTGCTCAGTCGAAAGCAGAAACCAAACGAAACATTGAGGGAGTACGTCACCTACTTCAATGATGAGTTGACTCTGATCGACGGCTGCAGCGATGACACCTCAGTCACAACTTTCACCTCGGGTCTGCAGGGAGGCCAATTCTACAACTTTCTCACCCTGGAGCCTCCAACGGACATGGTGAACTTGCTAAAGAGCTCTCAGAAATACATCGCCCTTGAGGAGATGTGGGCCGCCAAAAAGGGGGGAGAAATATTCCCCTGGCCCCAGAGATAAAAAGGAGGTAAAGAAATAGGAGGTCGATGACAAAAGCAAAAGGAAGCGGAATGACAATAAGCCAAACTCTGGCCGGATGAGGCAGGATAAAGCCTCCAACTTCGTCGTATCCAAATCTTACACTCCCCTCAACTCCAACCTGTCTGACGTTCTCAATACCATTAAAAATTAGGAAGAGCTGAAGTGTTCCTCCAAGCCTTGGGGAGATCCCTCCCGGCGAGACAATGGCAAGTACTGCTCCTTTCACAAGGGCAGCGGCCACGACACCAAATACTGCAAGAATCTTAGGAACAAGATTGAATACTGGATCAAGAGGTGAAAACTAAAAGAATTCATGATCCTGGATAAGAGACAAGGTCAGTCGAAGGAAAGGGAAGAAGTAGTCAAAGAAATTGAAGAAAAGGCGGCGGACATTATATATCTCCCGCACGGGGTATGCTCGGAAGGCGAGCAGTCCAACAGGTCCCAAAAGAGGACGCTCTGCGAGATGCAGACTCAGTCCACTTACGAAGACCAACAAGTGCAATATACTCGTGTTCAGAGCTCGATCCCGTCGCTAACATTCACGGATAAAGACATCCAGGGTGTCCACTCTCATAAGGATGCCTTGGTTATCTTAGTCATCGTAGCGAAGTGGGAAGTGAAGAGATCCTTGGCAGACACAAGGAGCTCCTTGAACATCTTATTCCTCAACGTTTTCCACAACATGCAGCTTAAAGAGAACTTGATGCCCGTTAGTCACCCCGTGATAGGGTTTAGCAGAGAGAAGTGTTTCCCTATCGGGAAGATCAAATTAGCAGTAATGGCGGGAGAGTCACAATTGCAGAAAGTTTGCATCAAGAGTTCATGGAGGTCAATGCCCCATCCACCAACAACATCATCTTGGGAAGGTCTTGGCTCCATCAGATGGAAGCGTTAGTTTTCACTTTGCATTAATAGATCAAGTACTCTGCCAATCAGGCAGTAGGCACCGTTCGAGGAAACCAGCCGTCAGGAAGAGATTGTCACTACGCAGCACTGAAGCGGCTTGACAGCTAGCAATCACAGTCTGGGTCCGCGCATCAGACATCTTAGAGCCCAAGTCCAAAGAAGAAAGAAGATTCTTCTCGCTCGGATGATGAGACTCCAGTCAGTCCGAGGGGAAGACCTAATGTCGCTAGCCAGAGGAGGAGTCGGTCACGGTCTACCTTGATAGCTCCAATAACAACAGAGTCGTCCGGATAGGTTCCTGCCTGAGCAAGGAATTGGCAGAACTACTGATAAAGCTGTTGCGGGAGAATCAAGATATCTTTGCTTGGACGATGTGGGACATGGTGAGGATTGACCCCTCCGTAATCACCCATCGACTGGAAGTTGACCTTGAGCGAAAAACAATCAAGGCAGAAGACGAAGCCTATGACCCCCGAACGTAATCAGATCATCAACGAAGAGGTATAGAGGTTACTCAAAGCTGACATGATTAAGGAAGCATGGTACCCAAACTGGCTAGCCTGGTAAAAAAAAGAATGGGAGGTGGAGAGTTTGTGTGGATTACATAGACCTGAACTAGGCTTGTCCGAAAGACAACTTTCCACTTCCCCACATTGATCAGATCGTGGACGCCACATCCAAACACAACCTTCTAAGCTTCATGGACGCCTATTCCGGATATAACCAGATACAGATGCACCCCCAGAACAAGAGAAACTTCTTTCACACTAAAAAAGGGATATACTACTATCGGGTGATGTAGTTCGGCCTAAAGAACGCGGGAGCAACATATCAACGACTGGTAAATCGGATGTTCAAATAGTGAATTGGCAAGACCATGGAGGTCTATATAGACATGCTAGTCAAAAATCTCCGCAATCCAGATCACATCACCGACCTTGCCGAAACCTTCAATCAGTTCCGCAATTATCAGACAAAACTCAATCCACATAAATGCACATTTGGGGTTGAGTCAAGCAAATTTCTAGGTTACATAGTAAACCAAAGAGGGATAAAAGTCGATCCGAAGCAAATTCAGGCTCTTTTTGATATGAAGTCGCCAACTTCTATTAAGGAAGTTCAGAGCCTGACTGGGAGGGAGGCAGCACTCAATAGGCTAATTTCCAAATCGTCCGACAAATGCCTCATTTTTTCAAAATTCTAAGAGGAAGCAAAGGTTTCAAATGGGATGAAGAATGCGGACAAGCCTTCCAAAGCCTGAAAGCTTACATGGAAAGTACGGAGTTACTTTCGAAACCAATACCAAGATAGACACTTTACTTGTATCTATCTGTCTCAAAGCATGTTGTCAGTTCAACCCTTATACGAAACGATAAAGGAGTACAAAGACCAGTATACTACTCCAGCAAAACTTTTGTGGAAGCGGAGACAAACTACCCAGATCTAGAAGAGTTAGCCTTGACGCTGGTTGACTCTTCCAGGATGCTACGAGCCTACTTCTAGGCCCACTCTGTAATGGTCCTAACTGAACATCCACTCCGCACAGTATTGCATAAGCCAAAATTATCAGGCAGGATGGTTAAATGGTCAGTTGAATTAGAGCAGTTTGATATCAACTACACCCCAATAACAACCATCAAAACTCAAGCGTTGGCGAACTTCATCGCCAAACTTACTGGTGGTGGATAATGGGAATCAGACAACCAAGAATAGAGGTCAGATGACCAAGGGTGGATCACGCGCTATAACGGGTCATCCACAGTGAACGAAAGTGGAGCTAGAGTCACTCTCTAGGCGGGCTGACTCTGGAAAAAATTTGTATGGTTCGGCTTCCCTGCCTCAAACAATGAAGCAAAGTATGAGGCTCTCTTGTTCGGCTTAAATCTCGCAAAGGGGATCGGAATAGATAAGCTAACCGCGTACAACGATTCTCGTCTGGTAGTCAACCAAGTCAAAGAGGAGTTCAACAGCAAAGATCTCATAATGTTGGCTTACCACGAAAAGGTAATCAACACCATAAGCAGATTCAAAAGGTTAGAGCTCCAACAATGTCTTAGAGTCGACAACGAAAGGGCTGACGCATTGGCCAAAAAGGCCACAACTACAGGCAGAGATCTCAAACGGGCTCATTGAATTCCAAGAAAGATAAAGTCTGGAAGAAGAAGAATCCAATGGGGCCTACGCGACTGAGGAAGAGTCAAGCTGGATGAATCCCATAATTGAGTACGTCAAGAATGGAGTCCTCCCAGCCGAGAAGGTAGAAGCCAGAAAGCTGAAAAATAGGGCAACACAGTATATTCTCCTGAATGATAAGTTATATAGAAGGTCAACCACGGGACCCCTACTCAGATGTCTGACCCTCTCGGAGGCGAACTATATTCTTATAGAAATTCATGAAGACATTTGTGGAACTACCCAAGCGGGAGAACTCTGGCCTACAAGGCCTTACCTTAGGGTACTATTGGCAGAAGATGCTACAGGACGCCAAGGACATAGTCCAAAAATGCAATAAGTGTAAGAGGTTTGTGTCGTACGTGCACATGTCTGCTCAACCCTTGACTCTGATCACCAGCCCATGGCCTTTCATGTAGTGGGGAATGGACATTGTCGAACCACTCCCCACCTTAGGCAAAAAGAGGTTCATCCTCGTAGCTGTAGATTACTTCACCAAATGGGTTGAAGTGGAGCTCCTAGCCAAGATAGGCGAAAATCAATTTGAGAATTTCATATGGGCATCCATCATCTTTAGATTTGGCATCCCAAGGACCTTAGTCAGTGACAATGAGACTCAATTTGAAGGAAAAAAGGTTAAAAAGCTATGTGAAAATCTTAGCATCAGCCACCACTTCTCCTTGCTAGGGCACCCCAAGCCAATGGATAGGCAGAAGTCACCAATAGGATGATCTTGGAAGCGTTCAAAAGAAAATTTGATACGGCCAAGGGTCGGTGGATCTCAGAGTTACCATAAATTATTTGGGCATATCGGACCACCAAAAGGATCCCTATTGGGAAAACACCGTTCACTCTAGCTTACGGATCAGAAGCAATGATCCAACTATAGCTAGGAATGCAACCTTCAGAACGGAAGAGTTCAAGTCAGATGGCAATGATGAAGCTTTGCGCGTCGGACTAGACCTCCTCTAGAAATAAAAAGAAATAAAAACGAGGCTTCCGCCAAGATAGCTGCCTACCAATAGAGAATAACCCAGTACTATAATACGAGCATCAAGCCATGAGAGCTCGAAGTGGGAGACTGAGTATTTAGAAAAACTCAACAAAACACTAAGGAACCAAGTGCAGGCAAGCTAAACCCAAACAGGGAATGGCCCTACAAAGTGACTAAGGTCAACCGGCCAGGAACATATTGGTTAGAAAACATGAACGGTGAAGGCCTTAAGCGGCCATGGAATGTAAAGCACGTAAAGAAATATTATCAATAAAAGGTATTTGCTTTTACTAAAGTTCCATTGATGTTCATCAAATCTAGCTGAGTATCCAGTCAATCTATTACAATCTAATTTAAACATCAAATCCACTTATCCGATCTCTATGTCGGACCACTAGTTAAATAAGTCAGGACACCCAAGTAAGACTTATAAGCCCAAGGTCGTTGGATCATTGTCCGACCATAGACAATGGTGGCCGAACTTGACCGAAGTTTAGTCAGCTCATGAACACTGATGAAGACAACTTCAAGTTCGCTTTAACGCCTAGTCCGCCAAGCACGGATAAAAATGGCTTAGAAAGTGGAAGTCTAGTCAGAGCTCATGGATCCTAATCAAGATTACTTGCTAGGGATCATTATCCAACAATAGACAATGGTGGCCGAACTTGACCGAAGTTTAGTCAGCTCATGAAGACTGATGAAGACAACTTTTGATCCGCTATAACGCCTAGTCCGCCAAGCAAGGATGAAAACGACTTAGAAAAAGGAAGTCTAGTTAAAGCTCATGGAGCCTGATCAAGATGAATTGCTAGGGATCATTTTCCGATCATAGAAAATGGTGGCCAAACTTGACCGAAGTTTAGTCAGCCCGTGAAGGTTGATAAAGACAAATTCTGGTCCGACCTACAACCTAGTCCACCAAAAGCGGATTAAGATAGCCTAAGAAATCAGAAGTGTGATAACTTATGGATCTCCTACAGCCCCCAAACTCAACAAAAAATTACATGCCTAAAGACCAAAGCCACGACAACACAGAGATGACTTAGCAGCTAAATTCTAGAAAGTACAAGTACGAAATACTACTTAACAAACTTTCTTTCATTCATAACTCAAAGATTACAACTGTTGAGGAGGATCGGTTCCAGTGGCCGAAAGGCCAGTTATATCAGTGGAGATTACAGGGGATGGGTCAGTAGCGTCAAGAGTCTGCCTCGAATCACTAGTTGACGACGCCTGATCAGAAGCTTTTGCATCATCAAACTTCGCATAAGCATCCTTTTTGTAATAAGTGAAGTTAAGATTAGGGTAGCCGTCTTCAATCAACTCTAGCAGTTCCAGCCTACGCTTGATGACCTAGGCGAAATCCAAAGTCGTCTGACCTTCACGCAACTTCTATTCACGGGTTCAGACTGCCAAACTCTTCTCCGCCTTCTCCAGTCTGTTCGCAAGTGCAACTGCCTTTGATTGCTCCTTGGCCAGTTGCTCCTCTAGCGGGTTGAGCTCATCCATCGCAGAAATAGCTTGATCCTCCTCTTTGCGGACACGACGAAGGTCGTTAGCAACTCCGAATTCAAGCTTTTGGCGTAAGGATTCAGACTTAGTTTGCTCCCTTTCAGCAGATTGAGCTCACAGATTAACTTGTGTCTTATCTGCCACCTCTTGAGCACGCCTCAGCTCCTCTTTAATACATCTCAGCTTCTCATGAACATGCCTCAACACCACCCATGAAGGATTGAGCTTTGGTGAGGCGAACACCAAGCGAGCCCTGGAAGAGTCCATCTCAGCTTTTGAAGCTTCCAGCTTGGCTTCAAAATATACCCACGTGGCCTGCAAATGGAGCCCGAAATTTGTCTCAGCACTAGACTCCTTCAACTGCTTATTTAGGGACACAATTTGATAAAGTGCGTCAGAGTACGACTTCTGCAAGTTAGCAAAAGTCTTCTCCATGCCATACACTCTATCATGCGCTGACTCCACTTTAGTCCCAGCCATGGCAACTTGATTCAGCAAGGCCATCCCCAGCAAAGTGACGATGCCCCTTATCGGCGCGCTCCGCCATCATCGCCTACTCATACACCGGCTCCCGAGAGTTCATCCACTCAAGCCATTTGCGGATCTTCCATTTTGAAACAACCAGTGCGTCCATTTCCAGGTGTCAGCCTTGCGCACTAGATTTCAGACCTGAAAGACACGGGCACCAGGATGCAGCTTTCTGATCAAGAAATATGCTCATTCCACCCTTTGACGTCAGCGCAGTGTCGTGGGCCCTCTTCCCAGATTTCTATTTCCCTGCCGTAGTCGTCCTAGCTTGGGACGCAGCTTGATGGGTCTGAAGGCGGGAGAAAATGAGATGAATCACCCCTTAGAGCGACCGCTTTAGTAGAGCAGGGAAGAGAAAGAAACTGAGCAGCTTCAGTAATGGGAGCAGCGCCCGAACGGGAACCTTCGCTATCTCCAGCAGATACAACCACTGCAACCAGCTTGGATGGAATGTCTGGAAGCTCAGCCTGCTCCACGCTCGGTTTGCTGATACCATCGACACCACCTCCTTCGAATTATCCCCATCCAAGTGAGAACGAGGACATGATGCTCCAGAGCTATCTCCTTGGCGGACTGAGCCAACCCTAACTCCGCAATAGTCGTCTCTTTCTCCAGATGAACCAGTGGTTGAGAAGAGGGAGCGACCTTAAAATTAGCATGTTTCTTCTTGGGCCGAGCAATAGGTGGCAGAGCAGCATCCAACTCTGCCTTCTTAGTTGGACTGGGCATCGATAGCTTCCTCTTCCTCGAAGGACAACTATTGGTCTTTTTGGTCGACGTTCTGAAAAGAGTGGGAGGCTCATGAAAATTCTCAAATAGCCAACTCCGCACGATATTACTCGGCTGCATAACTTTTTTATGGGCATAAAAGTCAGATCGTTGAACGTTGTCATTATTGACTCTTCTCCTCAGAGAGAACTGGAATCAAAAATTTCTCTGAAGAAAAACGAGCAACAATTCAGTGCAACATCCACAATGACCAGACAAGAAAAAAAAAACATTATGCTTACTGCTATCCAATCTGAAACTTTTGACAAGCAGACGACCTGCCAACTTAAAATACGGAGAGTTCGAAAAAGCCAAAAGCAATGTTTTTGCTAGAACTTGAAATCATCTGACAGTGAACCTAGACAAACAGGTGTACAAAGCTGACAGGCCTCGTGATCGTTCAAATGAGGAGAAGTCAGAAGATGGATCACCTTCGGATACACTCAAAGGATAACGTCATTTGCCTTGATGAGAACGACGATCAAGGTTCTGTACCCGTTCGAAACCATCTGAGTGTGCGGAATGTGCAGATACACCAAAAGGTGTCAGATATCTTCTAGGACAGGAAAAAGGAGACCCGATTGAAACATGCCCCTATGTGAGGCAATGAATCCCTTTGGAGGCCTCAGTGGGGTTTGATCTGAATCCAACGGAGCAAGCTCCAGGTCCTCAGTAATCTAGTATTTATCCTGGATACCAACCAAACCAGTTCCGTCGACCAACCTGTTCAGGAAAAACTCATAGCAAGAGAGGGACAACTTCTGGGCAGGATTAAATTCACTCCTACTCGGCATTGAAGAAGGTCCGAACTTTCGATTACACTTGTGAAAACAGAAGCAAGAATGCGGAAGCCAGAGAGCAAGAAGAAGTTTCCGAAAAATTGCATAAGTAAATAAACTCAACTCTGCAGAAAACGAAGATTAAATAGAAGCGATGATTCACGCCCTCTTTTAGCAGTTCGTACACAATTAATGATGTGCATCGCTCGATGATAGGTTTCAGACTCAATCATCACGACTGTGCAGTTATCTCATTAAGTGATTTAGTGGACCAGCATGCTGGCCTAATGACTCGGGGGAAGCAACTGATGATACACAAAACTGTCTTCTAATCTACTCCATACATGCGGCATGATGATTTCGTCAACAAAATAAAGCAGGCTTAAATGCGCGCCCAATCTGGCAAAGCTCAAATAACTCCAAGCCCACTGAGGCGGGTGTCAGGAGGTTGGACCGAATCGATAGGGCCCTATTAAGCCCATAAGTCAAATGGTCAAGCCCAATACTCATAAGACCAAATAAGGCAAGTATCTAGGAGTTTGACCTAAGACATGCAGACCAACAACACATTGACTCCTATCAGAAAACAAATATTAAAGTATAAGTCGTGCATGGAAACTCTTATGCATGGACAACTCTCAACAAGGAAATGATCTCTATTAAGATATTTTTCCCTAAACCAACCACCAAAAGCATAGCCGAACAATGACTCTCGCATGATAAATAGGGCACAAGGTTGAGGAACAAAGGTACATTTTACAAAACCCAATTACAAGCATTACACATTTCTCAAGCTTTGTCTGACTTAAGCATCAGAGTATCATCTGCCGCCACAACGGTGAACTTTGGCTCACGTGTGTTCTTTGTGCAGGTCAAGGTGAACGAAAACTGATCTATCAATTGCAATTTCAAATTTTCCAATTTTGGTGAAAACATGCTTTGAAATTGGCATTTTGAAATTATTACTGTTGGAACCTAAGAGCATATCCAGCGGGGATGATTTATACTTGAAACCTTTTTTGGTGGATTAAGGATCATTTATTTATTAAACCCTCTCCAACTGATGTATAAGCGCATATATAAAGTATCAACAATTTTAGGGATCCATGTTTAGTGGGCACTTTAGGGTTTTTTTGACACTTCTACCCCTTACATGAATGGTGGGTAAAAAGTATTAAAAAATAAAAATAAAAAATTGCCAAAAAGTGACCACCAAATATGGCTCCCTAAATTTACTCATAAATTCTACATAATGTAATAAAAGCCACTGGACAACTCTAAATACAATTGCAACCCTTCCATGCGTCGAGGGAATGGGCAAGGAAACGAGCGAGGGAAGGGGTGTGACCCTTCATCCCCCTCGAGATTCACGAAGGTGCACATCTCGAGGGTGATGAAGGGTCACACCCCCTCCTTTGCCCATTCCCTCGACATTTAGAATTCCCGATACAATTGTCTTCTTGGATTTGTACATTATTGAACCCTCTCAGTGGGATGTAGAATTATTTACTAAAGTGAAAATGTATGGCCGGCTATACCACCACCACCACCATAACAATTTGAGGTGATCAAGTTCTCGGAAGCTAAACCATTTCTAAATATGTTTCTATTGGTCGTGCGTTGTAATTAAAGTTTTAAGCCACACATGTATTATATTTCTTTTTCTAACCTGAAATTGGGTCTCCTACTTTTGTAACTTTTGCTAATGGTCAAAGCAACTTCTTTTTAGACAGAAGGAAACACGATCCAAAGAGAAATATGTTCCTACAAACTTGTTGGGATGTTGGAAGCTTATTGCTTTCAAGTAATTCTTGAATGGCCCTTTTGTGACAAAGTGGCACTAGTCATGGACAATGGAGAGAAAACTGAGCCAAGATGAGGATGAGGTTCCTCTAAAACCCCCCATTCCCCATTTTTTAAGTATTAATTTCAGCTTTGTGCTTTTCAAGTACTTCAATTTGTGGCCACATCAAGAGTCACATGCTTATTCACTCCCTGGTACACTTTCCAGCTTGATCAACAACAACCAAAATATGATCATGTTTATTCAATTTTTATTTATTATTTTTTATGCATTCTTAATAGTCAGAGTTTTCTATTTGAAGATTCTACCTTAGGGCACCTTACTTCGTCTTCTTCTCTACTATTATGAGCAAAATCAATAGTCTACAACATATATGGTTTGATTTTGGTTGCAATCAAGGTAGCATGTGTCTTTTGGTTTGATTTCAATTTCATTAAGTTCATAAACTTACCTTAATAATCTTTTTCTTGATTTCATTCGATTTCTTTCTTTTATTTATATCACTTCTTTTCATAAACATTACTATATCTTGGCGTCTCACTCCAGAGCACTCATCTTTTTTCTCTATTATGTTATTTCTTGTTTTTTATGGAGCCTAACAAATCATTTGTCCCATTTTCCTTTGAGACAAATTCTCTCAAACAATCAATCAATCTTATCCGACGCTTTTGAACTCAACACATCTAAGGAATTCATTTTTGCATAGGAGAAAGAAGGGATTTCCAATGTTTGGCAACTTACTGTTCTGGGGATGTTTTTGTCACCTACCAGAATGAAAAATAAGGACATCCATGAAGCCCTTATCAAGAAATGGGTTACATCCGAAGAAGTTAGTATTATATGGTTCAATATAGGTGTTTTCCTCTTCAAGTTTGACAACAAATAGGACATGAATAAAGCTCTTAAACAAATAGTACAAATCTTATTAGGTATCGATGTAGATTCAATTACTTTGAGTTCTCCTTGAAAGATTCACTGTGAAAGATATTCAAGGCTTAGCAAGCACCATTGGGGAAGTTCTGGACATGAACCATTCCAAAAGATTTTGATAATTCTGCAGAACAAGAATTTTCTTTGACACCAGATTGGAAGTAACATTAATGATAAGAAGTTATTTCCAGTGAGGTAAACATATTGAGATATTTATTCGTTACGAAGGCTTTCCGAGGATTTGCTTATATTGTGGGAGTCTGAAAAATGGTGTCAACCACTGTGGGAAATTGAGAAGAACAGCCCAACAACACAGAGAACAAGATCCGCTGGCGAGACTTCCTACGCATCTCACCATGAACCTGAAAACACGCACGAGTAAATTGTCGCAAATTGCGGAGGTTGAGACCAGTTTTTCCGCCCCACACCATTCCGACATAATCAGGAAGAAGATCAGACGCATGCCGTTACAAATTTGGGCGGGAAATCAGCTCTCATTCAAATTAGATAGGCGAACGTTTCACAACCTATTCCACGCTCAGGTAGAATACCACCATTCAACTAGTTCATCAAGGCGGGAAGTTCTGCTCTCCACTTTCCATCCTTAACTCAACCGGTTTCACTCTTATTCATCCCAATTGAAAGCAAATCGCAGTTGGGAGACAAATCAGTTAAGTTTCCACATATACCTCCTCAAATTGTTACACATCTTTTCCTTACCTACAACGAAAGGAAATCAACAATTGATGCTAAATCAAATAACCTTCTAGTTATATATATACCTCTCCATTCTCTATAACACAAAAAAAAAAAAAAAAAAAACACCCAATCGATTCTTCTCATCCAACATCTAAGGGCGAGATCTCAAGCCTTCATTCAACCATCCCTTCATCTCTTTCCCAAAACCAAATCGTTCCACAATCCACGCCCCTTAATCAAAGCTCACCCTCAAACTCCTTTTTTCTCCCGAGATCTAGCATGATTAAAGCATCAGTTAACACCCAATCTCGACTTCCTTCTGGTCTTCCTGATCGCCAGCAGATCAACGAAGACAGTGAAGGAAATGCTTCTCTAGTTGGCTATCGATCCTCCCCAAATCTCAATAAGGCTTCATTACTAAACAACCCTTCCTATTTGGACCCAAACCCAAGTTTATTTTACCCTCCAAGCCCAGATTTCATGAATACTAGCCCACTAAGTATTTTCAGAACATGGACCCTCCGAGCCCAATGGACATCACCCCTCCAAAACTATTGATGTGCCAGAACCACGGTATTGAGAATCCATACTTAAAAGACAATATGATAACAGGAAATAACCCATATGGGCCCAATTGTTTCACTTTTATTATCCCCGTGAACAATGTGGACAACCCAACATCAAAAAATCTGAGTGGTATGCTAATCTTTAGAAAGAGAAATCTAGAGACGACATTTGGTTCTCTTCATTTCCCACTAAAAAACCATAAATATGAGGACCAGAAGTATCTTGTGACATTTCCATAGGAGGAAAAAGTAAATAAAAACAACATATCCAATTCAAGCAACAATAAAGAACTTATATTAAAAAAGCCTAAATTGGTGAATGATAGCAGTGAGTTTAGAAATGATGAAAATATGAAATTTCTCATAAACACTGCATAATTAGCCCCTGATGCATACAAGATTGGAGCATATAATATTGGAACTAATGATACATCAAGCAAAAAAAAACTACTAGTGCATTTCAGATGTACATGAGAAACAGGTCAAGATCGATCTCTGATAGACAACCAATAAATAAGGAGACACAACAGAAGAGAGCAAGTGAAGTGGGCAGTCAAGAGGAAAGACTAGGCAACATTGTTCATCCCACACCTTCGACTCTGCAAGTGAATTTCGAGGAGCTGTTATTGGGGAATGAGAGCGTTAATGATTCTTCCTCTTTTTGAACCACACCTGCTGAGGTATTTACTTACCTTCCCAAATTTGTTTCATTTACCACTTCTGCATCCCATTATGCTTTTTCTGTCACACCATTGTTTCCACTATTTCTCTTAAACTCCACACAATATTTACTCTTCATCTTCTTTGCCTTTATACTACTTTAATGATGTTTGGGTGGTGGCTTCTCTGAAAAATCCACAACAAGGGAAATGATTTGTTCCTGGAAATGTAGGGGCTTGGGCTCCTCCTCTACAAGTCATTATGTAAGGACCATTATTAAGGAGTACAATCCTGATGTGATATTCTTAATGGAAATCAAAGTGTTGGAACAACGTGTTAACTTTGTAAAGAACAATATTAGTTTTACTCATAGTCATGTAGTTGAATCAGTAGGTAACTCTGGGGGTTCAACTTTGCTGTGGAAAAAAGATGTTAACAATAGCATTGTTGGTTCATCTCTAGATTTCATACATGCTTCTTTCATAGACCATCGTGCTTCTATTCCTTGGTCTATGTCTTTTGTGTACTGCAATCCTAACCCCAGGCTTAGGGATGGTTTTTAGGACTTTCTGAAATGTATGGGCTCTTATATCTTGTCTCCCTGGTGATTAATCATTGGAGATTTTAATGTTATGCTCTATTCTAATGACAAACTAGGAGGCATGCACATCAATAAGAAACAATCCTCGAAACTTCAAAACCTCATTAACGCCTTTGGCCTCATTGACCTTCCTTCCAAGGAAATCATGTTCACTTGGACCAATAAAAGAATAGGAAATGACCATGTTAGAGAAAAAATTGATAGGCCTTTGTTTTGCATTGATTGGAATCAACTGTTTCTATAGCAATTTTTGCCTAGTGTTTGGACCATAGAGCTATCATTCTTGATCTTTACAATAACCCTCGCAAAGGGCAATAGGCCTTTCAGATTTCTCGAGATGTGGTCCAGAGATCTGACGTGCCTAAACCTGATTGATCACACGTGGAATAATACCTCTGAACCATATCCTCAACCTGCACCTCCCTTTCGGCTCCTTAATGAACTCCATAAGCTCAGGCATAATCTTTCCTTATGGAATAAGAAACATTTTGGTAACATTTTCACGTCTCTTGAATGGTGTGAAAAGCCAGAATGACCAATTACTTTCACTTTCCATCATCGAACATGATACTCTCCAATTGGTAAATCTTAATAATTTCCTCAAATAACTATTGATCCGGGAGGAATCTTATTGAAAACAACACTCTAGAAACAATTATGTTGCCCCTCGTGATAAGAATAACAAGTTCTTCCATAACTCCACCATTCTGAAGGGTAAGAAAATTTTCATTTCCAAACTCAATAGTAGGTAGGGTCAATGGATTTCTGATAGAGACGATATTATAGCCCTTACTATAGATTATTTTCAAGACATCTTCACCTCTTCTGAACCAGACTCAAAACTTTGAAATTCTTCAACTTTTTCAACCTTGCATCAGTTGTGAAGATAACTGTGTTCTTACTTCTATCCAGGAGGGAAGGAAATTTGGAACACTCTCAAATCGTTTGGGAACCTCAAAGCATTCGGTCCGTGGTTTTTAGGCGATTTTTTTTCAAAACATACTCGAATATAGTCAAAGATGATGTCATCAATAATGTCCATTACTTTTTCATAAATAAACATGTCCCTCCGGCTTGGAATTTCACATATATTGCCATCATCCCCAAATGCCCCAGTCCTACTCAAGTTTCACAATTCAGATCCATTAGCCTCTGCAACATCTGCTACAAAATCTTCTTTAAAATCCTAGCTAACCGACTAAAAATCCTTCTCCCTAAATTCATGTCACCTTTTCAAGGGGCTTTCATTCCAGATCGCCTGATTGGGGATAATACGAGGGTGGTTCAAGAAGTGATGCACCAATTTAAAAAATATAGAAGAATAAAACATGGTTGGACATGGTCAAGACTTACAATAGGGTTGAATGGGGATTTATTATAGAGGTTGGTTTCTCAAGTGAAATGTGTTGTCTCCTACACTGTTGTCTATTTTCAGTGGCTTATAATGTTATTATTAATGGAAACTTGATGCTTTTCGTCAAACCTACTAGAGGTATTAGACAAGGGGACCCTCTTTCCCCTTTCCTATTCATTGTTTTTGCGAGACACTTTCTAGAATGTTGATGAAAACCCATGCCAATGGGGAGACCAGTGGCTTTACAGCAAGGAGGTCCTCCTCATAAATCAATCCCCTGATGTTTGTAGATGACCTCATCCTTTTTTGCAAAGCATGTCTTGACCAATGCCACCAAGTGAAGAATATTCTCAAGGATTATTTTGTCTTGTCTGGTCAATTGATTAGCTTTCACAAATCCTCAGTCATGTTTACCCCCAATGTCCACCATAAACCCCAATGCATGATCCTGAGAGTCATAAGTATGAGACTTGTTAACAAAAAAGAAAAATATTTGGGTCTTCCCTTAACTCTCTCCAGAAACAGAACCCAAGACTTCACTTACTCATTTGATAAAGTCAAAAAATACTTTGCTAACTAGAAATGCAAACTTTTGCCTCAAGTAGGTAGAACGACTCTCACTAAATCAGTGTCTTCTTCCATCCACATCTATCCTATGCAATCTTTCTTGCTCCCAACATCTATCTTGCAGAAGTTGGACACATTAAACATGTTGTTTTGGTGGAGGGGTACCAAAAACATTAAAGCCCATTTTCTTGCTAAATGGGATTAGTGTCTGCCCCTAAAAACATGTGTGGGGTTAATATCCAGCTTTTCAAATCTAAAAATCTTGATATGCTATCCAAGATGGTGGTTAGAATTTTAGAGGGACCAGATGACCTTTGGCCAAAACTCTTCAAGTCTATTTACTTCAAAGACTATAGCATTTTCCAAGCTTGTTTTACCAAATCGAGCTCATCTTTCATTCGGAGGAGTTTGGGGAAAAATCTAAGTAGCCTCACAAATGGTTTCTTATGGACGGTTGCCAATGGGGAGTCTTTCAATATATGGGAGGACTCATGGATATCTGATTTTGTCCCTCTGAGAGATTATGTGTCTCCGACTACCTTATCTTTGTTTGATTCCGTGACAGACCTTATTATTCAAGAAGAGGGAGAACATAAAGAATGGGACCAACCTATTATAGAACTTTTTCCCCCCAATAGGTAGTTATGGCCATACTCAATACCCTCATTAGACATTTAGAGGAGCATGATGTGATTTGGAAGCATGAAACCAAATGTATCTTCACTGTGAAATCGACTTATAGATGTTTTCAGGAGTGATGATAGGAGATTGCTACAAGGTATTTGGAAACTCAAGAATCCTCATCAATATCAACATTTACTCTGAAAAATGTACAAAAGACTACTTCCTCTAGGAAAGGTTTTAAAACAACATCATATAGCATTAAGCAATGAATGCCTACTTGGCAACACAGAAAATGAGATGTCAAGGCACATTCTTTTTCAGTTTCCTATTGTTGTCCAAGTATGGAGTATTTCTTACATACCGGTTAGATGGGATAGAATGGATTTCTCTCATGAGAAGAATTTTTTGGAGTTTTTATGGTACATGCACAACAACAGGTATGAAAGAGAACAAAACATGGTTAGAGCAACAATTGTCCTTGATCATATTTGGCAGACTAGAAACAGTTTGTTTTTTTAGCACAAACAATTTAGAGTACAAATAATAGCAAGATTAGCAAATAGCACGATAAATCTTTGACAGGTTTCAAGCAATATGAAACAACAACAATCTGATATTATTGATGCTAGCACTAACAAACCACAAGAAGATACAACTGGAAATAATCATGTTATTTCAAAGATTTTTAAGCAGGCAAATATACTGGCAGGTTATGATGTTATTATGTTGATCACTAATGTTGTTTTACACAAGAATATTGTAACGGATGTTTTGCATTTTACGCGACTAATGCTGATGGTAAAATAATAGAAATTAATAAAGGATGATGTAGGAAAGGCACGACAACAAGTTTTGATGCTGAACTAGAAGGGATCAGACTAGCAAGTGAATGAGCGATGGCGAAAGGGTACATAAAGATTGTAATGGTAACTGATAGCAAAGACATTGCAGAAGCGAGCATTTATCATGGCAGCAGAAGGTCATCTGATAGTATCGGCTGGAACAAAACTAGCTTACTTTGAATGTTTCAAAACAATTCACATTTGAAGGAACATGAACTTTACACCCCATCAGCTAGTTGCATCACTCTATGCTAGTAATAGTAACAATAGTGATGACAATGGGGAGGATTGGGGCAGATTTGAGCAAATCCGTCGCCGCCCTATCTGGGATCATGGATCCCCGAGACCTCCCCGCCTTCTTTCTCTCTTCCCTTCTTCCCTTTTTTCTCATGAACAACCTCCACCGCGTTGTTCGTCGCACCGCCCCTCCCATCCCCGCCTTCTTATATGTGTTTTTTTTTTCTCTTTTTGCCCTCGCAAAGCCTACGTGAGGGCAAAAGAATTGGCCCTCACATAGGCATCTGCGAGTGAGGAATCCATCCTCACAGAGGACTCCCCAGGGACGAGTTTCCCACTTGCAGATGCGTGTGCGAGGGCAAAATGGGAAAAAGAAAAACAAAGAAGAAGAGGACGAGAGAATTAAGCAAGGGCAATGAGGGGTGTGGTAGTTGTTGCTACTCTGTTCCTATTGTTGTTCCAGATAAGGGATGAGAATAAACGGAAGATAGGAGAAAAAGATGAAAAGAGGAGAAGAAAAGATGAGAATAAGAGGTGCAATCCACGGGCTGGGTGAGCCAGTGCAGTGGTGTCTTTCCTAAGAGAAAAACAAAAGGGTGAGATGGGAAGAGAAAATTTTGAGTTTATATTAGTAGTGTCAGAAAGCAGGTAGTGGTGTTAGAAAAATGATGGTTGTAGACAGAAAGGTGAAGGGTAATGGTGTCGAAGAGTGGATGTGGTGGCATCAAAAAGTCGAGGCCAAGAAACAAGGGTGTGGCTAGGATACAATTAAATAGAACCTTGCAGTCTAAGAAAAAAAAGGATTTGTTGGTTGGGGGGGTGGGGGAAGTTAGAAATATGAAAGTTGTATTTCTAAAAACATGACTAAAGGTAACTAAAATATTGTTGATAGAAGCGTATTCATTTAAGAAAAAGCACCTTTTATGAGATGATTATGTATATGATATAAACTCAATGAAAGCATCACTTGTAATTATTTGTTTATGTACACACTTGGATTGAATTGCATGAAACAATCCTGGTAAAAGTACACGTCCAATATAATTACTGACAAATGGTTCTTTTATCAAAATGTAGAATTTTTTTTTTATCTTACTATTCATTTTTAGCACAATTTTGAGAAAATTCAATGAAACGGAACACCGATCCTTGATAATTTACTAGTTACTTTGGGAAATAAGACCACGACATGCACTGTAGCAACTGGTATTGGCTCTAGGTCTACCTAGTGGTGACACAGAAGTGCTCTTCAGCCCGCTACATCGCCACCTCCCAGCATCTGAAACACAAAGAAATCCAGAATAGCAATCTTCCCAGTTGTAACACTACCAATACAACAACCAAAAAAAGAAAAAAGAAAAGAACTTTGAATGAGAGATATGTTGTTGGTTTGCATCGCCACAGAGTACAAACACTGATCACAAGATCCCATTGTGTGATATACTTGTGAGATACAAAATTTATTTAAAATACAATCATTTAAGTACTTCGATTTTTAAGTTCACAAGTACATTTAACAGCATTGTTAGAAAAGAATGATTTACCTTGAAGAAATCTCCAAACATTCCTTGTAGAGGATTCCTACGCCGTACCCCATAGAATTTCTCTGCCACTTCATCTAGTAACTAAAACAACATTATCGTATTAGCATTTTACACAAATTGTAGTGGAACAAACAAAAGACGTAAGGGGGATCATAGAAAATGAAGGGCAGACCTATTTTTTCTTACATAGATGAATTACAAAACATCATATGCCGGACAGAGTAGAAACAAAAACACTTGTTATCCATAATATGGAACTAGAGACAAAAACACTCGGCTTATCATGAGAAGATTTTACTCAATGTTGTGTCACCCTCTATATATGGAGAGAAGATAATTATTCACATCTTTCAACAACACGATATTGTAGTCCATTAAAGTCCAAGTGACTACAGACCGAATAGTACAGTGGTGGTGGGGGGAGCATCAAGGAACAGAAATTATCATCACGTATCAGACCAAACCCCACTCTTTAAAACATCACTCTGGGGGTGCAGCAACAAAACAACACTAGTGGGAATCAACATGTTTTAGACTTGAGCTCTTGTAAAAGACAGCATAATACTCAAGTTCTGCACAAATACAGGACTTGGTAATAACAGAAGGAATCTAGCATCTGGAGTTCAACAAATTGGATAACTAAAAGTCTACCATAACTCTTACCTGCTAAAGAGAAAGATACAATGGAAGACTCTTCTCCAATCAAGATTTAAATTGTCAAACCAACTCCACAAATCTTCATAAGTCAAAGGCAAAATCAATTTTCTTTAATGAAATGATAGAAAACCATTGAACATGAATGGGCAATGGTATCAGTAAAAATCCCCTCCAATTGGCAATAGCCTTTACGCTTAAAAATAAAAAAGATAAAATAAAAAAAAAAAATAAAAAGAAACATGATTTTCTAGACTTTTGGTTTCATCAACTCTACCAGGCTAGTGTTTCGGTTCTACTTATGTCCAACTTAGGATTTTGATTGCATTGATGCTAGGGTCTGGCTCTTTGTGTCTCAATACGTGTGTTGGGAGGGGAATTTTTAAAAAAAAAAAAACAAACCTTTCCATCAACTGATAATTTAAAGGATATTCTCAGATCAGTTGGAGTTGACACGGGAAAAGTGGATTTCTGGGCTTCTGGTGACTGTGGCAGTACCACTCCAATGGCTGCATCAGGTGCTGCCACTATGCTGAAAGAAAAGTTAAAATCTCATGATGACATGGGTTCTAGCCTCCTTGATCAACCCAATAAAAAGAAGAGGACCCACAACTAACCAAGGAACAGCTTTCCAACTCTCCTGATGGCTCCAACTAGAGCTGGCAAAAGGATCGCGCAGGGCAGGGCTGGCCCAGCCCTAAATTATTAAGCCCATTACATATTTTGCGCCAGGCCAGCCCAATCCTTTTATCGCAAAGAGATGAACCGAGCCAAGCTATTATTTTAAGACCTAAGCCCTTGGCCGAGCCCTTAGCCCTAATTAATTCATGCTTCGGGCCAACGTTAATATCTCTCTTTAAAAGTCATATTTCGCACCATTATTTTCTTATAGGTATGGTGGTCTATATTATAATGTGCAAGTTTAATCAATTATTTTGTATTATTCAATTTAAGGCTTCAATCATAAGTAAATAACAAGATATTTTGTTTTTATATGATAAGATTTTATTTTCTTCTTACAGTATCATTTCTTGCCATTTTTTTCAAGGCTAAATGATTTTATTACTATAATATCATATAATTCTACTCATATTTCTTTCTACATTCTTTGCAAGGCATGATATGTTTATTTTACTATTGAAGATAAACTAATGTTGTGAATTTTATCTTTATATATTTATATTAATTTTTTAGCTTGCAAAACAATTAATTATGATTTTATAGCTCACAAAAAGATAATATGAATATTTAAAAATATATGATATGATGTGAATACTTAAAAAGTAATAAAAGGTTTAGTTTTAGGTCAGGCTTCGAGCCGAGTAAAGGGCCGAGCTAAGGGCTTTACAAATTAAGCCCAAATCCTTATATTGAAAAATAGGGTTAAACCGAGCCGAGCCTTTTCAGGGTTCAGGCCAAATTTTATAGGTTGGATCAGGGTCGAGCTTCAACATAGTATTTGTATTCTACTTGATAGTGGTCCCTAAAGTCTTCATGAAGTAATCTGTCATTATTGACATAAAAAAATAAAAAAAAAATATAAAAAATATAAAAAAATAACAAAATAAAAATAAAACTCTTGAATCCTTGAAAATCAACAAAGACGACAAATCTTGATTATGCCAATAACCATTCAATGACTTCTTTGACTATGAGGATGTGTTTGGTTGATGGAATCTGATTTTGTGGGAGTTTAGGCAAAGTAAGGAGTGGATAGGAGATACGAAAGGAAAAGAGAAAATGAGGTAGGAGATGTAGTGTAATCTAGATCTAAATAGAAATTGAAAGAAAAGAAAAGAAAAACTAAAAGGTAAAATTAAGGAAAATACTAAAAAAATTGAAAAATCAAATCTTATTCATATTTTATTGCAACTCCTTGCCTAACAAATCACCCTAATTCTAATTCTTAGCCAATACCCTAACTAATATTTTGGGTTTTCACGAGCCCGACCCAAATAAATAAATAACAATTAAATAAACTTAAATAATTATAATTTCCATCAGCTTCCTCGGGTTGAAAAAAGCTTGTCCGCAAGTCTGAAGTGTGCAATCCAGCCAAACAACCAATCCTTTGAAGAACATGCCTAGTAAGGTGTATCATGATTAGGGCATAAAATGGTATGGATAAAATCCGACAATCGACCGAATCCGAATAAGGCAGATATGGATTCAAAAAATATAGAAATTGAAAAACGGTTCTAATACGGTTCGGTTGTAGGTGATCCGGTTCAGATACGAGTCGGATACGATTTTGTCATATAAATCCTACTGTATCCAAATATACCGCATAATTGAAATTATATACCACTTTTATTTGTCAGTGTGCCTAAGACAAGCAAATATTGTCCAAATATAGCAAACTCATTATAACTATCCGGATTTTATCCGACTCAAATTACCAAATATGAACCGAATAAAGTAATTTAGATCTATTCAGGTCGGATACGGTTATCAATTTTGTAATCAGATCTATGCAGTTAAATCGGAAAGTGGTCGCAGTGCAGTCTAGGACCGAATTACGATTAAGTTGGATTAATCAGTCAATTTTTACAAAGCATATATGTTTAAAATTTAATCATAGTCATAGATTACAAAAATAAATAATTAATCAAAATGGTGTAAATTTGTAACTATATAACTTTACTAATTATCTGCAAAGCTACTTAAAAAGAAACTAAAAGAAAATTGTAGATTGTTTTAGCAGTCAAGCTACCAAGACAAACATTCAGAAGCAAAAATAGATGTCAGACTTAACAGGAAAAACCAACCTACTTATCCCACTAACCCATGAAGATAAACCATATTCCTTTACACCGAAGATATTTTTAGAAGGGTCACTTTGTACAAACAAAAATACTCCACATCCAGAGGATTATGCCAATATATTGTAGACCAAATAATAAAAGAAGTCATGACTGAATAATCACAAACTTCCAAATAAATTGTGAGGTTCAGTTATTAGTGTTCTCAGTCAGAAGGCAAAAAATGTCAAATACACAGAAAGATGGGAGTTCAGCATCAGCAACAAGCTGAATCCAATTTGTTCCAACTTCTAACAACAGTCAAACGTTTCACCAAAATCCATATCACTACAAACAACCTCAATCAACGAGCTCCCCTGGTCCATATGAATTCTACACAGGAGGGAGGAGAAGGGGGGAGGCCAAGTGGGATGGGGACTGGGAAGAGAGGGAAGAGGGACATTAAGGTTGAAGTGGTAACTATCTTTCTGATTTGATTTTAAGGAAAGGAGGAAATGAAAATCGTGAGTTTAAGTTTTTTGTTATTATTATTTTTTAATACATAACGATAAATCAGCGAGTCGGCTGAGCCGATTAATCGGTGACTCACCGATTAATTGGTGTCCACTAAACCCCAACCGATTTCATCCAAATCGGTTCGGTCAAACCCCTAATTGCGACACATTAATAACTTAGAATCGGATCCAGATATGGGATGAAATTTTAAGATCTACCTAGTTCAGATTCAGATCGGTACTTAGCATTTCGGATCCGGATACTATTTTCTATACATCTGAACCGCCAACCCATTATATGCCCCAACCATGATCAACTGGCCTCGAAATTTCCCTCCATAGTTGCTTGCAACTCCCAAAGAAATCAAGCTGCAAAAATTCATCCATCTACAATAATAAAAATATGCCATATGTGAAAGGCACTCAACAAAATAATCGCAATATCTGAATCTTCCATGAAAGTTCTGCCTCATAAGGGATCTCACACTCACAATCAGCCAAATTGGGTCAAATTAAACATTTGCACTCTGTGTCGAACCTTGCTTTCATCTTTGGTACCTCTCTTCCTCTCCTGTCTTGTCTCACTTTCTCATTCTTCGATGAATTTGTCTCATTGTGGGTCACAATTGGAGTGTTGGTAGTGTGTTGTATGTGGGCGTGGGGTGTGTAAGGAAAATCGGTTAAGGTTGGGATAATAGGGGGTATGGGTGTATTTTGGTATAGGATAAGTAAAAATGGGTGTAATTACTATAGAAAACCACGGGATACGATTTGGGGTTGGGCCATATTGGTATGTGGGATAGAAAGGGTATAGATATTGGGACACAATAATAAGCAAACCTTATAATCGACTAGATCACTAACTCCTAATTACACCACATATATATAGGACTACTATCTATAGTTATCAAAACGTGTATCGTATCGTATATCGAAAACCTAAATTTAAGATGTGTATCATAATGTATCGTGTATCATAAGATACATTGAAAAGAGAAATATAAAGATATAAAATATACATTTTATATATTAAAGCATATAGACATAAATAAGACTTGTTCAAGCAATGAGGTCCGAAAAGCACTTTCGATGACCTATGACTTGTGTAATACATAATAAACAAGCTATTGCCTATCATACGTCAATTCATGTCACTTGTACAAGGATGATGTATCCCTGCATCATCTTATATCATTGTAAGATATTAAGTTTGGTATCAACGAGGCTTAGATGTGCGTATCGTATATAGTAAGACACTGATAACTAGCTATTATCCAAATTATGCATTAATAAAACAACATTAACATATGAGAAACAAACATGTTCTTATGTGGAAAAAAAAATGCAGGATTAGACCATTAGCAGGAAAAAAAAAAAAATTTAAGATCAAACCTCGTTAAAAGAAGTATCCCTGTCTATGCTAGACTTGTAATTTTGTCTCAGCATCCTAAAAAGTGGCAAAGCATCCCTTTCCAACCTGCACAGAACATTGTGCCTCAAATAATGCTTAAGCTAGCTTTTTGTTTTTTTCAAAGAGAAACACAAACCAGATTCTATAGATAATGTAAGAGCATTCAAATGTGAGTGAGAAACATAACAGGAAAATAAACAAAACTAAATTACAATGTCTATGTTATGGATAGAAAGCACTCTTCAATTTGAGACAATTCTCTTCAAAAACTCCTGTTTCTTTCTTTCCAGATAACCCCAGTGACAAAGTCAATCCCCCTGTACCAAATCCACTTCCCTACTCTTGAGGGGTTGTTGAGATCCCATCCAAACAGCCAATCATGTATTGTTCCCTCAATAGGCCTACAAAAAATAGCCCACACATCTTTAGCAAACTTGTAGATGATTAGAATGGTGTCCACGGTCTCTTCATTTTATTCACTTAGAACACAATGATTGGGAGCTTGAAACTTTGAATCCCTCTTATCTAGATGATAGTTGTCCAGTCTCTTCATTTTATCAACTGAAAATCTTCCCTCGGATGACAGTCCAAAGGAAAAGAGTTAAACCTAGAATGGCAATGCTTGATCCATACTTCATTGATATTGTCAATGAGAAAGAGCTCTAATAATAGTTGAATATCCATCATTCCAAATCTCAAACACTCTACTCACTGTGAAGCCATCTCCTTTCTCCTCCAACAATAATACATCATCATCAGCAGCAGCACTAGTTGCCTTGTTTTGAATGGTAGAGAGTAGGTTTCACAACTCTTCAATCTCCCATAAAACTGAAGTTCCTCCAGAAGTTAACTTTTCACCCATGCTGCTGAGATGTGATATCCCAAAACTCTGCAACTAACCCATGCATGTTAGTGCACGTCATAAAGAGTTGGGAAGGCATCCCTTAGTTTGATCTCATGACCAGTTGTCTCCCAACAAGTTGATTGACTCCTGTTAAAAGATTTATAACTGTGAAAAGTAATGTTCAAAGCTTGTATTCTCTTCTAGACTCCACAACCATAGTTTGAATACTTAGTTCTTTGCACTCATAAATTTTGGGCTTGGGTGCCCCATATTTGTCTTCTACAATGGATCTCCACAAGGCAGTTTCTACTTCTCAAATCTCCACACCCACTTTGCTCAAAAGAGCATCATTGAAGGTTTTGATTCTTCTCATACCCAGCCCTCCCTTGTCTCTTGGAATACACACCTTGGTTTTCTTATCATTGGATGATCGCTAAAGTAATTCTCTCATAATCTTCTCCATCCTTCTAGCTACTGATGCAGTGTTACACAGCTTTTTTTTTTTTTTTTTAGGAAAAATATTATACTGTCCAAAAGTTTTTATTACAATGCAAGGCGGCATTAAGTGTTACAGATTGTGCAAGAGAGAAGGTAAATCAGAGGGTGATCAGAGCATTTTCAGTAGCCATAGTGGGGGGAAAGTGTGGAGCCTTACTGGTACTAGTTTAGGCAAGAAAGGCCGCAAACAAGAAGAGGAAAAAGAAAGTGTGACTGCAACAAAGGAATAATAGGAGAAGAATGAAATAGAGGAACATGAAAACTAAGCACTGCAGCTAAATCAAATCGGAAAAGGAAAAATAAAAAAAGTTGTATCCAATTGAGACTGAAAGAAAACGGAAGAAAAAAAACAAAGAGACAAAGGAAAAGGTTATCTGGTTCTGAAGAAAAAAAGAGATGGTTGTAGCTAGCACCCTTGATGTCCTAGGCCCCTATCTCAACATATTTCATAAGCCTAATGAATAGCGCATGTCTTGGTTCAACACCAACTTTGTGAACTTCCAAAACTGCTATAGTTTCATCAGGTATATTACAAATGCTATTGTATGTCAAAAGTTATAGAATTCAACCAATTTCGAATTTTTCAAAACTGCCACTATGCCTTTACGCATATTATAAATATACCTTTGGGTCTAGAAAATAAAACTGAAATCATATATTATTGCGTATCTGGTTTTTGGGCAATTAATAACTAAAAAACACTTGCTGAATATTGTAAGCACCACTGCGGCCAAAATCGCTTCAGTGCATACTAGTCGAATGTTGGCTATAACGAACATGATGATTGTTTAACTACTTTTATGATTTGTTCATGTTATCTCTTTCATTGATTTGTTCATGTGATCTCTTTCATTGATGATTGTTTCATATATTTTTTAATTTGTTTATGATTTTTTTTCTATATTTTTAATCATTTTTCCACGTTACCCATCAATGAGCCACTTCACATTGAGAAAAGCCTAATCGCCTAAGTACTGGAATATGCTTTTTAAAACATTGACTGTAATGATTATGCTTGCTTTTGATTGTCATAATTTTTAACATGAAATTTGTTAATGAAACAATATAAAGTAATACATGATGCAAGGTCGAACTTCTATACACGCGGGGGAATCCAAACATACCTTCTTTCCATAGCCCCCTATCATCAATAATGTTTTATCATTTAGAAAAATTCCAACGTCATGGAGAAATCTAAACACCTCCAACTCTACCACCATAGTGACCACATTTAAAAGCTTGTTGATGAGGTTTACAATCTTGTACAACATTATGTCCATGTCAATTCTCTCATCAACCAAAAGAATTGTTGGGAAATTCTCTACTGTCATTATGGGAATAAAAAGAAAGTAAGACAAGGTAGAATGTCTTTCTCTACGAAGGAAAGGAGGTTGCCAAGTGCCTTGGTCAAATCTCCGATCAGGTGGAAACCTCGTAAAAGTATTAGCGGCTATATAGTCTAAGGTGCTAGGCAAGGCGAGGAGGGTGGCCTAAACGCCTAGCATCCTGCACGCAGCCTCTCTAGGAATTTTCAAAACCTCTATATACACATCATTTCACAAGTTAATTTCACATAAATTTAACTAAATACATGAACTTCAAAGCATCAATAGAAATCTAATAAAAAACATCAAAAACAAGTCAAAAGGCAACAAACCATTGTCAATATAAAATAAAAAATTGTAGTCAAAGGCGTTCCGTACGTGACCGCCTGAGACTACACCAATTTTAGGCGATGTCTGGGCTAGGCCAGGCGGTGACGTTATGAAACTCCCACCTAGGTGTGCCAAGGCGGGTGAGACTACACAAATTAGCAGTACCAAAGAAAGAGTCTACTTATGCTCTTGTCCTGCTCCTTCACCGTGAGTTTTTTTCAACAACCATTCTTGAGCATAATTATCTCAAACATCATCATCTGCAAGCTTAAGCTTGTGCCAAGGGAATGCATATATTATTGACCAAAGAAGAGGAAAATGAAGACTAATCAAACTCCCAAAAGGACCTTTTCTACCTGCAAGCTCTCAACCATAGGGTTGGTACTCACTCCATCCTGGTTGGGAGTTTTTGGCTTGGCCAACTGAAGAATGGGGCCAGGCGATGATGGGTTTAGCTTCGTGGACATTTAAGTGGTTACCGGGCTACCATTCAAAATATCACAGTTGTCATCATAGTTGTCAAGTTGGCTATGTCTGATTGCATCTTCTCTATCTATGCCTCAAGTTTTTCAACAATATTTTAAATAGTTCTACGTTATGAATCAAGGTGATTTCTCAAGATTTCTCAAAACTTCAAAAATCTTAGAAGCTCTTATTCCAAATATGATGGAATCCAAGGCAGAAGCAACTTAAAATGAACACCAAGTAGAAAGCAACAAAAAGCTTTATTGATTGTCAAAACAAAACTCAACAGAGAACTCTGTCCAAAGTCCAAACAATAGTGAACTAACTTGTTTGGGACCTAATAACCTTATTTATTAATACATAGATTATTTCTGGTGTGATAAACTAAAAATAGAAGTTAAATAGGGTGTGAGGCTCATACGAACCCACATGTTTACGAAAAAGTCCTCACTATATAATAATTTATGTTAAACACTGAAGTTTGTTAAATATACGATCTTGGTTCAGCTTCCAGGACCATCACCGACTTCCACAAAACAGTTTTTTAACAATTCAACAACCATCTACTTCCTTTGACAAAGAACACAACGTGAATGTGTAATAATACAAGAAGAGAAAACTTACGTCTGCAAAAGATAAATGATGAACTGGGTCAAATCTGTTTGCGGAAAGTCAAGTTCCGTTGACTGTACTTGCTTCCTTAATTCATCCATGACGCAATTAGCATCTCTGAGGTTCCCTAGCGACAAATACCTATCAGAAAAACAGAATACTTTATGACTGGTAGAACCTTGCCAGGCATAAATAACTAGAAATTATAATTTGAAGCATCAGCTCAGAGCAACATACAATAGCTTATCTAGAAGTTCATTGCATATGTATCATTCAAGTGACTGAAATGCATTTTAGATATAATAATTTTGCACAAAGAGTGTCCTCAAATATATTCATAAAAGGATATAAATGTCTTTAGAGGAAGCACAGAATTAGAAACAGTTACCAGCAGCGTTTCAAGTTTAATATATCAATCGTGAAAAGATAATATCTTCATATAACAGTCTATATGTTAGAACTTTTTTTTCCTACCAACTTCATTTATCCTACTTCCAATGTTAAGAGAATGCAAAATGGGCTGCCACGTTGAAATTAGAGTTGTCAAGGCACTGAGGCAAGTCAAAGCAAGGAACCACCCCCCCAACAAAAAAAAAATACCACCTGAAACGACAACCTAAGCAAGTGCATCACTTCAGTGAAACGACCCGAGAGAAGAAATAATGTCAACATGCCCCAAAAGTAACCCAATTTAAGTAACTGTTTTGAACTATTATGTCCCTATAAATAAATTAATAAGTTGTAGGAGAAGAAGAAAGTAGTTGAAGAACTAGGATAAAAAAAATGAAACGGAAGATGGAAGAAAAGAAAAATAGCTAACACTTCACTAAAAGAGTAAAACACGCGCGCGCACAAAAAAATCCAACGCTTCACTAAGCGCTTTCACTTCTATAAAGTCAAATACCCCTGCTTCTCTTCTTACTTTAAGCGACTGAAGTGGGTTGCTTTGACTACATTGGCCAAACCTTCGAAGTTCAAAACACCCACTATTGAAGAAATAATGATAGCAATTACTATAGATGATGGAAGTTGTTAGATGGAGGTTGTGCACTTTTGAGCGTTTGAGCACTTACATTAGAACAGCACGGGCAATGGCCACATCATCTTCGCCAGGATAGCACTGCACCAAGTTAAAAAGATGGCAATTGAAACATTAGTGAACATCCAAAGTAATCATATGTGCCTTCTGGTTGCTTTCAGATAAATGTTTGCTTTCAGATAAATAATAACAGGAAACAATAAAATCAATAATTAAATAAATAAACAAATATGTGCTCTTTCATGAAGTCAGTTTGAAACACTGATGGTCAATAATTACAACTACTTGCAGTTCATTCCAAAGCAAGCATACTTAAAAGTTCGCTTCTTGTAGTACTAAATTCAGGTAAATGTAGATGGAATCTATTAAACATGAAGTTTATCACATACACAGGGACTGATAAACCTGTTGAGCCATGTAAACCATAAAACAAGCTGCATGCACTCAACTAAAAAAACAAACCTATTATATATAATCCAGAATTCTAAACCAAACGAAAAGATCTAAAACTTAAATCAAAAGGAAAGGTTTGAAATTTCATCGATTGTATCTTATGACATTCTGATAGGTTTAATAGCAATAAAAAATAAACCTTAAACTTGAATTAACAAAGTTTCTTCAATCTAATAATAATTCTCTAAACTTCAAAAACTAAAGTAAAAATTTGATTTCTAACCTATTTAAGCAAAACAAAGCAAAAACCTAATAAACCCTAAACTTATTGGACTCCAACTTGGCTTACATTGGACCGACCTAATTATTAAATAATTAAAATTATAGATAATACTAATATACCATCATTCCCCCTACTTCGAAAAAAGCTCGTCCTCGAGCTTAGCCGTTGTCAGCAAAGCCTTCAGCAACCAATGAAATATGCTCATGCGCCTCATGATCTTTGGTGTCATCCGGAGGAGGGGAAGCATCAACAACAAACGAATCTCCTCTGCAATATGGGTAAGCTTTTCTTTCAGACAATCTTGACGAAGATGACCAACTTGTCCACATTCAAAACATTTGAAATTAGGATTGTAAACAACATTACGTGCAACCAGCCAAACAAATCTCGCTAAAAATTTTTGGGGATGAAAGCACGTTGTAATAATTTCTTCATTTTTAGCTAAGTCAACTGGTGGCTTTTCCAACAACTGTCTATTTGTGATCAAATCTCTTCATCAATTAGATGCGGTACCCTGTAACTTTGTTGCAACTAAACGCAGGACTATAATACTTGTTGAAGACTCATATTCCAAAACCTTATCTATTTGGTCAACCCAATCAACAAAAGCATCTGTATCTAAACTAATATCACCATGTTGCACACGTTCCAAACATCTAACAAAATGATCCAAAGTAATAGGCAAAATCAAAATAATCCTCACCTCCATAAGCATCATGATGGACTCATCATCTTTAATTGAGAAGATGAAAATTGACTCGTTGCGATGATTCATAAAAGTCCTTGTTACAGTCATAAACTCTAACTTGTGATGGTATTCGTCCTTTCCTATGGTACTCTAGCATGTGATGGTACTCGTCCTGTCCTATGATTTATGATGGATTCATCCTATTTGATTGGGAGGATGACAATTGACTCATCATCAGAACTTGAAGAATCAAACAAATGTAATGGCACGCGGAATTCCCTGTGGTTGCAAATATTTGGTTCTTCATTTGAAGAAATATTCAAATGTGGTGGCCCTGGAAGATTAATGTGGTGGAAATAGCCCCTTCGTCCCTAAATATTTCTTGCACAAACAGAATATCCATCTTCACCCGATGAACTGTAACTACTTGGTGGATGATTCTACCACTGTATGCGCGGGACGACCTGGTCGTTGGGTGGCAACGTGATTATGACGAAACAACTCGCCATTTTGCCTGCAATTGTAATTGGCCTGGAGAGACATGAGGCAGACGTCGAGGTGAGTGATTAGTATTGTTTGTCAATGCAAGGGTACCAAATCTCCTTCTCTCCTCCGTTTCCTACGGGATTGTGGGGAAAAAGTGGGGTTTACATCACCCTTTTTTGTCTTTTTGTTCTTAAGAAATCTATTGTTGATCTTACGCAAATTGCAACTTGCGATTCAAAAAATTCTCTATTCTAGCAACCCTAGATTTAGGACTTCGAACAAATTCGGAAAATTAGGGTTGTTCTCCACAACCACCCCTTTTTGTCGATCCTCTTCGTAAAGAGAATTATTGCGAACGACTGAGTTTGGGTATTGTTCCTCCAAATAACACGGGGAGTTCATGATCTCACGCCCCGACAATTTGCGGATAGCCTGAATATCTGACTCTAGGTCAAATGCTTCTTCCTCGCCTTTATAGTCATCAAACGAAAGTGCCTTTTTCCAATCCACGGGAGTAGGGTTCACCTTTTCTCTTCAAACAACTCTAAAAAGAGTCAATCTCGTTGTCCAGTCTCAAGACGTGATTTTTCACGGATAGCTTCAGGTTCTTGATAAACCAAGACAACAGTCAACTGCTTTGAAATGTCTGCAAGGGTTTTCTCCATACGACTCATCCTTGCGTTGGTGACTCTAGTTCCCTTAGGTGGCATCTTTGTCCAAAGATTTTACCGCTCTGATACCAAAATTGATAGATTTAATAGCGGAAGCAATAACAAATAAATCAGAAACTTGAATTGACAAAGTTTTCTTCAATGTGATAGTAAGTCTCTAAACTTCAAAAACTTAATGTACAAACTTGATTTAACCTACTTAGCAAAACCCTAGTAAAACTCTAAACTTATTGGACTCCTACTTGGGCTTACATTGGACAAGCTAATTGGAATATAATTAAAATAAATAGATAATACTAATATATCGTCATATTCAAACTTTCAAAACAGCAAAAAACACCAACCTTGCCCATAAAATTTACCAATGCAGAAGCAAACTTCTTTGGATTGTTTCCTCGGACATAATGAGCTGAAATTCTGGCCATGTCCTGAAAGGCAATAGTATATGCTGGCATCTTAAAAAATTTCAAGCTGATAACCAGAAGCAATCTACTAGTAGTAGTAAACACCAAACTAAATTCCTGTTGCAAACCATGAACTAAGATAAAAATAAGGAAATATACCATAAGGGTGAAATCAAACTCAAAACTAGACATTTAATCTGAAGTTGCTTAGCAAATTACCAATTCAGGACATTCAGAAAATAGGTATTCAGCCAGCATATCATGTAGATCAGGAGAACCATCCCTAGGACCGCCAAACTCTGCAGACCACCTAAAGAAAAAGATTTTTGGTTAAGGGCCAGGTGACTGAATGTGAGCGAAATTGGTCTGCGTTTTGTAACTCAGTAAGACAGGTAACATTGTTGGTGACAACTGACAAATACTGAACTCATCCCAATTTGTTATGAAGGATATCACAATAATCAAAGAATGTAATATATCCCCTTGGTTAAGGAAAAAGACATACATTGGGAAATTCGAGAACTAATCTGTACTGGGGAGAATGATTCATGAAGATTTTTATTTTTATTTTTTTGAAGGACTAGTTGGTTTTTATGGGGTTCGAACGCTTTGGCATGGTCAGAAATCCAGACTTGTGATATCATACGCCACAACTACTAGCTGGAAAATAAAAAAAATTAATTTAAAAAAAAAAATTTAATCCTTATCAAATTCCAAATAAAAAATCCTTAACAAATTCCAAATTTCTTTTAAGATGTCGAGGATGTAAAAACATTACTAACAGTCTTTCCATGGGATTCCAAGTGAAAAAAAATTATTTAACTAATGCATCATCCTCAATTCAACCCTCAACTATATAGTCTCTAGTATTTTACTTTCCCTTTTCATATGGTAGACCTCCACAGCCTCTATCCATTGAACATAATTAGAAATACCCAATTTGACATGAGGTCATGATAAATGTGGGATTCTCAAACTCATAAATTTAGGGACCTAATATCCACAGACGGTTGACATGAATGAAATAATGAAAAGGCTGTACCCTACGATTCCCAGATATGGATACAGGTTTGAAAGCTGACAAGAGATACGGAAATACAAGATAAAAGTTATGGAAGGACCCAGATACAGGTAGTCAAGGGCATATTCCTACATTATCCATAATACAGATTCAACAATCTAATCTATGTTTTGTAACTTAGTATATACTTTTCTAATACTTGTCCATGTATCAAGTAATGCATCCTTGGAGTGTCCATGGGTTGCATCGTGTTGAACACGTATTCGAGAATCACAGGTTATACCAGAAATTAGCGGGAGAGATGAAGATTGATTGAAGAACCTGACTGAAGAGTCGATACAATTGGAGAATTTAACCCATATGAAGAAATCAACTACACTAAAAAAACACCCACCCTAGATCCACCTGGTTTACTGTGTACATGTCTTTGGTTATGATCCACTCTGCGGACACAAATGATTGACACTAATATTTCTCTTGTTTTAGGATCTCTCTCCTAGTGCCTAGATATCAAGTTGATAGTATATCTAGGAGAGAGATCATAAGTTCATAACACCACAGGAAATACTAAAAAGAACGCAACCTGGAGAGAGAGAAATAAAGAAAAGATAGAGAACATCATCAACTCTCACCCTAAAAACTTCTTTATTATTTGTCATAACACATGTAAAAGTAGCAAACTACCAGAATGAAACAGACACGAGGGAAGCAAACAGACATAAAATAATTGTGACCCTCACATCCCACACATTAACCTTACTAGCAGCCCCCAAATAGCTTCTTAAATTAAAAGAAGAAGAAAAATAAATAATAAATAAATAAACCTTCAGCAGAATGAATTTGCACCAAATCATCATTCTTCGAAAGTTCCTACAAGTCTAGGAAGGAGTACTTATTTTTTTCATGTAAACGTACCAAACTACAATTAGAATGAAATAGACGCTAACAATGAAAAATAAACATAAGTGTGACCTGAAGTCCCACATTAACCGTACTCACAGCCCCCAAATAGCTAGCGAAATGAAAATGGTACCTTCAAGATTGAATTTGCATGAAACCAACATTGTTGCAAAGTTTATTTTCGGCAAGTTTATCAAAGAAAATTCTTAAATACAAATGACATATAGCTGCTTCTTCCTACTTGTACCCTATTTTTAATAAAATACGCACACAAAATACTAAACAAATTGGCAGGGGTGACTAATAAATTGACCTGAAATCATAATAGGTAGCCACAATTTTTTTTTTTTAATATATTTTATTTTCTTAGCCATGCCCAAATTGCTGAGATTGATCAACTTCGACCACTGAGTTATGAACATAATTTATCAATATAACCTTCTAAAATTAAACTCGGATGAAAATAGGTGTCAACCCACATGCTCAAATTATTCTTCAAACATGCCTTCACATTCAGAAACATGTTCAAAGATAAAACAGCCTAACATTATAAGGAAAGCTCTTAGCGTAACAAGAAAGCCACCACTGCAAAAGGGGAGAGAGCAATAAGATCTAACCTGATTGCAGCTTTTAAGAACGATGAGCAACCATCTACACGTACTTTTGCTGCTCCCAAGGCTTCAGTGAGCTTTTGCATGTCATCGTCATCCACACCCAGGTGATGTGGCACGGGAATCTGTGGAAATTCCTTGTAAATGTTCCTGACACGATCTAATGTAAATGTTTTAGTCATAATTATGAAGTTTGACAGTGACTATCAAAAATATAGTTTAATATAGATAAAACAGATATCATTAAGGACTATTTTGACGTGTCCCTATTATTAATCTCAAATTAGCAATCTCCCCTTTTCAAAATCAAATGTGTATTTTCAAAACAAATCTCAAGAAATCTTGTTAATGCTACAAATTGACAATTTCTTTTACCAATAAAACAGAAAATGTTTATTAAAAGGAGAAAAGCAAGAGCTCAGAGATGGAAAAACACTTGAGCACAAGCAAAAAAAAGTAAATCAAGTATTGTCATTATCCACATCTATCCAATCAAATATACACGAGTAACTAGTGTCCTTAAACATAGACCAAGTAACACCTCAAATTCAGCCACCTGATGTCTATCCACAAGGTATCTACATGTTTTTTTAACATTCTTTACCCAAGTCAAAGCGTGGAGCAATCTTTCCCAACCGAAAAAACTTTATCTGCTCAGCCTAGTCAAGGAAAGTGAGGACGGGAGGAGCAGAAACTCACTTCGCCATCCTATCTGAGGAAAGTGAGGATGGAGGATAAAAATTAACTATCACAAACCGCAAAGCAACAAACATAAACAATGTCGGTTAATGAAACCCACTTCGCCATCTTCTCTGTCATGGCAGATTTCTCTTCCCTCCGCCTTGGGGGCTTCCCCACATCTAACAATCCATTTAAATTATGATGAATTCTATGTTACAACTAAGGCTAGAACAAAGCTAAATCTATGATAAACCCTAATTCAAAGGTAAATAAGAAAACAAATATTTCATTCAATCAATTATAAGCAATGGCCTATTGGCACTATTTATACTAAACCTAGCTTGCATATCAAACAATCTTAACCCTTAATGCTATTGGAGCCCTAGTCCCCACTTATTATATGATCGGTTTACTCAAGTCCGACCCAACAACTAAACTAAATTAAATAAATAAACTAAATCTCTACCTTACATCATCCACCCCGGCTTGAAAAAGTTTGCCCTCGAGTTTGAAGTCGAAGAAGTCCACCAAAGCAACTGGTCATATAACACAAGGTGCATAGACGGTCTCTAAACTTGCTACGACATACACTTTCCCCAAACAACAACAACCCCAAACAACAACAAATCAGAAAAGTTGCAAGGTGACTCAAATAACAGTAATTTGGAACAGACTTGCTGAACAAACTCATGAGCATAAGCTTGTGTCACAAAAATTCCCATTATGAATCAATATAATCATCGTCACTCAGTGTGTTTGTCATTGTAAGAACACTTACGTTTGTTAAAAATGGGAAAGAAGTCGCAAAAGACAAATAGCCCACATTTCAAAAATCTAATACATGTAATGATGCCCTTAACTACCTAGAGACTCTGACAAACAGAATGGCTTGTCTTGCTCTTTTTGCTTTTGTTCAAGTGCGTTTTCCTCCAATATTTCTTGAAGCTCTCTTATCCTATTGTCAAATATCTTGGTCATCCACTAGTACCTCTCATCCTCCCTTGCTTATTCTGGCTTCTTTCTTTTAAATCTCTCCAAAACTCCTTCCAACGAGTGGAATCGGTAATGGAGTGTCCATTACTAGCAAATAGGGTTGGGGTGGGGGTGGTAGTATAGGGCAAACTGTTCAGGTCGGGTATAATGGGGGACATAAGAGGTTTGTCGTTGTGGATAGTAAAATTGATTATGGGTATGGGACACCGCGGGGTATTGGAATTGACTTGGGCTATTTGGATATTGGTATGGGGAGAGATAATAGTATCAGTATGAGTAATAGGGGTATGGATATTGGAAATAATATGGATCACACATTTTATATTTTTAACTGTTGGGGTGCCTTAACGAATTCTGGGGTGTAAATAACATATTTAATGGTGATTGGATGAGTCTCGATGTATAGGTATCTGCAAAAAAAAAATTTGCAAGCTCATCTCCAAACAGACTTTGTTTCTTCACTTTTTAACCTTCGAATCTTTTTCTTCCTTTTCTTTTTCTTCAAATAATCAATATTCTTCGAATTGAACCCACGAATCCAAGAGTGTCAGCCCTTATACCAATTGTTGAACTCTATGTTACAACTAAAGCTAGAAGTAAGCTAAATCTATGATAAACCCTAATTCAAAGTAAATAAGAAAATAGATATTTCATTCATTCAATCAACTACAAGCAATAGCCTATTGGCCCTAACCCTAAATGTTATGGAGCCCTAATCTCTACTTATTTTATTATGGGCTTACTTAGACCCGACCCAACAACTAAACTGAATTAAATAAACTAAATCTTACGTTACATCAAGTTTGTAGTCTATGCCATGGAAGCAAACGCAAACCAACAATTCTTATAACATAGAAACTCGAACAAGCAAGTTAGAGCTTCTGAAAGACTTTGCCAACATCGATTGCTTTTACAATTTGAGTCCAGAGGAACTCTCATTGAGATATGACTTTTCGATGCATTCGTAGTCGGACTGATTGCCAATTAAAAACTCCATAGAACATCATCATCCCCATACTCATTGCCATCACCCGCAACTGTATCCACCCTCCCTTCATCTCCTCTCTTTTATCGTCCTGCCTCAATTCATTGGAAAGGTTACTTGACCACCCCGGTAACTAAGGGTTAGAAATTGATCCAAGTTTATCTAGAGTTTTTAGTATTGATTTCTCAAGCAAATCAACATGAACAGGAGAAATTTCCTCCCATTATGTTCAAATCATAAAAATATGGCAAAAGAGGTACCCAATGGGAGATTTTGATAAACACTCTGTTGGACCTCAGTTGCCATGAATTTGAACTGATGGTAGGGCTTTCACCTGAATTCACATTGACAAGATGGAAGTGGAAGGTCACATGTACATTAGACATAGGTTATCCTGTTAACTGGTTGCAACCAGCATCTCGAAGAAGTGTAGGCAGGTGTAATACGCGTGCAATAGTTAATAGCAAGGGGAAGGATTCTGTCAAAGTGGTGACCATTTGCTATATGATATCATTTGAAAGGGGACTCATTGCTAATTAGACATTAATAATGGGAGAAGAGTTCAAAATAACCCAATCATTAATAAAAGAAGGGAAAATGTGTGAGAAACTCGTAAGGATTAGAAAGCAGCTAAAACTGAAATATGCAGGGAATAAATAATAAATAAACAAGTAAAACCCTAATGTTTAGAGGTTGCACTATTTGGCATCATAGCTACTGAAAACTTGCAACTAAAATAAGAGAGATGAAGAAGAGATAAAAACTGCAACACTAGAGAAATCCTTACCAATATTTTCTTCATTGCAAGGAAACTTCCCCTTCACAAGTATATCCACAAATAAGGTAGCAAGTTCAGATCCACAAGTAACCTAACAGGAATTCATTTATTGGAAGATCAACAAAATTTATTTCAAATTTTAACAAACAAATCAAATAAACATAAACATAAATTGGATTTTATCAAATACAATGTTGGATGGGTATACCTTTAAAAGGCATAACATACAATTGAATATGGTTTCTTAAACTAGGTTCAAACAAGGCTCTCATATCAAGAAAAGAATCTAAAAGGGTATCAGTTACACTTTTGTTATTTTCCAGTTGTTGCAGAATAAAAGTAGAGCGCCACCAAAGTGAAAGATCGTCCTTTGTTCTATGGAAAATGGATCAACTTGAGAACTTGCCGAGATTGCATATTTAGATGCAACACATTAAATTTTTTTGGGGGTTTGTGTTCGACTGTATTCAAGAGAATAAACAAGGGGGTTTCGGTTTTAAAAGGGGTTGTTCGTCGATGCGACTTTGTGAGACAGTAGGACTAAAACAAGTAAACAACAGCAAATAAAATAACGAGATGGGAAGAAGAAGAGAGGGAGAAAAAAGAAATCACAACAACAACAACAACAACAACAAGCAACAACACCAACAATAACAAACAACCAACAGCAGGGCGGCAGCCGTGACTTCAAGGTCTGAAACAGGTCAGGTCTCTCTCTCTCTCTCTGGGTTTGCAAACGAAGGGTCCGATTAGGTTCTTGCTATGCCTAAACATAGAATTTAATCTCATTAAAGAAATATATTTAAGCTTCATCCTTATTAACAAACACCATTTGATTGACCTATTAACTGATTATTTCCTAAACAAAGATACAATTGAATTTAGTATGACATCAAACCGGGATTTTATCAACCTTGACATAACTCTTATTGATCCTACAAACAAAAGAAACTATCTCCAGTTAAAAAAAAATAAAAAATTCACCTGCCCATGTCTCAATTGGATGCAAGCACCGGATTGGAGGATATCCAACGCTTCAGTATATCTCTCAGCAGATACATACCTGTAAACATTCACCAATGTTTCTATCATCAGTGATGCTTCAAAATAAATTTCACATTGTAAAAACTAGGGAGCCCACATCAAACTTTAGGAATTTAATACTTTGATATTAGTATTTGGATCGTAAGTTGATGATTTGGGTTATGGAACTGTAAGGGTCAGCAAGAACTGACTATTGTGCCTCATGTTAAAGGCACATGAAGACCTTAAAAGCTTCATACCACTCTATGCATCATATAAATCACAAGGAAGATTTGAAGGTCCATACTTTTAACATATTTTTTTTTTTTTTTTGCATAATTCATGTTGCGAAGAAAATCTCATTGCCCAAATAAATGCTATAAATTTATCTCTTACAAATACATATATACCTTTTTCTCTCTTCGCAATAACCAACCCCCCCCCCCCCCCCCCCCCCCCCTCTCTCTTCTGCCCCTACCTTCTTCCTCCTCAGTCATCATCATCTCCCCTATCTCCTATTCTTTGTTCAATGTTGAATCCTCAAATGGTTCTTGATCAATCTTTGTTCAGTGTCAAATCTTCAAATGGATTGTTCAACAGACAACCCCCCAATCAGAGGTCCCTAATGGCCAATAGCAAGATTTCCAACCCAAAATAGGATGGTAGAAGCAGACAGTCAACTTGGTCCTTTCTAGGTGCCATCAAAGCTTCAAATGGATCATCAGCTCTTTAGATATGGAATATGGAGCCCACTGGATCTATGCAAGATGTTTTGGGCTTTGACACAGGGAAGGGTAGGAATGGAGGACAATTTAGCTACTGCACTGTTTGAGTGCGATGCTTTATGTAATACGGGGGTTTGGGATCCAATGTAAAGTCTTGACACTTTTGCAATGAAATCTTAGCTTTAAAAATAAAAAATAAAACAAAAAATGGTTAAAACCTTCAGAACCTTTATCATTACCAATCAGACCTACCTGTTAAGTGATCCATTTCCCAATTGTTCACGCCTCTGCGGATCGCCAACTCCTAACTATGCTGAGCGCCATACTTGATACTAGGGTTGTGCAT
Organism: Berberis vulgaris; assembly: GCA_963556465.1. Taxonomy (NCBI): domain Eukaryota; kingdom Viridiplantae; phylum Streptophyta; class Magnoliopsida; order Ranunculales; family Berberidaceae; genus Berberis; species Berberis vulgaris. The sequence goes on from OY747133.1 coordinate 58,967,855, forward strand.
CTCAGACCGAAAAACCAGACCAAATCGAGAAGCACACCAATAGGACCGGTCACGGCCGGTCTTTTTAATAATATTTTAATCTTTGATCCTAAAAATCGAACCAGAACAAAATTCTTGGCTCCAATTCCCAAAACCGCCGGTTGACTAGCCCGGCCCAATTGGCTTAGTTTTTAAACCTTAGAGAAAAAAAAAGGTAGCTCGATTGACTCCTCCCCACGTCGATTTGACCCCTTACGATCAACCCTCCACTGTAATAAAAAAGAGCTCCGAAGTTGGCTCTTGCATTAGCTCTTAAATCTCGTCGACCCCACCTCACAAGCACCTCTTCCGTCTTCCACAACAACAATCCGCTAGAGATATCGATCTCTCATTCTCTCTCTTCCCACATTTGCTACTCTTTCTAGCTCTACACCCTTTTGTGGGTTCGGATCTAGGGTTCTGGTGAATTGAATTGTGGGTTTGTCTTCAATTGTTGTTTTTCAAGTTCAGATGAGGTGAAACACACTCTTTTTGCATTCAGATCCCTATAAGGTTTGAATCTTTGGTAAACTTTGATATCTAATTAAATTGTGCAATTGATTTGTGTATAATTTCAATCAATTTTGTGTTTTTTGATGGGTTGAGCATGCAAATCTCGGATCAAGTTAGTGTTTTTGTAATTCCAATGTATTGTCTTTGCCTGCATAAGAAAGTTGTTTTTTGGTGATTTGTATTTTGTTTAAAGATTCACTTGTGAAGCATAGACCCTTGCAATGACACGGGTAAGGCTTAATTCACCTTATTTTGAAAGGCGTGTGTTCGTGCAAAATTGAATTGGGAGTTCCAATTTTTTTTAGTTGAGAATTTGGAAACAACCATGTCAATCCTCAAACCTTAGGAATATGCAAATCAAAACATAATGAGAAATCATAGGTAGTGTTGTACCAAATTCCCGTTTATTCCTTTAGATACATTTGTGAGATTTGAGCTATAATCATTCTCGAGATAGAGAATAAAAGGGAAGAAGCAAAGAACTCAATCCTACAACTTCTAATCTACCTAAAGCATTGAAAACAAGTTTCCTCTTGAATGATTAGCATGGATTAAATTTATGTATGCATTTGATGAGATTAATCAGCTTATTTTTAGGTTATTAACTTATTATAAATAAGTCGACATTGGAGCTATTGGTGACCCAGGCAAAGATGAGAAAAAAAGCGTCATTAGTGTTTTCTTTTATGTTTCCGTCAGTGTGTGTTTTCTTGATTATATTTTTGGGTTTCTTAAATGTTTGTGAATAACAAGTTAACTATAATTGATGTGATTTAGCTTAAGCTCAAGGCGCTCAACCATGGAAGGTAATTCAACAACTCCAAATTCTTTACCGTCACAACAATCTCAAGATGCACCACCATCTCAAAATAAACTATCTTAAAATGCACCGCCACCTAGTCTAAAAGAACACCATCTCAAAATCTACCACCACCTACTCAAGAGGGAGGATTTCCCCTCCCCCCTTCCTTCTACTACAAAAACATAGGAGGTATTGAATCATTTTAATAAAATAAACAAACCGAGGAAGGGGATGAGGGCAGTTTTGTATGCATTTTAAAGGTGATTTTGCATGCCATAGTTCAAAAAATGGTACCTCTAGCCTACTTAGACATTTGCACGAGTCTTGTCGAGATTCTCCTTTAAAAGAGGCAAGTAAAGGTCTTTTCTTTTGATAATGGACTTTGATGATGATGAATCAGAGTACCCTAGTTGCACACCCATTTAATAAGGAGAGATGTAAAAGGTCTTGTGTGGAAATGATTATTATGATGAGCTTCCTTTTAAGCATGTGGAAGGGATAGAATTTAGGCGATTTAAAAAGGCACACCCTAACTTGATTGACCATCTCGTAAAATTGGGTGGACTATTTTTAAGAAGAAAAATTCAAACTCAAGAGTGTCATTTCTTACAACAATCAAAGAGTTTTTTTTTACCATTGACACTTGGACTTCAATCCAAAATGTCAATTATATGGCTATAACTACCCATTTTATTGATGATGGTTGTTGCATAAAAGAGACCAATTTTAGTCAAATTACCAACCATTCAGGGGATGCTATTGGAAAAAATTTAGAGAGATGTTTCACAGATTGGTGCATAGATAGGGTATTCACCATTATGCTTGATAATGCTACTACGAACACCAATTTGATTGTTTGTGATGGATTGGTTGAATTGCATACTTCTATTAAGAGTATTCCTAGGGCAAGCAAGTACATGAGATTTTCTCGGCTAGGTTGGAGAGATTTAGGCAATGTTTAGCCTTGGAGAAAATTGACAGCAAAGGTTTTTTGCCTTTGGAGTGTAAAACTAGGTGGAATTTCACCTACTTATTGTTAGAGACGGCTTTAAAGGTACAAAAAGTCTTTGAAAGGTTGGCGGAGGAGGATATGGACTTTGTTTCTTACTTTAGTAGTGGTGATGATCATTGTGAGAAACTAAGAAATAAGAAAAAACGAGTTGAGAGAGGCGAGAAAGAAAGAGTTGAAATCTCAATCCCATGTACCACGGATTGATTGTATGCTGGAGGCTTTTGTTAAGTTTTTGAAGAAATTTTATGAAGCTACTTTGAGATTTAGTTTTTACAAGAACGTGACGGCCAATGGACCCTTTCAAGACATGTTTAATATTGTGAAAGATATAAAGGCCACAATGAGAAATGGAGTTCCATTTATAAAAAGGGTTGCAAGTTCTATGAAATTAAAGTTCAACAGATGTTGGGTAAGTATCAAGGATGTAAATCAACTTATGCTTGTGGTGATAGCTCTTAATCCTCGTTACAAACTTGACTATATCAATTACAGTAGTTCTTAGTTGAAGATGTTTTCAAGGTTGATGAGTTAACACAAGGGGTGAGGGATCTAATACGCTTGTATCTAGCATATAAAAATGATAACCAAATGAACCACAACCTTATTTGGAAGTCAGGGATGAGAGTGGTGGGGTTGGAAATGAAGATGGGAGTGATCCATTATTGGATGGTTTTATGAAAAAAGAAAATACAAAGATGTAGTTCATATTTTTAACAAATGAAGTTGATAAGTATTTGGCGGAGGCATCCGAGAATCCAAAGAATTTAGCATTTAATTGGCTAAAATGGTGCAAAGAGAATTTTCAAGGTTCCCCATCATTTCTAATGTTGCAAGGGACATATTTGCAATTTCGGTTTCTTCGGAAACCGCCTTTAGTGCCAGAAAAAAAAAAAGTTGTGGATCCTTTTCGGGTTTATTTGACTCCTAAAATCGTGGAAGCACATATTTGCTCCAATGATTGGCTTAAAGCCGAGGTTGTTGACTTCTACAAAAAGCCCATGGAGGATGAGATAAATTACTACAAATCTTTAAAGAAAATGGAGAAAGGTGAGATAATTCTTTTAATATTTGAACACTTGTGTCTTACTTTTAACTTTTAAATTTTAACTTTGTCAAAATATTTTCTCATATATGCTTATATATTCTTAACTTGTAGAAATTGAAATATTGCAACTTGCGGAAGATATTACAACTGCTAGTACAACTAATCTAGATTAGATTGAGGTATGTTTAATAATTTAGTTTTTTATTCATTTTGAATTTTCTTAGCTCCTTCGAGTTTTTTAATTTAACTACTAATCTTTGTTATTTTTTATACCATGGAATAGATGATTGAAGATGGAGGAGCATGGAGATGAGGGCAATGAAGGGTTTTTTAATGTTTTTTTATTTTATGTTTTGCATATTAGAAATATAAAACTGTGGATTTGGAATGTTGGATATTTTTATTTTATGTTTTGCATATTAGAAATATAAAACTGTGGATTTGGAATGTTGGATATCTGGATTTGGAACTTTGGAATGTGTTTTGTGCTTTGCATATTTTTAAGGTTTGCGGAACTTTGAAATGTTGAATATTTGGAACATTGGAATGTTGTGTATTTAGAACATTGGATAATTTTCTTTAATTTTAGATGATCAAAGTTTGAGTAGTTTATGTGCAAGTAGTGGTTTAATTGTAAAAATGATATTTCTACTTTCTCTACAATAGGTATTTTGGCGTAAAAATGGCAAATGTTTAGATTTGGATTTGAAAAATAACAAAAAAATAACTGGGCTGAAATGGGGATTGGACCGAGACCGACTCGGCCAGAAATTTCGATTAATCGGTCTCAGCCCGACCGGGCTTGATCCATAAAATTCATATCTTTAACAGGTCGATCCGGTTCTCGGGCTTGGGTACTCGGGCTAGTTACTCGAACAGAACCCACCCTACTTAATACAACTGGCCATAGTCCATGATTGATTGTCCAACAAACCACAAACCGGAGTAAACATCCAAGTCAATAGCGATTCTGCACCCAAATTTATGTTCCAAAAGGTGACTCTTAACAATCTTTCGGAATTTTACTTTACCATCCATAATGGCTTTCCAAGGCTACACCCATGATACCAATTCACACCTTTCCAAAACCAGCCACAATGCTTGTTTCTACCAAATCTCCACACTAACTACGAACAGTGCACATTCGTGATCTTGATTTGTTTAGCCCCAGTCATCTCTCGTGTTTGAGTTTACATAATTTATCCCAAGCGATTAGGTAATATTTCCTCGTCCGATATTGCCCTTAAAAACTTTCTCATTTTTTCTCCCAAGGTTTATTTACGATCAAGATTGGAATGGCATTGAGTGATCAATGTAAAGCATGCATAACGCTACTTGTTTTGTGCATTTCCACATTGCAAGCCTCATCAAACCTCACCAAAAGTTTGTCCCAGGCAATGATTGTGATTTCGTTTTTCAAGATAATTTTTGTCTCCTGATTATAAGAAATATTTTGAGTAATATTTTCGTGTAAAAAGAAATGTAATAATTTCGAGGATACATGAAATATATATAATGAATTTCAAGGGTATATGAAATATGTAAAAAAAAATATGATGCAAGTAAATTAATATATTAAACACATTAAACGAAGCCTACATACCAAGAATTTGAAACAAACATGAAATCAATATATATTAGAAAATACGGGTGGTTTCAAAAATCAATATATAAATAGAAGAAATGATAATTAGAAAATTAGGGAGTGGATTCAAAAATCGATAAATAACTAGAAGAAAAAAACCCCAAATTTACGAAAAAAAAATTCCTCAAAAAATGTAATTTTTGGTAGTTGTTTTTGTATTTTTACGAAAATTACGAAAAACCCCGAAATTTTTCGAAAAAAATATATTTTTTTCTCACGCTATTTTTTTTTGTAATTTCAAAAAACAGAAATTTCGATGAAATCTCGCAAAAACACAATCCTTGGTCCCAGGAATGCTTACTCTTGTACCACCAACATGAGGGAGCCTAGGATACTAGCAAGGCAATACCTGAGCTCCCTAACTGATCAGCAGACAGACTAATGCTTTGCTTGATTCCTACCCAAACATGTTGCACTTGTGGAAATTGACTTTCAAACTAGAGACCACTTTAAACCTTAGTCTAAACTTGACCTGAATTAGAGTGAGGAACAAAATAGCGTTGTCCACATATTGAAAGCTCGGTAGCCTAGGACTCACCTCCGAGACTGAATTCATTATTCAGCAAATTTTCTCAAGCTCTAGTCACCATTCTGGAAAGAGCTACTCCAATGATAGGGGATCTGACACCCTTAAAACTACTGAAGAAGCCATATTGCTTCCCCCTGATGCTACCTGAGAACCTTGTCATAAAACCAGGCAGGGATCCAACTTCCACATATTCCTGTCCTCCGAGAAGTTAATCTAAGAATTTCTAATTCACCCATATGTCTTTATTGCAATTCTCTATCCACGTATCAACCTTCTGAAATGTGCTTATGTGTTCCACTCCTTGAGGTCCTTTTTTAGAAGCTTTAATTTTTTAAAGAAAGCGTACCCTGGAGATGGTGGTGGTTGTATTGTATCTGATGCGAGGGTGGTATAGAATATAGTCTCCATAAGATAAGATTTGAAGAAAATGGAAGAGAAAGAATTGGTGTACCTTGCAGTAGTAGACTTGTACATCTGCTGAGCTCCATAGTAGTTACCATCAATTACAATATTCTCTAACTTGTGTACACTCTGCAATTCATATACAACAAAAAATGACACATATTGAAATAGGCATCTAAACTAAACTCAGTGTATAGCTGAAAATTTCTCAAACAAATTATTCCCAAATTCAAAAAATAAAATTAGAGTGACTGAAAATATGAATCAAAACGAAAATTAAGTTTGAGACATCTTAACTGAAAATTTTCAATTAAAATAAAAAAAATAATAATTAAGGTTTTGACTTTACCTCTCTGGCGGGAGGCAATGTTCCTCTCTTGGGTCTCTCTTTCGTCATGACTCCAAACAGAGAAAGCTCCCTTCTTCTCTTCTAAGATGCAGAAGAGATGAATCGAAGAGGAAGGCACGAAGACAGACAACGATGTCGATGGGACGCTCAGAGACGAGAGTGGTGGAGATTGGAGAAGAAGAGTGAAGAAAGAATTAGAGAGAAAGCAGACGTCCGTCAATTGAGAAGCAGAGATCTGCTAGTCTGTAGATCAGATCAAAAGGTAGCAACTATTTGGCACCACAACTTACACTCATTCACACCATCCATTTTTTATTTTTTTTAAATTTACTTAACTTTTTCACATCACCCATTTAAACCACTATTCATCTTCTTCTTCACTCACCATCTCTTCTCAAGAACAAGAACAACAGCAATAGCATGGAAGGGGGTAGCAACGAATGGGACAATCGATTGCTAGGACGGTGAGAGACGACCAGTGACGGCGAGAGATATAAGAGATAGAGCCACATCACCGTCACCCCTTTTCCATCTTTTTCTTCTCCTTCCCCTCTCCATCTTCTTCTTCTTCTCCTTCCACTCTCACAGCTCTTCCATTATTTCTTCTTCTCCACTCTCTATCAGTTCCTTTCTCTTCTTCTCCCACTATTTCTTCTTATCCCATGGGTCGTCGCCCTTCTCTCTCTCCTTCTTTTCTTTTTCGTCGCACTCTTTTTTCGCCCTAGCATCTCCTCGACTGTGAGTCTTTCATTCACAGGTACCTCTGCGAAGGACAAATTTTTTTGCCCTTGCGAGTGGGGAACTCATTCTCGCACGATCCGCCACGAGGGCAAAAAAAACAAAAACAGAGTGCGACAGAAAGGAGAAGAAGAAGAGGGGCGACGGTGGAATCGAGGTCGAGATCATGTAAAGGTGGTGGTGAAAAAAGAGAAAGTTGGGACGTTCTTTGTCATATTGAATTGGAAGGGGATAAGATTTAGGTTTTTCTTTTTATAGGTGGTGTGGGACAGAAAGTGCATGGTGTGGGAAAGAAAAAATTAGATGGGTGGTATGGTGAGTATAAGTTGTGGTGCTAAATAGTCGTTGCCCACAACAAAACGCACGTGCATGAGGCTCATTTCAAGTTCGTTGCGTAAGAGGTTTTTTAAGCGACGAAACAATGCGTCGCGTTAAATAGTTAGCTATCTTTTTGTAATAGCGTGACGATAGTAAATTTGTCGTCGCGCCAAGTTAATTTTGAGCGAAAAAACTTGCCTCGTCGAGCTACAAGTCGTCGCAAAAGGGGATTTTTTTTAGTAGTGGAGTTTTCCTAACAAAAATACACTTAAACCTCTATAGTTTAACATCTTTGCGAAAGTGAAAATTTATTAATTAATTGATATATTATTTAATCGATAAATTAATACAAGGTATTCCTTATTTTTTCCAAAACATTGAACTTAATACAAGTATTGTGTGTTGTATTTATACAAATATTACCGAAATACGAATTATCATTATTCTATGTATTTGTTTAACCAAAACAAGTTCATGATGTAATTAGTCTTATTAGATAGAAGCCATGGATCTATCCATTTTCGCAACAAACTAAAATTACATTCAATATATACATCTTAAAATTCATGGAAAATAATAAAGAAGATGAAGTTAAAGACAATAGTTTTGTACTCGAGCCTATATCTCAGGCAAAGATGCACTCAAAGCAACAATCACATTGCATAATTTTATCTCGCAATATGAGAACACTACACCAGAGCTTCTTGATGCACTAAGAAAAGTTAGGGATAAGGTCCAAGAAGACATAAAATTCAAGAGGAACCAAGTAACATTAGAGTCATATTTTACAAAGACTTCCTAATTGAATCATATATATATATATATATATATAGCTACCTTAGGGAAATTAGCCACCATTTATCATCAGACATTGCAACTAGGGGTGGGCACGAGACGGGATGAACCTCACCCCTATCCCATCCCATTTGTTCAGAATCAGGACAGGACGAGATAGACTTCATTCCGACCTCATCCCATCCCAAACGGGTTCGGGACGGGACGAGATGAGCATGTACTAAATTTTGGATTGAAAATTTAACATGCAAGATTGAAAATTTTGGATTTACCAAACACGCAACTCTAAGAACAACTATATAATTTTAAGCCATTGATTATTATTTCCCTATTTCATTAGTTTTTACTCCTTTTTTTATAATCACTATTGAAGATAGTCATTTTTTTGTACATTGCTAACGAAAATGATCAATGGGTTTGTCATTTGAAAACTACGATAAGTACACATTGTGGTTGTCAAGAGTTAGGAAGAGGAAAAAAAAGGGGGGTTTAAGTTAGATTCATTATCTTGGTGAGTCACATGGAAGCTTGTGACAATAAAATGGTCATGTTAATAAATAAAACAACAAATAAAAGTTATGTCAACAAATAGTTTTATACTACATATTTCAAATTAAATATTAAAAAAAATCGGTTCGAGAAGGGATGGGCGGGATTGAAAATCTTCATCCTGATCCCATCCCACTCTAGATCGGGACGGGGTGGGATCGGGATGAGATTGATCAATCCCAATAGGACCCCAAAAATTGGGACGAGATCGAGATTACAGGATGGGATGCCCACCCCTAATTGCAACCTAATATGTTGACATTTATGCATCATAGAAATGTGCCACCTCAATAGGAGGTGGACGTCCAAAACTTCTACAATACTTTCCCTTGGATGTTTACCATCATGTTGCCTCATTAAAAACCTTGTCAATAAAATCCAATTGGACGAAGGGGAAGATAATACAACTTTCGTTAGAAATATGGTGGATGTGCATAATGTTGTCTCATTAAAACCTTGACAGGAAAACCTAGTGGAAAAACTTTGTCGAATGAAAAAAAATACAACCACCAATTTTGCATACTTCAAGATGTTCTATGCGTATAATCTTACCTCGTTAAAACCTTGACAGAAAAACCCTGTAGGAAAAACCTCATCGAAGGAAAAAAAAAAAAATACAACGCACATAAATCAAATATAACATAATTTTATATGATCTCGTAGCATATTTCTAGATGCTTTCATAGCATAGATGATCACGTAACATACTTATGGATGCTCATTGGGGGGTATACTTCTAGATACTCCTCCTAATGATGACTTCCCTTCATGATAACAAAACTTGAATTGGTTTGATGATCAAGTCGGCGCATGACAATTTCGTAAACTAGTTTTTGGAACGTAGATGTAGGCAATGCTTTTGTGAAGAGATCTACAAGCTTGTCAATAGATCGAATCCGTTTGACTTCAGTCTTATGGTTCTACTGAACCTCATGTGGTAGAAAAACCTTACCAGAATCTGTATTATTAGATCCCAATTGATGAAACATTCATGGATTTGAGCATCACATGCAGCAATATTATCTTCCTGTATTGTAGTTGACAGATCAACGAGTGAAGTTAATCCACAATTGCTTCTATATGTTGGATTAATAACCTCAGCCAAACAAATTCTCGGCTAGCTTCATCTATTGTCATAAGTGAAGTAAAGGCCTAGAGCTTACTATGTTTGGCTAACATACCACCTTAGGGTGTGGGTGAGCCCATGGGAGGTTAACTCCAATATGGTTATTTTATATTAGTTTATTTCCATTTTCATGATCTTGTAGTTTGGTTATGTCAAAAAACTATGAGGTAAGTTAGACGTTTCGTATTTCATTATATAAATTCAACTCATGTTTTCTTCGTCTACTTCTTAAGCTCAAAATTAGATAAGTTTATATACTTCAATTTTTCTAACAAGCCTATAAGTATAATGTTTACATATTATTAGTCTAAGTTCCATTATGATTTGAATATTATTGGGTGTTCCACCTTGGTGGATTCATTTTATGTTTTAAATCCATATTTGACTTTTAGGTTACTAATATAACTTAGGTTTGAAATCAATTTGCTCATAATAACATATTTTCCATCCTAAGGTGAGATTAGAGTCTATCATAGAATGTGTTAATGAATTTGGAAATGATTAATCTAATAATGGTCTAATAGTGTCATCTGCTCATGTTGATAAACCAAAACCCTAACTCTCACATATTTAAGGTTTTACTTTGTATTTTTATTTCATGCACTTCCATTTATTTTATATTTTCATCAACAACTCTTTATTTTACTAGGTTAAGTATTTCAAGTTTGATTTAGAACAAAATTTTCAACTTCTATTACTCCCTCCTTGTGGGATTCGACCCGTACTTGCCGTTTTCTAACTCAATGGACAATCGTGCACTTGCGATAAAATTTGATATTAATGATCTCACCAAGATATATTTTTAACTCCATTCAAATGTCTACTAGTAGGTGCAAAAATATGTCTTGCTAGTAAATTCACAGAAAATATTATATTTATCAGGTATTGTATGTTGTGCCAAATATAACAATGCCTCAATGACACTCAAATGTGATACTTTCGGACCAACTATTTCTTTATTTTCTTTTTTTGGTCGCTACAAGTACGACCATAGGCGTACATAGTGGATGTGATTTTTCTATATTAAAGTGTTATAAAATGTTTTCAGTATACTTTAACCGATTGACTAATATCCTACTAGTACTTTGCTCGATCTGTAAGCGGATGACAAAATTTTATTTTCCCAAGGTCTTTAATTTTAAATTATTTCTTTAAATAATTAGCAGTATTTTCAAGTTATTTCATAGACCTCAGAAGATTATGTTATGTACATAAACTGCTACTATGACAAAAAGTGATTGCTTGATAAATACACACGGGCAAAGGAGATTATTTGTTTAACCTTCCTTTCACAAACATTCATTAAGACGTTATACTGCATCCTTCTGGATTCTTTCAAATCGTATAAGGCACGTCTTAGTGTTATCGAGTAACTATTTCCTGACTTTGCCTCAGGCAATGTAAATCCTTCAGGGATTTTCATGTAAATATTAGTGTCAAAATCCATATATAAATAACCAGTTACAACATGCATAAGTCTCACATAAAGTTTTTCATAAACTAAAGGGTTAATTGCTACTTCCCCTACAATAAATAGCTAATTGGATAAGTACACCAATCATTATTCACTATTGCACTTACCCCCTTTGACTAGCAGTTAATGTCCATTGACCGTTAGTTTTTAAAGCAGATTACCAAAATACCCCTAAGAAATCAAAGGCTGGGTTTGAATCTTTCGTATTTCGAACATCTCATCAAAAGAAAAATCTTAAAGCTCAATTGAAATCGTAATCATATCTCAAAGAAAATCCAACATTTGATTTAAATATTTTGTATCTCAAACATCTCATCAGAAGAAATCTAATGGTCCAAATTTAATCGCACACGCATCTCAAGAAAATCTAAAGGTCCAAATTTAATTGAATGCGCATTTCAATAAAAAAAATGTACGTTTCAAATTTAATCGTGCATGCATATCGTGAACGGTTGTTAAAAATTCCATTTCTTCTTCATCTTCTGTTTCGCAACCTCGCTGCCACCTCCTCCTCCTCCTCATTCCTCCTCCTTCATCCTTCCTCTTCTGTTTCGCAACCCCGCTGCCACCTTTTCCTCCTCATTCCTCCTCCCCTTCTTCCTCTTATGTTTCGCATACTCGCCGCCACCTCCCATTTCCTCCTCCCTTCTATTCCTTCTGGTCGCCACCTCCCCCTTCTTTCTCCCTCATATTCATCCTTCCTCCTCCCCTTCTTCTTCCTCTGTTTCGCAACCCCGCCACTACCCTCCCTCATTCTTCCTTGTTCCTCCTATTCCCCTTCTTCCTCTTCTGTTTCGATGATGGTGGGGCTGCGAAACAGAGAAGGAAGAAGAAGTGGAACATTTTTTAGCCGTTAGATTTTCTCTAAATGCGTGCACGATTAAATTTGAATCGTTAGATTTCATCGAAATACGTGCACAATTTAAATTTGGATCATTAAAATAACCTCGAGATGTGTGAATGATTAAATTTGACATATTAAATTTTCCTCAAGATGAGATATTTGAGATACAAATTTTTTAAATCGACTATTGAATTTCCTCGAGATACGGTTACAATTTCAGTTGAACCTTAGGATTTTCTTCAAGAAGAGATGTTTGAGATACAAAACATTAAATCTCAGCATGTGATTTATCAAGGGCATTTTGGCCATTTAATTTTAAAATACACGGTCAATGCACGTTGTTCGCTAGTCGTGGTGGGTAAGTGCAATAGTGATTAATAATGGGTGCACATCTCAATTATTGTAGAGGGTAAATAACAATTAACCTTAAATTAAAAGACTTATTAAATATCGAAATGTAGTCATATCCATAGTCGGGAAGATATTTTCATCAAAATCTATGTCTAGTTTCTGCAGGAAACCTTGTGCCACGAGTTTTGCCTTATATCTGACAATCTCATTTTTCTTTTTCTTTTTTACAAATACCCATTTGAAACCAACATGGTTTACACATTTAGATGTTTGTAACATAGGTCCAAATACACCACACTTTTGAGGAGAATCCATTTTCGCATGGATAATATGTTTCCACTTTGGTCAATCATTTATTTGTCGACATTCATAAATGTTGCATTGTGCAATGTCGTTATGAATATCACCACCCTTTGATATTTTTGATAGCTAATATATATATATAAATATGTCATCGACAACCATTACATTTTGATTCCACATTTCTCTTAAGTATATTGAAATTTCATTATTATCAACTTGAACCTTTTCGGGGGCTTTTAAAGTCACTTTAGGGATATGAGCAACCACTTCTTGGGTTATGGAGAAATTAGATTTTTCAAAGATAACTTCTCTAGGAGCGTTGCGTAATGCTACTTTCAGAGCTTCATGTATAGCTATTTATTGATCTTGTACAACTTCTACAGGAGTTTCAATAGGTCTGCCACGCTTATGGCATGCAATAGAATCACTAGTTGCCTAATTCAAACTTTGTTCTTCAGGGCAAAAAAAATTGAATAGTTGCATTCATAGCTGACACATGTGACTTTGTTAGTTTAGCTGCATAATTAAATGCATCATGTAATTGATCGCAATTGCCTGAAGATGCAATATTCTAGTTATCTCATAGTCACTTTCGGATGTTTTAGGGTTCAGATGAGACAAAATGGAAGTATTCCACAATAATTCACATTGTTCTTTCTAAATTTGTTGTTTTGTAAGAAATTGTTTATCTCCCCCTAACTACGGGAATATAGTATAATCAAACGGAGAATCTGCAAATCTAGCAGTAAAAGCGTCACAGTTGAAGATTTGAGATAACGGATAATGGAAGCTGAATCAAAACCGACATATATGCCTAAGCAACATTGAGGATTCCATCTTAATTTATTTTGGGGGTGGTATAAGAACATTTACAGCACAACCCAAATTGCGTAAATGTGAAATATTTGGTGGATAATCTGTCACAAGTTGTAAAGGTGAATATTGTTGGTACGAAGTGGGTCTAAGGCGAAGCAATTTCGCAGTATGTAAGATTGCATGTCCCCAAGCACCAGTGAGTAGTCTAAACTGCATAAGTAAAGCCCAAGCAATGAGTTATATACGCTTAACTAAAGATTTCGCCTAAACCATTATGTGGATATACATGTGGGACTGAATGTTCAACATCACTCCCTATTGATGAGAAAAATCATTAAACACTTGTGAAGTAAACTTTGTTACATTATCAAGACGAATAAATTTGATATCATGGTCTTGGTTTAATAATCTGTGTTATGAATTTGGCAAAAGCAAGATTACGAATGGAAAGAAGACACACATGATACCATCTAGTGGAAGAGTCTATTAAAATCGTGTAACACCTAAAAGGTCCACTAGTAGGGTGAATTGGTCCACAAATGAAAAATGGTGACTCAGTAACAATCTTGAAAATATGTGGTCTAGTAATAAGTTTACCTTGTGAACAAGGAAGGCATAAGTATCTACTAGGGAAGTAAAGTTGAGAGTGTGTTAACGGATGACCATTAGAATGCTCTACAATATTTTTCAAATGGTGAATCCAGGATGGCCCAAAGGATCATGCAAAAAAAAAAAAAAAAATGTGTGGATCAATGAGCTTATGGTCTGTTGGCTTAAAATGACATGTGATTCAACAATTTCAATGGTTGTACAATATAGTCCTAAGGAGACAATTGAGAATTTCTTTAGTGTGAACTTCTGGCTTCCAAAACTAGATATGATGCATAAATATTCTTTGTTACCATCAGTATTAATTTCATAATGATACCCATTCATGCGTATATCACTAAAGCAGAACAAATTTCTTCTGAAATTGCTAGAATATAAAGCATTTGGATAAATAAGTGAGTACCATTAGGTAGCATAAGGTGAGCTATTCCAGAGCCTTTATTGATTTGCTCGTGTCCAACTTTAATAGACACCATTTTGTATCTTACAGTAAAGTGCCGAGAAAAAAATGTATAACTTGTCACTACATTATTTGTAGTGACATTATCAACCAAACATATATCATTACTCATACCTTTAAATAAGAAAGATGCATGCAATCATTAAACTAAATAATTCAAACTACATATAGGACAAAAATGTACATTATTTTATCTGTAGTGTCATTGGATAACATTAGGTGAGCTACACCAGAGATTCCAATAGTATGCACAAGTCCAGTTATGATAAATACAATTTGTATCTTAAAAACAATTTTTGACTTCTAACTTTTCAATATAGTAAGGGTAGTGGCACCATTAATCAAACATATATCATTATCCAACTTTTACATGTCATAATCAATGCATTTAAAAAAAAGAAAATGTATATAGTCAATAATAAATCAAGCTAGTAATATATGACATGATAAAATAGCTCGATACTCCTCTACTTTCTCTTTGGATGCAAGGAAAATGCGCGACCAGTGTCCACGTTTGGTACATTTATGACAAGTATCATTGAGTGTACATGGAGGAGTTTTATTACCCTGGGCAAGAGTTGGAGGCCCCTTGCATAAGTTCCTGAAATTTGTATTATCATTATGGCATGGAGTATTGTTGTAACTACCTCTGCTGGAGTGATTATTTTGACTACCTCTATTGGAGGTACTACCTCTTCTAGATTAATTATTTCTTCCATGTCCCCTACAACAGCCTCTATAATAGCTAAAGTTAATATTTGATTCATGCTAACATTATATAAATCTTATAGTTTCAATTTTATATGTTATAAGTTTGAAATGTGAATCAAACACATAATCAAGTAAAAAATAGTTGAATAAAAATCATGTTTGAGGCCTAATTCAAAGATTCAAATGTTTTCTTTTATGAGTAATCAATGTATACGATTCACTCGTGATTATCTCACCTTAACCATGTCTTTATAGATGCATATACACGAAAATTCAAGGGAAAAATGGATTATTGCCAAGCTAAACTAAAATTCAGCCATTGTGAATTCAATAGGTTAATGAAGACAAATTTCAGATTAAATTTTGTTTAATTAAAACTTGGTTTAACTTTATTAAAAGCAAATCCCATAGCTCATTATATATATAATTATAATTCTCTCATCAAAGAATCACTTTGCTAAAATAAAACAAACTATTATTTATTTTGCAAACCATAAAATGTTGAAATCATAAGAAAACAAAAACTTATGCATACAAAAATAGTTTGTTCAATATGATAAATTTTTATGTGTAATCTCAAAGTCTAGTTTTGAGATTTCATTGGTTTATCTAACTCACAAGCCTAAAACATCATAAGGCCCATATTTGATGGATTCTTAGGCATGGTTATTTGATTCAATATTGTGGTGACATAATGCTAATATTGAATTCTTAAAATAGGATGAATTAAAATACATTATATGCATGCATATGTTATGTACCACATCATCATCAGAATATCAATCTCTAAATCATAAATTAAGTTAGAAATACTTACATCTACGATACATCGAATCGAAGATAAAAACCTAAATAAATATAATACCCGATTAGTTAGAGAGTTCGTGCTGATAACATACTGCGAATATCTCGTCGATTCATTATTGTGTTTGATTATCTCGTTGATTCAACGATTGATTTGTGTGCATAATATCAACATAAATTTCAAGAAGATTTGTCAAGATCACTTTATTCATCATCTTTACTATTATTTTATTTTATTATGTGATGCGTCCAAATTCGTCCTTCCTTATCTCGAGCATGTAAAAATGAACAACGGTGAGCTAGGGACCACCATTGTGGTGGCTAAAACATTCTGATGCTTAAGTCAAGTAACAATGTAAAGGAAAAATGAAGACTAGATGTAATTAGCAAAGTGTATGTGTATATTTCTTATTTTCTTCGTTCACCTTTTATAGCGAGTGTTCCTCCTCAACTGTCCCTGCTGTCAAGGGTGTGATGGAGAGAGGAAATCTCGCTCAGAATCTTACATGTGCATGACTGTGTCTCTTCGGTACTTGGCTCTATTTAGGATCCAATGTTTGATTGGGATAAAAACTGATTTGTGCGAGTGGATCTCGTGCCTATGACAGCTCAAAGACTCGTGTTTGGCTCTTATTGCCCTCGAGCAAGCCCCAAGACCCATGCCTCTTGGGATGGCATGACTTAGGCATGGAAACCTGACTTGCGGGCTGAACAACAGTTTAAGAATGGATTGGCTCAGGACAACGTTGAAGCCTTTCTCGTGTTAGGGTTGACTCATGCCACGTGTGTTGCGGTGATCATATGAATGATTGATGTCTCATCAGCTACTCCCCCTAGTTAGTGGGCCTGCGTAGTGTGGTGTTGCGGCAAAGAACAATCGATGTAGCGATTAGAGTTTGATTGTTTAAGTTTATAGTTGAAGCATTTGTAGTCAGTGATTATTCATCAATTTTGAGTGTTGAGACTTGAAATGGTTTGGTCTACTTAGTTGGCTAAGTGTTTGGTTAGAATGTTTAGTTTAGCATGTGTTAATATTGCAAACAACTGAAGTGAGATTGTTGCCCGGGTATTTGACATAATGGTTGTGGAATTGGATTCAAGCTTGAACATGTTGTCCTCATTGACTTGAGTCAACCTATTCGTTTACTAAATTGTGTTTGCAATAATGTGTAAAACTGTAATGTACTATTTTTGTTAACATTGCATATTGGTAACACATATCTTGCATTGGTAACTTTTATCACATTGCTAGTCCCCCTTTGGCATATGGATTAAGTTCTCTATCTTTCTCATTTAACGTTGGCTAATGGATAAAAGAGGGATAAATGCAACTTCAAAAAAAAAAAAAAAAAAAAAAAACTATGTTGCACATAAACTAGTATTTGGAGCCTTGGGGTGTGTTATTGACGATGCGTCATTGTCGTTGACCATGACCTAGGAGATACTATGTCTACCTCATGTATGGTTTATCCAAAAGGCACACAAGATTGATGCTCAAAGCTTGAACGTATTGTTCTTGTTCTCTTACTTTTGTCTTAAGTCAACAAAGCTCATATACTTTGGCAATCTATGTGTTGTTGTATTTCATTCGCAGTCATTTGTAATGAACTATTTCCTCACACCTTTGCTATTACTAGTGAAAAATTTCATTAAATTGTTGCTTCCTTCCTTAGATTTTATCACACTGCTTAGGCCCCATTGACTTCGCTTAAATGCTACAATCTTTGTTATACTTTTGTCTGTGAGTGTTGATTGATGTATAAACGAGGGACATATGCAACTTATAGGATTGTATTGGATACATACAAGGAGAGCAAAATTATTGCTCCCGTTGCAGCGATGGTTTACGAAAATACCCCCAGATGGAAACTATATCCACATAGTAGCCACAACAAGGCACTACATGCTTTATTGTAATATACATAACTTTATTGTCTATTGTTTATTAATAAAGTTTAATCGTTTTATGACAATATGAATACGGTTATTTCACACGCATTCTAAGTGTGAGTTTCATTTGACGTGTGATATAAGTGACTTGTGTGTGATGTTGTGAAGTGTATAACTTGAGGCTTAGTAATTATGAAACTGTTATTTGTTTCCCCCAATAGAATGGGTGAACATTGTGGTTGATTTGTTATGGTTGACAAAGCGTCACCGTAAAAGATTTTTGAGGAGTTATTTTTTTATGCTCTTTTCCACAACTCCGAAAAAAAAATGTGAAAAAAAAAATTATTTTTTATACAGACTTGCTTGTATACGTGTGATAAAAGTTTGGGTATGCAGACTTGCTTGCATATCGGTGCACCGTTCCATGTGAGTTCGGTTGTACGTGTAGATTTAGGAAATGCTTGCCATGGATCGAACTTCGGGTGATATGACATGTTCCTCGAGGTGGCACCCCACTTGGAACATGTACACTCCGAGTGGTTTCTAAAGCAAGGGAGGCACACTTGGGTGAGGTGTGTTCGGCACAAGGAGGATAATGCGATTGTGGAAAAGAAGCGAGATTTCTTTTTGGTGTATGTGCATGATTACCTTAAAGGAAGAAACTAAATGTTCATTCAACCATTGAATGAGAACTATATGTCTTCCTAAAAGTAGAAAATGCGTTTTGTTTATATTTCAATAATAGTCTAATATGACTATGATTTGTATCGTTGTTTGCAAGTAAATGACATTTATGAGGATTGATAACTTAGAAATATTATCCGGTTGTTTCTAACCTTTTCATGCAAGATGGCAAGTCCACTCATATTTCTGTAGGTCAGACTTGCCATAGTCAACTTCTATAGTGTAAGTACAAGTAATTGCATATTTATTTATTAAGATGATGACATGATTCTCGTTGAGAAACTAAATTCTTTGAATTGTGTTTTTCTTGCATGACACCTTTGCCTCATCGAGGAACTACCCGTTGGTGTGGTTGTTTATTGTTTTTGTTTAGTTTGATGTTATCACGTGCGGATTTATTGATTTTGGGATGAAGATTTCTCACACTGACTTTATTGCTGACCCAAGTGAGCTTTTGCTTCTTGGGTACATTCTTTTGGGAATGTAACCAATTAGCCTTTCAGGTTTAGATATTATTGGGCAGCGTTACTGGAGTTCCATTAGTGGGGCTAACAACGTCAGAGTCTTTCCGGGTTAGAGTTTTATTTGTTCAGTAATTTAATTATGTTTTAGTGTTGCTACTATTTGTTTATGTTGTTATTGAATTTCACGTCCCGAGTTTTGGGGAAACGGATAATCCTACGTGGATTTTAGGATTTTCTTTTTCTTCGAAAATCGGGGCGTGACATTGTTCTAGAGCCTGCCAACCTCAAAGTTGTTTCTGACTCTGTTTCTCAAGGAGATGTTCTAGACTCTAATCCCGCTACATTAGCGGCTTCTTATACTGAAAAAAATTCTTTAATGAGAAAATTTTCCTTTCATTTTTGTCCGTGTTGTTGGATGTCGTACTTGCCATTTCTAATTCTTGCTTAGATTAAGCTGAGTAGATGGGTGTGTCCACCCCACCTGAAATAGGGCTTTAATCTGGACTGGATCCCTTTCTTTGCTTGTCGGGGTTCACGATCTGGCAATAGTAATAACTTAATCTTATGTAAGAGTTAAGCTATAGGTAGCCACCTTTGTTTGTCTGAGGCGTGTTCCCTTAGTGATGTAATTATTGTCTCCTTTAGGAGTTGAGCTTGTGCAGAAGTTGTTTTTGCATTGAAGACTGGATTTCATTTAAGGTCCCTAACCCTGTATAGTAGTTAGGCTACTCGAGAAACCATCTCTTGTCAAACTGGATTTCGGTACCATATACATGCTTTCAGTTTTGTTAGTCTTGAGGAGAACTTTGAATTGAAGGGGAGTCGTTTTTGCCTTTCTAGGCTGGACTTCCATAATAAACCCCAATCTTGAACATGAGTTGGGTTGTTGAGGGACCATTTTGCCCGAATGGGCTAGATTCCAGTATTCATATGGCTCAATCCTTGAGAGGACTTGAGCTGGAAAGAATTCAGTTCCGCTCGTCTGGGCTAGATATCATAATAGAACCTATCCGGAACAGGAGTTGGGTTGATGAGGAACCCCCTTTATCTGAACGGGCTAGATTTTCATACTCATTTGGCTCAATCTTTGAGAGGACTTAAGCTGGAAAGAAGTCACCTCTGCCCATCTAGGCTAGACTTCATAATAGATCCCAATCCTGAATAGAAGTTGGGTTGATGATGAACCGTCTTTGCCCGAACGTACTAGATTCTCGTACTCATCTGGCTCAATCTTTGAGAGGACCTGAGCTGGAAAGAAGTCATCTTCGCCCGTCTGGGCTAGACTTCATATTAGACCCCAATCTGAAACAAGAGTTGGGTTGATAAGGAACCATCTTTGCCCGAACAGGCTAGATTCTTGTTAAGCGGACTAGGTTACTAATTGAGCGAGTTGTTGGTATCATGAATAGGATTAGACATGACTGCTATGTGCCATCCTGGTCCCTTAGATTACATCATCCCGGTGCGGTGAGTCGTTCAATAGACTAGACTAGGTGTCCGTTTCATGGTGCCATGGTTCCTTAGGCGGACTAGGCCACTTAATGACAAGCTGTCGTCGTCCTTATCAGAACTAGGCTTGGCCGCTATGTGCTATTTTGTTCACCATGAATGGGCCAAGCTTTTTTTGAGCGTTGAGTTGTCCGTAGACTAGGCTCGGCCCGCTGTATCATACCTAGATTCCTTAGGCAGACTAGGTAACTTATGCGGTGGGCGGTCGTTTCCCTTAATAGGCATAGGCCCGATCATTGGACGCCATTTTTGTCCCATGACAGGACTGGGTCTTTAGTATAATGAGTTGTCCATAAATTGGGCTCATCTCGCTTACAACGAAGGCTTTCCCAGAATCATATTGTACGTGAAAGGGCATCTGCCACAATGAACTCCATCATTAAGAGTTTTACTGGTTCCCCTGCTTTATATGGTTAGTTTGATGCTCCTAACTGAGTAACTTCGAGCGTCGCTGAATCCAACCATCACCTGGTTGTGCAGTTTCAGTTCTTCCTCTCTTAGCCACATCCTGGGAAATCTTCCAGGAATAAGATTTTGGTTGAACTCCCCATGTCCACCAGTGATCGTTTCACGCCCCATTTAGATATTGCAATTGTGATAACCATGACATCATTATGCGGGGAACAAACCCCCTGCATATCTCGTTCAGTAAACGTCAACTCCGGGTTGGGTGATCTACTTGGGCGTGCTAGACTGGGTGATCTCCGTGTTGGGAACCTGTCTGCAGTTCTTAGATTGCCCTCTTTCTTGACTGGTTGGATTTCTCCCGTCCATCTTGAGCACCATGCAAGATGTAGATGACGTTTGCGGTCTTTTCTTCGGTCTCAAATGTCGTTTCTTCTTTCTCTTTTTCCTGGGGTTGTTTTTCGTTAGAATTCACAAATTCTCCTAGTCTTCCCCTTCAAACCCATCAATACTCTATCTTATTCTTGAGACTCTGACAGTCCTGAGTGATGTGACTGTGGTTCTTATGATAAGCACAATACTTGCTCTTATCACGTCTTGAAGGATTGCTCTTGAGTTCGAGGGGAAACTTGAAGTTGTCCCAATTCTTTATGGCGGGGAGAATTTTGGGTAAGCCGGAATTGAGAGGGCGAACTCAATGTACCTTGAGCCGACGTAATTGGTAACACTATCGAGTTTTGCCTTGTCAGACTCAATTTTGATGTCGCTTTTCCTTCTCTTCGACCTGTCCCCCTCCTCGCGTCTATTTTCCTCTCTATTGTCCCCAGCCTTAGAGACTTGGTTGGCTTCATTGTCGTCTTCTTTCTTGGTGGCCAACAAATCTTCGAAAGTGATATACTTATGCACACTTTTTAGTAAGTTCACCATATCTCTCGGGGGTTCTAGGGTGAGGAAGTTGTAGAATTGACCTCCTCGGAACCCAAAAGCAAAAACGGTGACCAACGTGTCGTTGATGCAACCATCAATCAAAGTCAGCTCATCGTTAAAATGAGGGACATACTCTCTGAGGATCTTGCCCTGCTTCTGTTTGAGACTTAGCAGGTAGTAAGGCCCCTTTCTGATCTGCTATCTATCGGGGAATTTTGTGATAAATGTCTTCGCCAAGACCTGGAATGAATTGATTGATCTCAAAAGGAGACCATGGAATCAGGTCAGCGCACCCTCCTTCAGGCCGGTGGGAAAAGTTATGCACAAGATTGCTTCCGAACTTTCTTTCAACGCCATTACGTGGTGGTAATGACGTAGATGATATGACAGATCTGGTGTCCCATCATAGAATTTGAGCTTTGGAGAGACAAGTTTCTTTGGCAGGGGGTGTTCATGATCTCCTCCAAGAATGGAATGATAGAAAGGTCGTATAGGACATCCAGATTGATTGCCCCCAGTCGAAGCGGGTTCCTGACAGTGTCTTGTCTTTGGGGCATGGTCCCCATGATCCCCGTTATCCCTTAAGCTTTCTTGCCGGCCAACTCTTTGCTCCTCCCGATGAAGGTGTTCGCTTTCCTAAACGCGCTCTCGAGCATCCTCTCCGATGTGGGACCTCCTCAAATTTTTGTCATTCTCAGGTGGCGGTTGTCGATCCTGGCTTAGTCTTTCCACTAGGGGTGGGCATCCCATCCCTCTATCCCGATCCTGTCCCAATCCCATTCTGTCTCGATTTTTTTAGGACCTTTTGGGATTGATCAAACTCATCCCGATCAAGAATTAGATAGAGATTTACAATCTCGCTCATCATGTCTCGTCCCGAACTTATTTATTAAATATTTATTATTAATTTTAGTCAAACTACTCCTCTAAAAAAAGTTTAGGATGTGTTGAAATTAAATAAAAACATCTATTGTTTGAAAACTTGTTTGATTTTGTACTCTTTGTTAAGATAGAAACTTTGGTATGAATATTTTAAGTCAAATAGAACCCATGAAAATTTATGCTTTTTGCATATTTTAGACTGATTATATGATAATTATTCTTGTAGAAAATAAAGGCAAATGAGGGTTTCATTTAGTTTTGCACTATGAGTTAAGCAGTTAGATATTTTGTCAATGAGCAATATTTTTCATTTTTGAACTTATATTAAGACAACATGAGAACTTATATCATTCATACAAGCAAGGATTGTGATTTCGTTTTTCAAGGTAATTTCGGTAAGTTGATTTTAAGAAATATTTCGTTGTGTATAGAAAATACGTAAAAATTTTGATTGTAATTCTGAAGTTATCAATATAAGTTAAGCATTTTAAACTCTTACATATTACATAAAGAGTATCATGAGACTCGTAATGTCATACAAACTACATATTGCATAAGAATCACTTATATAACAAAATTTTTAATACTAAACTAAAATTATAATGGGTTAAAATGTATTGACATTGAGTTTGACCTAATGAAAAAAAATAAATATTTATGTTTTGAAATAAATTTCGATAACCAAAAAAGAGAAATATTCGGTGAAATTTCGACATTTTTCGAGAAATCACATTCCTTGCATACAAGATACAATTAGGAGCAATGTGAGATGAAATTTTATATGACATCATTTTATATTGTTATTATGAAAGTTATATGTACATAAATTATGTATTATTGGTGAGAGTAATGTGAGATGAAACTTTTTGTTATTCTTCATTGGAAGACTATTTAGTACATGTTCATCTAGTACCGTCCCAAACCCGTTCGAGACGGGATGAGGACTATCTCGTCCCGCATCTGAACAAATGGGATGGGATAGAGATGAGGTCCATCCCGTCTTGTGCCCGCCCCTACTTTCCACCACTTGGGCCAAATGATTCATGTGGAGCAAGATCTAGTTTATGCGAGGGTCGGCCGCGGGTGCCTTGGTGGCTAGGCCGGGCGATTATTTTGCTCCCTCGATTGGATCGATTTGGCCCTGTGGTTGGGCTTCCTTAGCCGAAGGGTTGTCTGGTTCGACATTATTGTTGAATGTTCGAGATCTGGTGTTGGTGACCATGTCTCGATGTTTTGCTTAGCTAGAAAGAACTTTATATGTTCGTTTTAGGGAAAACTTAATTTTCCCATGGATGGCGCCAAACTGATGCGCCCAAATCCGTCCTTGTTGATCTCGATCCTGCAAAAATGAATAGTGGTAAGCCAGGGAACACCATTGTGGTGGTCGAAGTGATTGATTCAAATCTTACCGCAAGTGCACGGTTATCTATTGAGTTAGATAATGGCAAATACGGGTCGAATCCCACAAGAAGAGTTATAAAATTCGGAAAACTAATCTTCAAATCTCTTTTAAAACTTAACCTAGTAAAAAAAGAAGTGATTGGTGAAGTCTTTGAAATAAAAATGCAAAGTAAAACCTAAATGTGAGAGTTAGGGCTTTGAGTTTACCATCATGAGTAGATGGCACCATTTGGCCACTCTTATATTAATCGTTTCCAAATTCATTAACACATCTTAAAATAGATTCTCATCTCACCTTAGGATGGAAAATATTGCATTATGAACAAATTGATTTTAAGCTTAAGTATATTAGTAATCTAAGAATCAAATGTGGATTTAAAAGCATACAAGGAATCCATACTTAAATGAAACACCAAATATCTAGCAAATCACAATGAAACTTAGACTAAGAATATGTAAACATAAGTAAAGGCTTGTTAGATAAATTGCAATGATAGAAACTTATCTAATCTTGAACTTAAGAAGTAGAAGAAGAAAGCATGAATTGAATTCATATGATGAAACACAAAACATCTAACTTACCTCATTGGTTCATGACATAATCAAGTTACAAGATCAATCTAACTACTTGTTTCTCTAATACATAAACTTTGAAATAAATTAAACTAAAAGATAACCATCTTGAAGTTATCCTCCCATTGGCTCACCCACACCCTAAGGTGGGATGTTAGCCAAACATGGTAAGCTCTAGGCCAAACTTCACTAATTTCTCTCTAAACTACAACTATTCAACTATTTCTCTCTAAAAAATGTTTCAAAGTATATCTCTCAAGTATCTCCATGTGTGGGGTGTTTATAGATGAAGAAGGGTGAGACTTATCGGTAGAGATAATGGGGTGGAAGGTGGAGTGTTGAAGTGAAATAAGGTGGAGTCTAAAAGTGATGAAATAAAGATATGGAAGAGTGTAAAAGTGATAAATTAAAGATATGGAAGAGTGTAAAAGTGAAATAAGGTGGAGTGTAAAAGTGAACATCGATAGTGGAGTTTGTAGAGATTCTTTGGCTATGATGAAGTTTCCATGTAGATGTCCAAATCTTAAAGTTGATATCCTCAAGATCCGTAGATGATGATACTTTGTGAGCTTAACTTCATGGGTCTTGGGTTTGAAAATCTTTGATTTTTTGACATTGCATACGTGAACTTCCAATGGACTTTTTAGTTGTTGAACTTAGCCTTATTTTGCCACTTTGTGTATGATTTGAGATTAGTGTTTGATATTCTACCAAATATACATAATGAGATATTTTTTAGATAATGGGAAATAACAAATATAGAATTAGGGGCTTAAATTGTATCATTTATAAGGCTATCAAATCCCCCCAAACCTATATTTTGCTAGTCCTCGACCAAAAAAAGAATAAAAACTAACTCACTTTCATAGGAATCACGATTACATTTAGCATATGTAATAAACTTTTATACCTTTAGGTTTCCCCTAGTGGACGAGTTGTAGTCTCGTGAGAGTTTTCAGAAATGATACCCACAAACATTAGTGATACTCGGGACTCGGACAAAAACAACTCTTTCCTTATTTAACCTCAGAAAGTTCCTACTTGAATGCGAAAGCCTTAAGAGATGTATGCATGCAACTTATCGATAAGTATTAAGTCAATAAGTGACTTCAGTAAGAACTATTGAAAAAAAATAGGAATTATTCATTCAAGTTTATATAAAGAGTTTGATCATCTTCTTTGTTGCAAATTTCAGTTTTAAAAGTGGACCTATCTCTGGATCACATTCTAAAAACATCGCTTCAACTTCATATCTCACAAGGAATATAGTCACTCATAATGAAATCACTCAGAGATTTGGCTATTTTCTCTCAAATGTATGTGAATAAGATGAAACAATGAATAAAAGATAGTTCACATACAAGACAAAAGATCGAAATTCAAGAATACAATAAATATGATCTCAATAAGGGATATCATCCACTGAGAATGTTGACTTCATTCACCACAGTACTTCTTAATTCACCCCCACACTTCGGCCATATTTCTAAGGATCAAATAAGGATTTGACTAGGTTGTAATAAGGCTTAGGACAAGGGTAAACAAAAAATGATAAGGATAAACAAAACTTTTAAGAAAGTTAGAGGTCTTCTAAGATAAGTGTAAGATGACTTCAAAGCTTGACTCAACTCCTTCGTTTGTGAGCATCCAATTTTCTTATTGATTGTAAAGAAGTACTACTTTTTTTATTGCACTATATAAAATGACATTGGATCTTGAGGCTCTTTGTAAATTCTTTTGATACTATGGAGCATAATATTTCATGATGAACTTTTTTTCTTTGATAACTTATCCCTAACCTTTCTCAAAAGCAAAAGACACAGTAGACATAATTGGATAATTAGTGGGCTGAATTGGTGGTTAGTGTGCTAAACAATAAAAAGGTTGACAAAACAGGCTTCAAATGGTTTCAAAGGGGAACAACAAAAAGGGTGAGTGAGGCTAGGAAACCATGTTTTGTAAACATGTTTTGCAACCAGGATGATGTGGCATCGTTAGAGGAGTTTTTTACAACTTTGAGATACACATAAAATCTTTGAAAATTTCATCATTCTTTCCAGATCATGACACGTCATCCTGGTTGCAAAAACCTGGTTTCCTAGCATTTTTGAAAAAGGGTAGGCTACAAGGCTCAAGCTAGACAAGAAAATTTTATCTTCATTTCCCTAAATTAATATGGTTTTTATGCCTTGGGTAAATTTCAGAGCATTCTGTAGTGATATGATTCAACTTTGATGTTTTATTCTCAGTTTTTAACAGAAATAATAAAAATAGAGATCGTGCAACAAGATAATGTCGGACTCAAGAAATTCAGAATTAGCGTATAACCCACATAAAAAAGAAAGCTAGAAATCTCACAAGGTTTAAGTCTCCACTAGTATTCTCATGTTCACCAGATAATTAATCCATTTTTCCAACTTTAAATAAGAACATCGAAGCTAAAACACAACTCTCAATGCAAACTCTTAGAAAATGCCTAGCTTATGAGTAGTACAAATTATTGTCTAATATTAACAAACTACTAACTTTCAAAGTTTCAAATCTTACACTTCGAAGCATTTGCAACTAGATTGACGGAAACTAATCTCATCATGGATAAGTACTCGTGGTACAAATACTAATTGACTCAATAATTGCACAACCCATTTTCAAATGAGACATAACTTTTGAAATATCTCCCCCCAAACCTAAATCAAACATTGTCCTAATGTTCTAAAATAAGATATCGTGGGTCGAACATGAACAAAAAAGAGACAATAATAAGTAGAAATGGAAAGGGCTTACCATTAAACGACATGAGTGCTCAAATGATTTCTATTAAGATCCAAAAGTAGGCTCCAATCAAATCATAGTCAAGTGAATTTTTTTTAAAACTAAGAAATTTTAAACTTTTTTTTTTATATTTTTTGTATTTTTTTTGTTTTGAAAATGACTAAATCTTATGCAACCTAAGATAATATTACCTAAACTAAATGCAATATGCAAATGTACCGAAAGGGGGACACCAATCATGACACACAAACAATGCACAATCAATTCCTATCCATCCATCTAGCAAGCAACAAGTTGATTATCTTCAATTAAGTGCAAGTAATGATTGATTTTTAAAACCCAATATAATTGAACTGGAGAATGATTTTGAGCATCTCAAAATCAATTCTCACCCTAGTTAGATTTTCTCATATGTCTTGTAAGTAAATAAGATGTAGTTTATTACGTAAAAATTCCCTAGACCGCCACACTAGGCAGAGATGTGTTCTAGCCGGATTTTACTTTGTTTGGTGTACTAAACTGGCTAAGCCTTTGAAGGGTGTCTTTAATATCAGAGGGTTTCTTACGATTTTTAGCTACAACTAAAATACTTTCAAGAACCCTTGTGTTTCTAATCAAAATAAGATTAGACTTGTGAGAAACCCCGTCGAAGTACCACTCTCTATGCAAAAAGGTCATAAATGACAGTGCAATCACAATGGTCTTTACTGGCGCAGACCAACTGGAAATAGAGCAACCTTACTTTGAAAGAGTTCAATCACAATCTATTCCTTTTCTAAGGTCCTATAAACACCGTTCTAATTGGCTCTAGTTATCTGAGTTCATTTTATTAAATTTGGCCAAGTTTGAACGTGAATTGGAGTGACGAGGTGGGTGATCAAGTCCCACTCAGTTGCAAATAGCTAGGTCCGCTCTTACGTAATTTAGCACAGTTCTATATCTTGCAAAAATTTAAATACTCAAAAACATTCCAGAAACACTTATTGCAGGAGATTCGAAATGGGTTGAGAGAGGTACCGCATTTTGCTTCCGGTTGTATCTTGGACCATGTTTTATCTATTACAACTTAATAGTACAAATTTAAGTCCTCCCAATCACTTAAAGAAAACAAAAAAATGTCTTAATTATGATCCAAATGTCTTCTATTGTTCTCTAAGTTCACCATAGCTCTTCTCCAAGTATCTTTTTTGCACAAACCCTGAAAATTATACCATAGGAGAATGACTAATGGCTAAAAAACAACGTATAGAACCAAAGTTTTGAAAATCATTCAAGTTTGGCAAAATAGTGCATTGCTAAAAATTTTCAGAACTGATAGATTAACTTTGAAAAATCGTGCAGAGTTCAAAACTCGATGAAATTCAAATCTATAAATTTTACTGGGTTGCTAACAAACCAAATTTTTCTTAAAAAAAACTCTAAAAATTTATTTGGATGCTAGAAAGTAGTGGAAAGTTGAAGTAAACAAAACACTGTCCAAATTGTGTATCTGCTATGAGAATTCAAATTTTGTTTCGACCAGTTATCCAAATTAAAATCCAAAATATGATCTAAAAACTAGACAATATGTAAAACAATTTAAAATTTGGAAACACACAAAACAGAACTCTCAATCAGTAGAAACATGTGTCCAAACATCAGTCATCTGTAGCAGACAAATTCCAACACAGGTAGTTCAAGTTCAAAAATTCGTTTCTCACTAACTTTTGATTCAAAGAACAAATGGAAAGATGTCTGTGAAAGTTCAGATCGTGTATATTTAGCAAAAAAAAAAAACAACAAAAGTTAGATACTAAAAAAAATACAAACATGAAGATGTTCAGAATTTTCAGACTACAAGATGTTATCAAAACAATGCAAATGCACTTAAACTATGAAATGAACCCAAACTAAACTATTGATAATCTTTGAAAATTGATTTTGAAACTAATTTTCCATTGCTCTCCCCGGCAATGGTGCCAAAAACTTAATCGATTTCAAATCTTACCGCAAGTGAACGGTTATCTATTGAGTTAGACAATGGCAAATACGGGTCGAATCCCACAAGGAGAGCCCTAAAATTCGGAAAACTAATCTTCAAATCTCTTTTAAAACTTAAAAAAAAGTGATTGGTGACATGTTTGAAATAAAAATGCAAATTAAAACCTAAATGTGAGAGTTAAGGCTTTGAGTTTACCTTCATGAGTAGATGACACCATTAGGCCATTCTTAGATTAATCTTTTTCAAATTCATTAACACATCTTAAAGTAGATTTTCATCTCACCTTAGGATGGAAAATATGGCATTATGAACAAATTGATTTCAAGCTTAAGTATGTTAGTAATCTAATAATCAAATGTGGATTTAAAAGCATACAAGGAATCCATACTTAAATGAAACACCAAATATCTATCAAATCACAATGAAACTTAGACTAAGAATATGTAAACATAAGTAGGAGCTTGGTAGAGAAATTGCAATGATAGAAACTTATCTAATCTTAAACTTAAGAAGTAAAAGAAGAAAGCATGAATTGAATTCATATGATGAAACATAAACGTCCAACTTACCTCATTGGTTCATGACATAATCAAGTTACAAGATCAATCTAACTATTTGCTTCTCTAATACATAAACTTGGAAATAAATTAAACTAAAAGAAAACCATCTTGGAGTTATCCTCCCATGGGCTCACCCACACCCTAAGGTGGGATGTTAGCCAAACATGGTAAGCTCTAGGCCAAACTTCACTTATTTCTCTTTAAACCACAACTATTTCAACTATTTCTCTCTCAAAAGTGTTTCAAAGTATATCTCTCAAGTATCTCCATGTGTGGGGTATTTATAGATGAAGAATGATGAGACTTATAGGTAGAGATAATGGTGTGGAAGGTGGAGTGTTGGAGTGAAATAAGATGGAGTGTAAAAGTGATAAAGTAAATATATGGAAGAGTGTAAAAGTGAAATAAGGTGGAGTGTAAAAGTGATCATAGGTAGTGGAGTTTGTAGAGATTCTTTGGCTATGATGAAGTTTCCATGTGGATGTCCAAATCTTAAAGTTGATATCCTCGAGATCCGTAGATAATGATACTTTGTGGGCTTAACTTCATAGGTCTTGGGCTTTAAAATCTTTGATCTTTGACATTGCATATGTGAACTTCCAATGGGCTTTTTAGTTGTTGAACTTAGCCTTATTGTGTGACTTTGTGTATGATTTGATATTAGTGCTTGATATTTTACAAAATACACATAATGAGATATTTTTATTAGATAATGGGACATAACAAATATAGAATTAGGGGCTTAAAATGTAACATTTATAAGGCTATCACGAAGGCACTTTGATGCTTAAGTCAGGTAACGATGGAACGAAAAATGAAAACTAAATGTAATTAGCAATGTGTATGCATACATTTCTTCTTCTTTTTGTTCACCTTTTTATAGCGAGTGTTCTCTCATCAACTGTCCCTGCTATCGAGGGCGTGATGAGGGAGGAAATCTCGCCCAAAATCTTATATGTGCATGACTGAATTTCTTCGGCACTTGGCTCTGTTTAGGACCCAATGCTTGATTTGCTTAAGAGATGATTTGTGTGAGTGAGTCTCGGGCCTATGACAGCTCAGAGACTAGTGTTTGAGCCTTATTATCCTGGGCCATGCCCCAAGATTCGTACCTCTTGGGCTTGGGTGTCTGACTTACGGATTGAATAATAGTTTAATAATGGGTCCGCTCGGGACAGCGTTGAAGGCTTTCTCGTGTTAGGGTTGACCCATGCCACGTGTACACCTGTGATTGTATGCATGATTGATGCCATGGGATAAGGTTGCATGAGGTGGTGATGGCCCCTTAATGTTATGATGCCACCTTCGGGAAACTAGCCACCATTTAGCATGAGACATTAGCACCTCAACCGAAGGTGGACAATGCTAGATGATCATCCCCTTGATGACCCGATGTTCTAGCTCTAGATGTGACTTTCGTAAGTTATGTTAACCATGCTGTTGATTGACTAAGGGGTTTCCTCGTAACTTATGTTAACCAAGCTGTTGATTGACTAATTAAGGGTTTCCTCGAGCAGTTCTTCCGTAGAAAATTCCCACATAATTTATCATAATGAAGCAAATTATGAAAGATGAATTGAAACACCATACATTTTCCAAGCATGAAATAATCATTTCTCCCAAAATCACAAAACAACACTTACCCACTTTAAAGATTTTATTTCCCTTCTGCAGCCTCATTTAACTTATTTAAACATAATCTTTAGGTAGACAGAGGATGGATATCACCCACGCACAATAGCTCAGAATCATGTTATCTTCTAAACACAATCTAGTAAAAACTTATCGAAACCGATTCATACCATCCAATGTTCTGTTAAAAGTTTATTATTGCAATTTTCTTCCCCATTTCTTTCCTCTTTTTTTCTTTTTATTTTATTAAACATTGTCTGATGGGATTAATATTCGTGTCAAAATCAGTTTGCTATGAGAAATTTACAAAAAGAAAAAAGAAATATGAAAAGAAGTTGGAAATAATTCTCCATCTTGATGTTGAAGAAGATGATTCTATTTTTGGCAAAAAATTCCTTAGGTCCACCAGTAAGAGGTGTTTCCATCTATCTCTACATTGTAAAATGAAGTTGAGGAACGCCAGAGGTGTCTCCATCTCTTTGCCAAAATGCTTGAGCGAACAAAATATTGAATGGGAATGTAAGAGAAGATGTGATGAAGAATAATTCCATCTGGCAAACCATTGAGCCTATCCTCTCCATTACTATGGTTTAAAAGCTTGTTAGAAGCCATTAAAACCTACATTCGATTGGATCAGATGAGTTTTGTTAAATCTCAAAACTAGGGGTGGGCACGGGACGAGATATACCCATCCCTATCCCATCCCGTTCATACGGGATCGGGACGGGACGGGATCAGCATGCTAATCTGGACATATCAACTAGAATACATTCTGAACATATCAAATCATAAAACAACTCAATACATTCTGCTGGAACAGTCACAAACTGCTGGAACATATTAAAACAACCCAATACAAATTTACAACAACTGCTAGAACAGTCTTTAGCATAATCTATTGCTAGAAGTCTGCTGGAACAGTCTGAGCATAATCTATTGCTAGAAGTCTACTGGAACATATTACAAGTTTAAAACAACTCAATACAAGTTTAAAACAAATGAGCTAAAAGTCTGCTGGAACAGTTTTGTTATTTGGAACAGTTTTGTTAGAAGTCCGCTGGAACAGTTTTGTTATTTGTTCATTTGTTGGCTTAGCTACCCTTTAGTAACCCAAAAAACCTAACTAA
The DNA here is from genome assembly GCA_963556465.1 of Berberis vulgaris. Lineage (NCBI taxonomy): Eukaryota > Viridiplantae > Streptophyta > Magnoliopsida > Ranunculales > Berberidaceae > Berberis > Berberis vulgaris. The sequence continues at coordinate 59,000,875 of OY747133.1, forward strand.
AGGAATGACCGAATGAGAGATCAGAGAGAGGAGAAGTATTACAAATTTATTATCAAAAGATTAATCTAGAGATATGTGTGAGAGAAAAATTGAGATGCTAAAAATGTTATATACATCAGTGAATTTGTATGGGCATCCACAATCCTAAAATAAATAAATAAATAAAAATATTAATAATTAATATTAAAAAATTAGTTCGGGACGGGATTGGCGGGATTGAAAATCTTCATCCCATCCCATCCCATTCTAGATCGGGACGGGACGGGATCGGGATGAAATTATTCAATCCCATTAAGACCCGAAAAAATCGGGACGGGACTAAACGGGATCGGGATCGCGGGATGGGATGCCCACCCCTACTCAAAACCTTAAAGAGAGAAGCCCTAAACTCACCAATCTCTTCTGCAACACGTCAAGGGCAAACAACCACTCTCGCGCGTGACCATTCTCAACTCCTTCATTTTCGACTTGAATTTGGTTAAAGAAATGGATGGACTGCTATGTAAGCCAAAGAAAATGTGAAGGATTCCATGGATTAAAATGTGAGGCACCTAATATCTCAATTTGAGGCACCTCACTCTAGGAGCATCCATTAAAGTTAGAGTTAGATGAGTGGAGTAGTCAAACAAATTTGATTAGATTATAGCACTCATGAAAACCCAAACCAATCAAATGTTCCTAAGCAGCTTTCAACGACCAATGATGTTCTCCCAAATCTGACTTAAATTTTGTTCAAGGAATGAATTTTTCTTTTTATTGATCTATTCACTTACACATTATTTAGTCGGGGACATTTCTTCTTATGCATAATCTTCTTTGTTTCTTATCTATCTTACAATTCAAATATGTGTTTTACTATTCACTGCTGACTGGGACAAAGTTAAATCATAAGCATTGGAGATAAAAGATGGTTAGGATTGAAAGTTGAAAAACGTATTGAATTTGAGGGTTGAGATTCATTTTGTATGATGGCATATTGGTAAATATAAAACATGTAGAAGAGTAAAAATAATGAAAAACATTTGAAAAAAGTTGGTGAAATGTACATGTGGCGGAGAGAGAAAATATTGTGTTTTCCTTTTAGCAAAATGAAAATTATCATAACTATCTACATCGTTGTCGGATTTTGATAAATTTGTATCGTTGAAATGCATTTTTGAAGATCTTTCGAACAAAATCAATGAACAATATAAGGGCCAAAATATTAAAAATATATATTTCATAATTAAAAAAAAGTATAATGTATTACATGTATTTAATATTTTTAATATTTTGAAAAACAATGAGACGTGTCGATCATACCAAAAAAAATGAGTTGGACATCTTAATGGACATTTAAACAAAAACCCTAAATTTCATGTTTTGGTGAATTCAAAGATTGGGGGAGAACTCATTCTCGACGTTTAAATTTTTTCCCAAACTGATTCAAATTTGACTAAATAGGCTTACACTTATAATCGGCTTACACTTCAATACTGATTGAAAGAGAAAATGAGGATAGTGACGGAGATGCTCAATACAAAATAATTAGCAAAAATAAAATTATGTGGAGTGCCAACGACACGGGGCATACTCTAGTACAATTACAGAACACATAGCGAAATAGGTTGGTTAATGAAGATTTGCAACAACGTTAAAATAACAAAATAATATATGAAAAAAAAATCAGATAATGTTCACAAACCACGTAGCGAAATAGGTAGGTTAATGAATATTTGCAACAACGTTAAAATAACAAAATAATATTGAAAATTAATAATAATAGATAATGTTCAAATTTTTGGGGATTTTGTAAACTTAGGGTCTGTTTGGTTGCATGGAAATTGAAACCGATTCTGAGGCCTCCCCTCGGACTTGGATTCCCATAAGTAGTTGGAAAATAGTCTTATGAATAATCAATTTCTTGTCCACCAAACAACAGAAATCTGTATAACAAGAATCAATTTCCCAAATAAAATAGCTAACCAAACATACTCGTAGAGTTGGTTTTCTAGCAAAGGTTTGTTGTTGATGTATTGTTTAGAGTGATTTTTGTTATTTGGCGAAGAAAAAAAAAGTATGTACAGATAATGCCTTGTTTTTGTTGGATGAAAACTAGCAAAATATTGAGATTTGTAAGTATTTATAACTTGAAGCTCATCTTTGGGTTGTTCGGTATGGTTGGTAATACCTCATTGAGATCCCAAATCAAGGCCTAGTTGTCATTTCATTTGTTTATTACTATTATTATTATTATTATTATTATTATTTTATTATTTTATTTATTATTATTTGGTTTTCGGGGGGGGGGGGGGGGATAGTAGCGTTGGTCAGTAGTAGCATTGGTCAGTCTTTGATAACGTTGGTCAACCATTTTTAGTCTTGTGTAATTCGCAAGGTTGCGTCATTTAGGGTGAGGTGGTCCCGTTATAGGTGGTCGCATTACCCATTTATCCATGTTTAACCTTTGAACAATATGTCTTTGTTGTCAAAATTTACTTGAGCTTCAAGCTCTCCATCCAAAAACCCTGATATCTAGAATAGACTAGAATGTAGGATTCCAGAAGTAGAACAAAATCTTCAAAAATGGTCTATTCCTTTCAAACAAGTTAAAGAAATTTCAAAATCTATATTTTCACAAAAAAAACTGAAGATCTAATTGATATTGTAGAAAAAACAATACCAATGGATGGATTTTTAGAATCCAAACAATTATTTTCAAGTGAGACATTACAATTTCTTCAAAATCAAGGGTACAAGTATATTCATATTGGTTTAATCCAAGTAGGAATTAAGCCTCTTACAAGATCAGGACTTGACACCTGTGCTCTCTTAGGATTGCATGACTGTAGGCATAACAAATTCGAAGATTCTCTGTTAGGAATAGCAAAATCTACCCTAGCCATGGGACCAATCTATTTTGATTGTTACCCAAATTTCTCCATTTCTCTCAATGATCCAAAAAATTTAGAAACATTAACTTTAAATATTCAAACATCAGGTTTCGACATTTTGCCTGGTTCTGAGTCTTTAGGACTAATATACAAAATTACTTACAAAGCCATGAAGACTCACTTGAGTCCCCGTGCCCTTCAAGCATCTAAAAAAGGATATACAATCCTCTTTCAGGCAAACAAAGAAAAAAATCAGTGTTATTGTCCCAAAAACCATTCATTGGAATCAAATTACTCTTCCTGCCACTTGGCAAGTTCAATCCCAGCCTAGGAAACCTCCTCCTAGTAGGATAAATCAAATCGTTACATTAGAAGATGGAACTCTTGAATTACAATTCTCCGAAGATAGAAAAACTAAAGTTCAATTATCTGATTTTCAATCTAGAAGAAGGTCTGAATCATCATTCAGAACTGCACCCACACATATATCTAAGGTTCAAACTTCACCCATGCCACATCTCGATTTAGCAAATTCCAGACAAAATCCAAATTTTCCTCAGATTCCTCAACCTGTTTATGACTTTCAATCTGAAAATCAAAATGAATCTATCAAATCCCCAACAATATTTGAGATGGGAGACCCTTCTCAGCTAAATGTCCTCTTTACAAAATTTGTATTAGATAAAAAATTAATTAAAAATGAATATAGGCAAAATTATAATTTAACAAGACATGAAGCCTTTTCACAAAAATATAATCTTGATCAACAACATATTATAGGAAAATTATTTTACCAATATTGTGAACAAATCCAAGAAAATATATTTTTCTTTACTTGGTACGAAAAAGTCTTTTTGCCAAGAATCTATACTATTACTAATAAAACAAATTGGCAACTGAAAAATAATACTATCCAAGAATTTGTATTTCCTCCTTTAGAGGAAATTAAGTATTATACTCAAGGCACACATGTTGTAGCTTCTCCCTTAAAAGATTATACCCAAACAAATATGACAACTCCACATGGTATTTCAAAAATAATTTAACAGAATAATTATACCAATATTCTACTCCACAAGGTTAGTAATATTATAACTCAATAGAACACTACTGACACTATCGACACTTCACAATCAAAACCAAATACTTACTTTACTCCATCTACAATTGAACAAGATATACTTTCAACCCCTACACATCTTATCGACATAATCAATAAAAAAACTCGCTGCTTTAAAAATAAATGACATACCATCTACATCAAAACAACTTAATACTATATCATAAGACACACAGGCGTCAGACGAATCTGACTTTCCTACCCAATTGGCAAAACTTAAAACCAATCCACTAAAAAGGCAAAGAAAAACAAATTTTAATCAACCATTTCCTACCATTAGAAATTTTTATCCTCGGCCTTCGTTACCAGACATGCAATATGAAGAAAAATCTTTACAAACTTCAATTCATTATTCTACTAGATTCATCTATGAATGGAATATAGATGGACTAACTGCCCAAAATATCATAGATTTAACTCTAAAAATGACTATGTTGGCATGTGCTCATCGCAGCGACAAAAAAATGACAATCAAATTGCTCAAATTATTATCGCTAGCTTTACTGGTCAACTTAAAAGATGGTGGGATAATTATCTCACTTTTTCTGAACAGCAACAAATATTACAAGCAGTTAAGATTGACAATTTAGGCAACTCTATTAAAACAGAGCAATGAGCACATATCCCTGATGCAGTTGCTACTCCAATATTTGCAATTCTAAAACACTTTATAGGAAATCTTATTCATTTCCAAGAAAAATCAAAAAATATCTTAATGAATCTCCGATGCCCTGGACTTAGTGATTTTCGTTGGTATAAATATATATTTTATAAATAGAGTGATGACAAGGCCAGAAGCTAGTCATGCCTACTAGAAAGAAAAATTCATCTCTAGTCTTCCCTCAACATTCGCTGAAATTGTCAAAACAAGTATAAGAACAAAACACAATTGTGACATTCCTTATGATAATCTCACCTATGGTGAATTAGTTGCTCATATTGAGATGGTTGCATTAAATTTATGCAATGATCTCAAATTAAGAGCTCAATTAAAGAAACAAAATTCTACCAGTCGTAAGGAACTTGGTTCCTTTTGTCAACAATATGGATATGAGCCTATACAGGCTCCTTCCACAAGAAATAGATTAAAACAAAAAATTCAATCTAAACCTCATAAAAAGATACCATAAGTCTAAACATTCATATCCTAATTATTATGAAAAACCTAAACGAAATCATACTAAGAAACCTTATCATAATAAGCCTTATCCAAGTCCTTCAACAAAACAACCCATTTGTTTCAAATGTGGCAAACCTAGTCACTACGCAAAAAATTGTAAATTACCTCAAAAAATCAAAGAAATACAAGGCTCAGACGATATAAAACAAATGTTTGAAAAATTACTAATAAATTCTCAATCTTTTGATTATTCCGAATCCAATTCGGATGAACCTTCTAAAGACCCTCAAGCCTATCAACTTTATACTTCTTTTGAATCACAAAAAGAACAAGAACCTCATAATATTGATCCATGCTTTTGTAAATCTATTAATATGTTATCTAAAAACAAAGAAGCCAGTCTCTTATTGGACTTTGTAAATCATATTGATGATTGAAAACTTAAACATGAATATTTGCAACATATTAAACAATCAATCTCTAAAAAAGAAATTCCTGATAACATTAAACCATTTTATAATCATCAAGAAATTCTTAACAGATTTCAAATTGCTAAACAACAACCTATTACTATACAAGATTTGCAACAAGAAATAAATTCAACGAAAAAAGAAATACAACAACTTAAACAAAATCATTTTCAATTAGCAGATGAAGTCTTAAGTCTCCAATATCAACAGATTGATCATACAAATCAACCTTCAACTTCTCATACAAATGAAGAAACTCAATTTCTAAACTTAATCAATCAAATAAATATCATTAATGGTATATTAATATAACCCTTGTTATTAACAAAGAATATCATCTCAATACCACTGCATTAGTTGATTCTGGTGCAGATCTTAACCGTGTCTCAGAAGGAATGATTCCTTTAAAATATTAAAATATTTTGAGAAAACCAAACAACAATTATTTACTGCTAACCGAGAAAAATTAGTAATCAAACATAAATTATCCAATACACATATATGCCATAATAAACTATGTATTAAGCAAGACATTTTACTAGTTAAAAATTGTGTTCAAGATATTATTCTTGGGACTCCTTTCTTAACAACGTTATATCCTTTTCATGTTATTGAAAATGGTATTCAGGCAAGTATTTTAGGTGAATATATAACCTTCCCTTTTTTACTAAAACCTAAAGTACTGATCTCAACATATTAAAACAAACAAATTTTTATCTTAATTTTATTACTAAAAAACTTAGACAACTAAATTATCTTAAAGAAGAGCTTGGTTATCATCATACTGAACACCAATTAACAAACCCCAAAATTCACCATGATATTGAACAATTCAAACTCAAACTTCAATCAGAACTCTGTTCTAATTAATTTGCCAAATGCTTTCTGGCATCGAAAGCATCATATGGTTAGATTTACCTTATGAACCAAATTTTAATGAAAAAATGATTCCTACTAAAGCTCTTCCTATTCAAATGAATGTCGAGCTTATGGAATACTGATAGGTGCAAAACTGCAAGTGCACAGTATCATAGTTTTATAATAAAGTGATAAGAAAGAGTATCATCCTCAGGGATTGATAATTCACTTTTTAACAAGTATCGAATTAATATTAATCTTAATTTTATTTAGAAAAGTCAATAAGTTGCTTTTGAAATCTATAATAACGAATCAACTGAAATAAATATAGATGTTTGATTAAAGAATCGGTAAGAAAATTCTAGGAAATCGAAACTTCTAGTCCCTCACTATGTTATTATCATCTAATAAATAATCCTACAAGTTTGTTAGCAAAAACGCCCAACTTTTCCAATAGCCATTTTCAATAGTCTATTGAAACTATTCTTGAAAATCATTTCACAAAAGAGTTTGCAATTTGATACACAAGAATGCATTAAGATTGGCTATTCTCTACATAGGTTCTTATAAGTCTTTCGATCACTATAATTGCCTATGTTGAATTATCCAAAGGTCTATCTTATAATTCCCTCTTTCGAAAGCAAATCACAAGATCCAATTCATCTAATTAATGGCTAGTCAATTAGAAGCAATAAGCGAAGAATAATTCGAACAAACAAAGTAGGAATTTATTTTAAACAAACACTACGAAAACAAGCACAATTTGAGTCTAGAATACATCGTTTCCCTATAATGAAATAACTTAGTTCATGCTGGAAATTAAACTTATAACAGAAAAGTTCAACATAATTTGAGTTAGGGAGTAGAAAAGATCAAACTGAGGGATGTTGGTGAGGCTTGACTGAATTGTAGCACCTAGATCTCCACTATCTCCTTCATTTCTTGTTCTCTACTCTTTTTTTTCTCCTCTCCTTTTTGTTTTCCTCCTTTCTGTGCAAAAACTAAAAAACCACCAAGTTGAGGCAATAGCAACCACCCAATTTTTGAATTTCCACTCAAAGAACAACTGTTCCATTCTTATTTTAAGCAAAATCAGGGCTCCAAGTTGTTGTTTCTGCTGCCACTAAAACTCTGTATTTTGAGTTAATGTGGGATGTAGTAATGGACTTGATTAAAGCAGCTTCTTGGGTGTGACAGGCTTGGCCAAGAAGATTGGGCTTCATTAATCTCATCAAATCTGAAATAAAATATACATGACAAGCAATGAGGCCTAACCCCAACAAAAACAACTAAAATTCAAGTGAATTCTAGAGGTAAAATGTGGTAAAATTTAAGAGAATATGCAACGCATCAAACACCCCCAAACTTAAATCTTGTTTGTCCTCAAACAAACTCCATAAAAAAGACTCAACACTTACCATGCAATGATCTGAGTGAGATTTCATCAACCAATCATCTTATTCTTTGAATATAAAATTTAGAATGAAAATAATTAAAAACTGAACAATTTAATAAGCAATAGTTAAGAGGTTACTTCATCTTAAATCTTAGACCTTGAGTGTGTGTGTGTGTGAAAGATAGTCATATAAACTCCTAACCACCTGCAAATTCAGATGGAAGAACAACTAAAACCACAAGAATTTCATCAAAACTTAAAACCCCGTAAGTCCAATTTTCTGAAATTCTCTCCACTAATGTAGTAAAACACCAAAATCAGAGATCAAAAGGTCTTTAATTAGGTTGTAATGAGGCCACGAGGTGAAGGTTAAGAAGAAGTGGATTATGGAAAGTAAAACAAATTGGAAAATACTTGGTGGAAACGAATCATTTGACCATTACAACTACTTCAAACTTAACTCATAATAAAATATAACCCCCAAACTTATTCACTTGGTTACATGTAGCTTTGATAAGCTATCTCTTTTTTCTTTTTTTTTAAATTTCTTTTTTTATTTTTATTTGGTTAACTGAACAAAGAAAAGCTTATGTAGAACGCGCATCAAAGAGGGTTGACTAGGAAAATAATCATGCAATAATGGCATGATAACAAGGACTTTTTTTTATTATTATTATGAACAAAAATTCCTAGATCATTTCTCTAATGTTTGGTGTCAACTAGGATTTCTCTCAAGGATTCGTCAAAAGGATTCTAGAGTAAAGCAAGATTGAAATTCAGTGTCCTAGTTTATTCGACTTATTCTCTTCATAAGCAAAATGGAAGTTGAAAAATGACTATGTGCGCAATTATGTTCAAGGACAAAGATTTAAGTTAAAGTAAACACAAAACTCAGCTCACCAAAAAGTAAAATTTTCAGTCTAACTCTCAATTACAAATTTCAGACTCATAGAGAATTCATTCATACTCAAATATATGCTTGGTAAGAGAATCCAACGAACTCTTGATGAAATAATAAAATAGCCAACAATCAAGCAACATGGACGACAATAAGACACACAAGAACGACTGTAAGAGTTCACACCCCCAAACTTAAATTAAACAATGTCCTCATTGCAAATTTAAGAGAAAAAAAAATGAAAGGAACTCCCCTGGTTTGTTTTGGATCAGTAGTAGTTTGCACTCCAACACTTTATTCCCGCTAAATATTCCTAAAAACAAAAGCAATTAGTCAAATTAACATGAGCAAATGAGACCAAGAAAATAAATTAAAAAAAATTCATTAGGTTTCCTCCCAATAGCGCTTATTTTAAAGTCTACAACCAGACTTTTGGATTTTTATCCCATAGGGTCTCCAAGAGGAATAAGTTCAAAGTTCCTCTCCACTTGTTCTCCATAATAATGCTTCAATCTTTGACCATTAACTCTGAATGTATTCCCTGTTTTATCCTTCAAATCTATAGCTCTAAAAGGGAAAACCCATATTGATCGTAACTTGCCCAAGAAGAGTTTGAGTCGTGAATTGAATAATAAAACCTGTTGTCCTGGTGCAAACTCACGCCTAAGAATCCGCTTGTCATGCCACTTCTTTGTATGTTCCTTGTAGATCTTTGCGTTTTCATAAGCACCATTTCTGAACTCATCCATCTCATTCAATTGTAGATTGCGCAGCTCCCCTGCTATTTTTAAATCAAAATTAAGTTTTCTTACTGCCCAATAAGCTCGATGCTCCAACTCTACAGGAAGATGACATGCTTTTCCAAACACTAATCGGTAAGGAGACATTCCAATTGGCGTTTTAAAGGTTGTGCGATATGCCCACAAAAAATCATCGAGTTTTTTTGCCCAATCTTTCCTGTTAGTGTTAACCGCCTTCTCAAGGATGTTCTTGACTTCTCGATTTGAAATTTTAGCTTGACCATTAGTTTGAGGATGGTAGCCAAGTGATGTCTTGTGTCGCACTCCATACTTAGCAAGAAGGTTTTCAAATAACTTGTTGCAAAAATGGGTTCCTTCATCACTAATGATAGCCCGGGATGTGAAATCTTGTGAATATATTCTTTTGTAGAAACTTGAGCACAACTTTTGCATCATTTGTTGTTGTAGCAATTGCTTCCACCCATTTTGATACATAATCCACTGCTAACAAGATGTAGACAAATCCAAAAGAAGGGGGTAGGGGCCCATGAAATCGATTCCCCACACACCAAAAATTTCAACTACCAATATGTTGTGCAATGGGAGCTCATGACGCCTTGAAATAGTTCCCATGTGTTGGCATCGGTCACAAGTCTTTACCAATGTATAGCTGTCACGAAAAATTGAAGGCCAATAGAAACCACATTGAAGTACTTTCGTAGTTGTTCATGTTGCTCCAAAGTGTCCTCCATATGGTGATGAATGGCATTGATGGAGAATGGCTTGCATTTCTTTTTCTGGTACACATCTCCGGATGATTTGGTTGGAGCATCTTTTGAATAGCAAGGGCTCATCCCAAAGATAGAACTTTACGTCGTGAAGAAACTTTTTGCGTTGATGGTAAGTGAGTTCCGATGGCAACACTTTGCAGGCTAGGTAATTTACAAAATCAGCATACCAAGGAAGCTTGATCTGACATGCAAACAGTTGTTCATCAGGGAATGCTTTTTGAACAATTGAATCCGGTTTTACCTCTTCTTGCACTAGTCGAGAGAGATGATCAACAACTACATTTTTGCTTCCTTTCTTATCACGAATCTCCAAATCGAACTCTTGAAGAAGTAAGATCCAGCGAATCAACCTAGGCTTGGCATCCTTTTTGTTAAACAAATAACGGATTGCTGCATGATCACTAAATACTATCACATTTGTACCAATGAGGTAATGCACAAATTTATCACAAGCAAAGACCATGGCAAGCATCTCCTTTTCTGTGGTAGTATAATTTAACTGAGCTTCATTTAAAGTTCGACTTGCATAATAGATGGTTCTAAATAGCTTGTCTCTCTTTTGACCCAACACAGCTCCAATGGCGAAATCACTGGCATCACACATGACTTCAAAGGCTAGACTCCAATTTGGTACGATCATGATTGGTGCAGAAACAAGGTTTTCTTTGATCACGTCAAAGGCCTGCAAACAATCATTATCAAAGTTTAAATAATAATTTTTTTCAAGAAGATTACATAAAGGTTTAGAAAGTTTAGAAAAATCTCTTATGAATCTTCTATAAAATCCCGCGTGACCCAAAAAGCTTCAAATCCCCTTCACATTCTTAGGAGGTGGTAGTTTTTCTATGGTTACAATCTTAGCTCGATCAACTTCAATTCCTTTAGATGATACTCGATGACCAATCACGATTCCTTCTTGAACCATGAAGTGGCACTTCTCCCAGTTGAGGACTAGATTTGTTTTTTCACATCTTTGAAAAACAAGAGTTAAATTATTCAGACAATGGTCAAAAGATGTACCAAAAATGAAAATTCATCCATGAAAACTTTCATAATATTTTCCACCATGTTGGAAAAAATGGACATCATGCAACGTTGGAATGTAGCAGGAGCATTGCACAATCCGAATGGCATCCTCGTAAAAGAAAATGTTCCATAGGGGCATGTGAAGGTAGTTTTTTCTTGGTCTTCGGGGGTTATGGCAATTTGGTTATACCCCGAATATCCATCTAAGAAGCAATAATAGGAATACCCAACCAATCGATCCAACATTTGATCGATGAAAGGAAGCGGGAAATGGTCCTTCCTTGTTGCTTTGTTCAGCTTGCGATAATCTATACACACGCCAATCTGTGACTGTCCTTGTAGGAATAACTTCATTGTTGTTGCTCTTCACCACCGTCATTCCACCCTTTTTTGGCACAACTTGTACTAGACTTACCCAAGAGCTGTCGAAAATTGCATAGATGATTTCGGCTTTAAGGAGCTTCAAAATTTCAGTACGCACGACTTCCTTCATTGTTGGATTCAGTCTTCTTTGGTGCTCGATTGAAGGTGTATAAGATTCCTCCATTAGAATTTTGTGCATACAAATGGAAGGGTTTATACCTTTTATGTCGGATATAGTCCATCCCAAGGCTGATTTATGTTCCCTTAACACACACAACAATTTTTCCTCTTCTTTTGGAGTGAGAGATGCAGCAATAATCACAGGAAATATAGAATTTTCACCTAAGAATGTATAGCGAAGGTGCTCAGGTAATTGCTTCAACTCTGGAAGAGTGTAGGTTGTCGTTTGCGGCAGTTTTTCCTCTGTTATAACAGCTGATTTCTCTACAGAAGATGCATAATTTTTCTTGGGTTCAATCGGCTCAATCCTCCCTATTTCATTGCTAAGTGTTGTGTCATGCGATAATGCGAGTAAATAGTGGATAAAATCCTCACTAACAACAGGTAAAGCTGATCTTCGAACAGCTGAGTTCATGAAATTACAGGCTTGAGATGAAGTGGTGATGCAGCGTTCTAGGTGATCAGCTGGTACACTTTCTAGGAAAGCTTCATTTACACATTGCTCAATCACTTCTACCCGAAAACAAGTGTTTGTATCTTCAAGGAATCTCATGGCCCGGTAGATGTTGAAAATAACTTCTTCCTTGTTCACTCTTAATGTTAATTCACCTTTATGAACATCAATTAAAGCCCTTCCAGTAGCCAAAAATGGTCGGCCAAGAATTAGTGGAACTTCTTGATCTTCTTCCATATCTAATACCACAAAATCAGCAGGAAAAATTAATTTGTCAACCTTTACCAAAACATCTTCTATGATTCCACGTGGATATTTGATGGATCAATCTGCTAGTTGTAACGAAATGGTTGTTTGTTTCATCTCTCCAAGTCCTAATTTCCTGCAATCAAAAAGAGGCATAAGATTTATGCTAGCTCCAAGATCACATAAAACTTTATCAAAAACTGAATTTCCAATAGTGCATGGTAAAGTGAAACTCCCTGGATCTTTTAATTTTTGAGGCAGCTTCTTTTGAAGAATGGCACTACATTCTTCGATGAGCTTAACCGTTTCAAACTCCTCCAATCGTCTCTTTTTCGAAATGATGTCTTTCAAGAATTTCACATAATTTGGCATTTGTTCCAAAGCATCTGCAAAAGGAATATTTATGTGAATTTTCTTAAATATTTCCAAGAACTTAGAAAATTGCTTATCTAATTTTTGTTTTTGGAAACGTTGAGAATATGGAACTGGAGTTAAGAGAGTAGGAGGATTGTCAGGAAATGAAATGGTTGGAGGCTTGTTAGCCTCTATTGGCATTTCAGCCACAACTTCATCTTTCTCTACTTCTTTATTTCCTTGGTTATTCTTAACAATTGTAGGGATGGATCTTGCTTCTTTTGATGGTGGCATCTCAATTTCTCTACCACCCCTAAGTGTGATGGCCTTGCATTGTTCCTTTGGATTCACTTCTGTATTGCTAGGGAAAGTCCCTCTTTGTTGGGCATTGATGGTGGTAGCTATCTGCCCAATTTGAACTTCAAGATTCTTCATCGTGGCTCCCATGTTGCTACAATGAGTTTCAATGTTGTCCAACTGTATATCATGCTTCTTGAACCTGGCCTTTGTCTCCTCAACAAATGAAACCATGGCATCTTCAAGTGACATCTTTTTCTCACTTGTTTGATTATCAAATCCTGAGGAGGTTGCATCACATTCTTTGTGTTTCCATAAGAAAAATTCTCATGATTTCAAAGCCTTGGATGGTAGTAGTTTGGCGTAGGATTCCCACGATAGTTGTAGATTCAATTATTGATGTATTGGGCTTGCTATTGACTAGCTTCATTTCCTGGAATTACCATACTTGTTGTTGCTGCAACTGATTCTGCATTTGTCGTTATTCCTTGGGTTGTCAAAGTTGCAATTTGATGAGAAAGAGAAGCCACTTAGGCTGAAAGGGCTGCTATAGGTTTCAACTCGTGAATTACTGCAACTCTCTTAGCCGTAATTCTTTCAGTTGGCCATTGATAATTGTTTGAGGCCATTTCTTCCAGAAGAAAGGTAGCACCTTTAACTGTTTTCGACATCAAAGTTCCACCAGCTGCAGCATCTACTATGGTCCGAGTTTGTCCGTTTAACCCATTATAAAACATCTGAACCTATAACCAATCTGGCAATCCATGTTGAAGGCAACACCGAATCAGATCTTTAAACCTTTCCCATGCTTCATAGAGTGATTCAAAGTCATTTTGCTTGAATAGACCGATCTCGCTCCTAAGTTGGGCAGTTTTGGCAGGTGGGAAGTATTTAGCAAGAAACTTTTTAGCCATCTCTTCCCAATTAGTTATACTTCCTGGTTCTAAAGTTTGTAACCGTCCTCTTGCCTTGTCCCTTAAAGAAAAAGGAAACAATCTCAGCCTAATGGTGTCTTCACTAACACCATTGATCTTCACTGTGTTACAAATTTCCAAAAACATTGCCAAATGAATGTTGGGATCATCTAGTGACGATCCACTGAATTGGCTTTGTTGCACCATGCATGTTGATCAAGGCCAGTTTAAGCTTGAAGTTGTTGGCATTAATGGGTTGCCGCCTTACACCCGAATAGTTGTCATTCACAATGGGCCTTACATAATCCTTTAAGGTGCGTGGTTGTGCATCTGCCATGGCTAGTACTCTGTCCTTTTTCTTCCTTAATATCGTAAAAGTTCTTTCGATCTCCGGATCAAAATGAATATTTTCAAGATATCTAGCACGGCGCATCCAACGCAAAATAAACCTGAAATTTTTTTAAAAATATTTCCTAAATTAAAATCAAGACTGAATAGTATTGATATTGGCAAAAAAAAATGAAATTAATTCAGTCCCCGGCAACGGCGCCAAAACTCCTAAGTTGGTGCAAAATTGCAAGTGCACAGTATCTTAGTTTTATAGTAAAGTGATAAGAAAGAGTATAATTCACTTTTTAACAAGTATCAAATTAATATTAATCTTAATTTTATTTAGAAAAGTCACTAAGTTGCTTTTGAAATCTATAATAATGAATCAAATGAAATAAATATAGATGTTTGATTATTGAATCGATAAGAAAATTCTAGGAAATCGATACTTCTAGTCCCTCACTATGCTATTATCATCTAATAAATAATCCTACAAGTTTGTTAGCAAAAACTCCCAACTTTTCCAATAGCCTCTTTCGATAGTCTATTGAAACTATTATTGGAAATCATTTCACAAAAGAGTTTGCAATTTGATAAATAAGAATGCATTAAGATTGGCTATTCTCTACATAGGTTCTTATAAGTCTTTCGATCACTATAATTGCCTATGTTGAATTATCCAAAGGTCTATCTTATAATTCTCTCTTTCGAAAGCAAATCACAAGATCCAATTCATCTAATTAATGGCCAGTCAATTAGAAGCAATAAGCGAAGAATAATTCGAACAAACAAAGTAGGAATTTATTTTAAACAAACATTACGAAAACAAACACAATTTGAGACTAGAATACATCGTTTCCCTAGAATGAAATAACTTAGTTCATGCTGGAAATTAAAATTATAAAAGAAAAGTTCAACATAATTTGAGTTAGGGAGTAGAAAAGATCAAATTGAGGGATGTTGGTGAGGCTTGACTAAATTGTAGCACCTAGATCTCCACTATCTCCTTCATTTCTTGTTCTCTACTCTCTTTTTTTTCTTTTCTTTTCTCCTCTCCTTTTTGTTTTCCTCCTTTCTGTACAAAAACTAAAAAACCACCAATTTGAGGCAATAGCAACCACCCAAATTTTGAATTTCCACTCAAAGAACAACCGTTCCATTCTTCTTTTAAGCAAAATCAGGGCTCGAAGTTGTTGTTTCTGCTGCCACTAAAACTCTGTATTTTGAGTTAATGTGGGTTGTAGTAATGGACTTGATTAAAGCAGCTTCTTGAGTGTGATAGACTTGGCCAAGAAGATTGGGCTTCATTAATCTCATCAAATCTGAAATAAAATATACATGACAAGCAATGAGGCCTAAACCCAACAAAAACAACTAGAATTCAAGTGAATTCTAGAGGTAAAAATGTGGTAAATTTTAAGAGAATATGCAACACATCAAATACTGTAAGCAAGAAATTCAAGATTTAATTTCTAAAAAATTGATTACCCCAAGCAAATCTCCTTGGAGTTGTTATGCTTTTTATGTTCGCAAAGATGCTGAATTAGAAAGAGGATCACTAAGGTTTGTAATTAACTACAAACCCCTTAATGAAGCTTTACAATAGATTAGATACCTTATTCCAAACAAACGCGACCTTATCAAACGCTTACATCAAGCTACCATTTTCTCAAAATTTGATCTTAAATCTAGATTCTGGCAAATCCAAATCCATCCTCAAGATCGTTATACAACAACTTTTAATGTCCCATTTGGCCATTATGAATGGACTATTATGCCATTCGGAATTAAAAATGCTCCGTCTGAATTTCAAAACATTATGAATGATATTCTTACTCCTTTTACCCACTTCTCAATTGTGTATATAGATGATATGCTAATTGTTTCCCAAACTTTGGATGAACATTGGAAACACTTGTACCAATTTTATCAAATTATCAAATCTAATGGTTTGGTTTTATCTCCCACAAAAATTGATTTATTTCAAACTAGTGTTAGATTTTTAGGTCACAAAATTCATTTTGGAACTTACACCTATTAATAGGGCAATCGAATTTGCAGATAAATTTCCAGATGAAATTAAATATAAAAATCAATTACAAAGATTTTTAAGTAGCCTAAACTATGTTTCTGAATTTTATAAAAATTTACGCATCTTGATCAAACCTCTGTTTGATAGACTCAAAAAGAATCCAAATCCTTGGTTTCTCTTCATACCCAAATTGTCAGACAAGTTAAATCCCAAGTTAAAAGTCTTCCCTGTCTTGGTATCCCTGATCATGCTGCATTCAAAATTGTTGAGACCGATGCATCAGATGTCAGGTATGGGGGTATTCTTAAGCAAAAAGCTGAAAATTTCATGTTTGTCCAGCTGGTTCGTTTCCATTCTGGTATTTGGAATGAAACCCAATCTAAATATTCTATTATCAAAAAAGAAATGCTTTCAATCTTTTTATGCATCATGAAATTTCAAGATGATTTAATCAATAAACCATTTTTATTACGCATTGATTGCAAATCAGCTCAAGATATTTTGAAAAAGGATGTTAAGAATCTTGTGTCCAAACAGATATTTGCAAGATGGCAAGGTCTATTGTCCGCCTTTGATTTCCAAATTGAGTATATAAAAGGAGAGTCCAATTCTTTGCCTGATTTCCTCACAAGAGAGTATTTACAAAAATGAGCTCTCAAGCTTCTTCTTCTAGACCTCCTTCTTCGCCTCAACCTCAATCTAAATCTCAATATGAAATGAAGTTTGCTCCTACAAAACCACCAATCTCACCAATTTCTTATGCCTTGGCTATTACAAATCCTTACTCCCCATTATCCAAAGAAGAAACCCATTCTACAATGAAACCTCTTAGCAAACCTCCTTCAAAACCCTCAAACTCATACATTACAAAACCAAACCTTGTACCAATAATGTTACTTGAACCATATCTATACCCTGGTATATATGACTCCAATATCACAACAAAACAAAATTTTGATCCAAGATCCCCATTCGATGAAGCCAATCATCTCAAAATTTGTGAATTCTACGAATACATCTTAGTTGATACTGATTAAGTATTAATTACCCATCACAAAGATCCCTCTGATCCAGCCAAGATAACTCATTTGAAATGTCAAATTCTCAAAATTCTATCTCCTCAAGATTGGAAACAAACTCTTATCACTCATAAGAAATTTTCTCATAATTATAATCGTTCTTCTTTCAACTACCATGATTACAAACAAGTTTGGTTTAGAGCCTTCCTGCTCTCCACACCCAAGTGTTCTCATTCCTGTTTTTTCCTTTTCTGCAATAAATTTTCATCTCAAAACCTTCAATTGTGGTTCCAACATAATTGGTGGAATTTCTATGGCCCAGTCCAAGAAATTCCACACTCTTTTCAACATGGTTCTTTGTCAAATTCAATCTTGCATGGATTTGTTGTTGGGATTATCTTTCAACATCCATTCCACACTCTTTTCATTCTAATCAAGCTCCATTATGGTATGTCGTCGTTTTAAAGTCAAGTGGTGGTCTCAATTTGATCATTCTCATATTACCAAGCAAACAATTTCAGAATTGCTCCGTCCAAGTTCAAGCTCCATACACAATGTTTCACGTCCAAGTTCACAGCCACTCTCGAAGTCAAAATTACTCAAACAACAACTCAAAGGATTTCCATCCAAAGCCCAATTGATTGAAATCTTATCTCAGGTATGCTCTTCAGATAACTCTGATGATGAAGATGAACCTACAGTTCCTAACGACAATACAGTTTCTGCCGACAATGAAGATGATTGTTTTGGTATCTTTTAGCCAAAACAAAAATTCTTTCTACCAGCCAATTATTACAAAAGTAAAAGCAGCAATCAAGTATGTTCCCCATAAGCTCCCAGTCTCAATCAAGCATCTTCCAGCTCCACAAGACGTCAATAACTTTTCCAAAAGTAAAGCATCCTCAACAGTGCCCGCACTAAAAAAACGCTTCTCAATTATTCACAAAGCAACAAAGACAGTTTGTCTATTCAACCAACAACCATACCAGCTCAACAACTCAATTATGCAAGGCCAACTCAACAATCTATCTCAATCATGACACTACCACTGCATCCTTCCTTTTAGTATTTAAGCATAACTCTGCTAAGAAGAATGTATCTCTTTCTTCAAATGTGCTTGTTTGTGATCTTCTTCTTCTTCTTGACTCAGTGTGCTTATTATCTTCTTCCAAGTGTCTCTTATCATGTAAGTCATCTTATTAATAAATAAAGTATTTTCAATTTACAATCTCTGTTGTTTACTTCATTCTAACTGTATAATCTATTTGGCCGACACTACCTGTATAACAACTCTGGTGGACCCTTAGTTGTAGCATTGTTCCCCAATATAGACTATATAATTGGCTATTGTTTCTCTTCTTCCTTTTTCTTGATATTTTGCATATCATGTTTTTGAATTGTATTATCTTGACTCTCTGGGTTGCAATTATATTATTATTATTATTATTATTATTATTATTATTATTATTATTATTATTATTATTATTATTATTATTATTATCAGTGTTCTAAAAACGGCCTAGGCGCTAGGCGTTAAAGAAACGCCCAGATTAATGGCTGGGCGGGGTGAAAAATCGGGTAGGCGCCTAGGTGGGTCTAGGCAGGGTCTAGGCGGGGTCTGGATGGGGTCTAGGCGGTCTGGGTGGGTTTTTTTTTTTTTTAATAAAGTTGATTGTGTTCTTATTTTATTTTTCTTTTCCTTTTTTTGGAAAGAAATAATTTAATTGTTTTTTATTCAGTATATGTCTGAATGTAGCAAATAATGATTATTTAATGGAATTCTCGAAGGATCTGCTGGTACCAATTTTAGTAATATAGATTTTATCAAACATGGCTGAGGTCATTAATGCAATTTGAAGAAAAATAAAAGAGTAGGTTTGGATATTTGTCCACAAATTCAACTTTGTATAAAGTACCCATCATAACCAATTTCAGTATTTGAGTTTTAATAAATTTGCTCATGATTGTTAAATTTTCATGTTTTTAAATTTTGCACATGTATTTTGACATTAAATTGGATGTAATTGATAAAGTATTATGCTTAACTTTTGTAAATTATTAAAGTCATAATACAAAACCTAAAACCGTCTAGGTGATGCCTAGGCTCCTAGGCGCTAGGCACCTGCTGGCCGCCCGCCCACCGGCTAGCGTTTTTTATAACACTGATTATTATTATTATTATTATTATTATCATCATCATCATCATCATCATCATCGATTATTATTATTATTATTAGGGGGAATTCTAATTGGCGAGGAACCCTCCATATCCCCCTCGAGATAAGCACATGCACCCCCCCCCCCCCCCCCCCCCCCCCCCCCCGTTGGACAAGCCCTTATTATTATCATATTTTCCAAATCAAGGTCGCTTAGATTGTTATCCAGGAAAGAAATAGGCAAAGCTCTTATTCAAGTCTCTCACCAGTCCTCATCATACTTAGCAAATATCACCAATCATATGTAATATGAACCCAACATTTTTTATACAGTTTGAAATATACCACTGAAACTATATTGGTATTGTTAAACAAAGTGGTCGTCTTTTGTAATACAACCAATGCATGATAGAAAAAAGCACTTAAAACTTTTTGCGACTTTCGTGTCTTAGGCTCTTATCTAATAATGACCCCAGCTAAATATAGACCGATACAACAAATCTTGTGTACAGTACAGACCACGAAAAACAATGTCAACTGTTAGCCACTCTGCAAAGATGTCAATTTTGCTTTCTGGATCAAGAAATCGGGCATGAAGAACATTGCATATGAACATTTTGCTTGCTTGCGTGACCAGCTGATTATAAAAGAATTGGTCCTTCGTAACAGAAACATATAAAAAGAATTTTGACAAGGGACGTGGTTTGCTCAAAAGTTGACTGGAGAATAGGAGCTACGATAGCCTTCAGAAGGTCTTCTAAATCTTCTTACTATAGATCCAAAAAAACTCTGAAAGAGGACAACAAAAACCAAAACCATACAGTAAGCATTAGAGATAACATATCATTGCGAAATGCCTATAAATCGCTATCATTATGACAATACGTTTCCATTCAAGGAATATTTGTCTCCTTCCAAACATTCTAACTGATGCAATACCACCACCAATTTCCGACATGGATATGCAGTGTCAAATCTCCAAGGTAGTAGTATACTAGAATATAGAAAGAAAAAGTAATGAAGCATGGAAGCAAAATCACAACAGGAAAAGGTACCTTTGTCCTTATGGGCAAGCTTATCCAAAACTCCACGTTTGGAACAACCTGAAAGGATGAAAAATGTATGAACAAGTACTTATCTACCATAACCATGCAACTCTTATTATAAAAATTAAAATATTAAAAATTAAAAAAAAAAATATGGAAAAGCAAAAGGAAGCCAGATCTTCTCAATTCTAATTTAAATTTTAACGCCCAAATGTAAATGAAGATGTCTATAGGGAGTGCAAAGGGATGTTTGAGATGGATGGATGATTTGCATAAGTAGGGATAGATTACTGAGCAGAAACTCAGCGTAGAAAAACTTACTTCTATACCACGAATTCCAAGAGCAAAATAACGATAAACAGTACCCACAAGCAGATATGCTCCAAAGAGACAAAAACATCTGAAAAGAGAGAAACCAGTCAGTCTAAAGAGTTGTACAAGAAACAACAATGGTGCAATTTGATAATTTAAACTAAAAAGCTACAGAGCCTAGGAACACATTACATGGTTACAAGAGTGCCAAACCACCCCCACCCTCTTCCATGAACAGATACAACCTTCGCACACCCAGAAGGATGCATTATCACCGTAGCCTGTAAAAAACACATTTCATTTTGTACTGACCAAGAAATCTACTACATGCAAGGATCTGTCTGAACTGTGAGAAGACAACACAATTCTATGCACTCACATAGTCACAGGTATCTAGTTTCTGCACTGAATTTGGTCCCTGTCAAGGAGCATTGAGGAATCATATGCAATAAGCTAACAGAACAAAATATTGAGTCAGTGCAGATCATACCTGAACTCCTTTCGCATCACACAAAACAGATACAGACAATGAACAGTTGACCTTAGCACCAACACTTGACATTTTAACAATAACGCCCATGTCAGGATTCCTGTTGTCTGCCAAATTCATCAAACAGATGTCAAGCAACATAAACAGAATATAGTTAATAACGGTAAAACTATTTGTTAAAATAGCAATATCACATCTCAAAGGAAAACACTAGTAAACTTGACAGCAATAAGAATACTACAATAAATAATTGTTACTACATTAATTTTATAACAGAAAATGTCTTAATAGCACCCAAAAAAGTTTTCTTTCCCTTTTATCCCAAGAAAAATTACTATTTAGCACCTCTTTATTAAAACCTTGCATTGCCTTCTTCTTCTTCCCTTTCTCATCTCATCTTCTTCAACTTTTCCTCTTCCTGATACAGCCACCACCCCCCGAAAACCTAGATTCAACCTTTCTTTTTCCTGATTCAGCCAACACCACCCCCACCCCTCATGAAGCTAGGTCTGCTAGCAGACCACCTCTGGCCACGACCATCCAAACCCTAGATCTGTAGAGTTTTAGGGTAGCACGTTCCTCACGTGCCACAAATTGCATGTGAAGAGGTACTAAATTGACGGTTAGTATTTTTTATTTTTTTTTGGTCTTTTTTGAGTTTTTAAGTTTAAAAAATAGACCATTCTGCAATTGCCTCAAATAAACAACCTCTACATAGATCAAGAGTTTTTTTAATTTTTTCTTTTGTTAGTAAGACAACTCAGAAGATGTAGTATAACCTAAAAGAAGGCTCATGTGAGCGAGAATAAAGCCATATGTAAAGAGGAATGTCCTTCTAGATTCCCTAAAGCCATTATTGAAGTCTGATAAAGATGTTTGATGCAACTTGCAATATTCCACGAGATATTACAGAAGATGGATGCACTTATTCGCAAATAGCAGATGCAGATGTAATAAAATTGCATCAATTCATTTTTATTTTGCATGGTTAAAAAAATTATTGCAATAACTAATTACGCAAATTCAGTCTCAAGATTATCAAAATTTCGTACAGTTAGTCAAAACCACAAAGCCATTAATCCAAAAACTAAGGGAAGATGGTTGGAGTGCATTAAGCTTGATAAGATATTTCGCGATCGATCTAACATCGGCATCCATCTTTTTTTCTTTTAAGTTAATAAATATACTAATATTTCATCACCGTGTTATTAAGTAGGGTTGAAAACCGAACTAACGGTTCGGTTCTTTGAACAAACCGCAGATGCAACGGAAATTTTTTGTTTCAAAATTTTCAAAACCGATCCGAAGATTTCAGAAATTGAGCCAAACCGTGTCATTCGATTTCAGATCGGTTTGCCGATTTCATCGGTTTCAAAATCTAGCAGAAAATATGTTTCCAAAAGCTTGTTGAACATGAAGGATAGTGAGAAAACCCCTTTGATTGTTCAAAAATGAAGAAAAGAAAAGGAAAATCGGATTTAAATAACAAGAGTGTGCAACCCAGTAAATATAACAAGCCCCTAAATCTAAAAAAAAAAAGACTGAAGGTGAACTAGATCTATAGATCTAAAGATGTATAGAAGAAGAATCATTTAGATCTAGAAAAAATATGCATTTTACTTATTTGTTTGTGGTCATATGAACCTGGATACAATTTTATACTATCACGTTGTTATGGATTGTCACTCAATCAAGTACACGTTGATGAAGGTAGAAAGGGGGTTGAAGGAGGAAGATAAAGGAAGAAAGGGTGTTGAAGAAGAGAGATAATAAGAAAGAGAAGACATCGTATACTAAGTAGTCTTTCAATATCTGTCACGCATCACAAGCATAATAATATTGATTTCCTTATTTAATAGATGTATATCACTAATCACTTAATTTTCTTTTGTTTTCAAAACCATTTTCCTTTTTTCAAAACCAATCAATGCTTTTAATACTGCCTAGATTGAAAGAAAACATTTAAAATACATAATATGCATTGGTTCAGTTATTTTCGGGTTATAAAACTAGAAAGCCGAAAACCGAACTGACATAAACGGTTTTGACAAGTAACAAACGAAACCTAACCGTTTACAGCATATAACCGAACCGAACCGTCGGTTCGATTTGTCGTTTTGATCGAGTTTTTTGTACAACCCTATTATTAAGCAGACTCGCTATCGCAAGAAGCAAGATCATGTTACAAACAATCACCATTTTTACATGCAGCTCGTTTTGTGACCTCTTTTGTATAGAGATCAAAACAAACAAATCAAATGAACCCAAAACATTTCTCAAAGTGATTGTTGAAAAGCCTGTTAAGTTTTTTAATCCCTAATGTGTTGAAAGAAGTGTTCCTCCATCCACGTCATAGAACAGTCATGAGAAGGAACACTAAATACCCTACTACAATAAAAGCCTCACCTTCAACCTAAGATCTTAAGATATTAAAATGTGAGCTTGGTCATCATGGTACAGATTCCGATTATTTTTTTGAGAAATAAATATGCGTTTTAAGTCAAGGCGAAATGACACTTATGTAGAATATAAAGGAACAAAAGAAAATAACAGAGGAAAGTGGAAAAGAAATAAACTTACCAATGAGATTCATAGTTGTGTGTGAGGATAGTCCAATAGTCATGCAAATATAGTACCCTGCATGTTTGAATCAAGGTTGCCCTCTTTATATACTGAATCAAAGTATCAAACCTCGAAATAATTACCACAGAAGATCTTAAACAGATAAGAGCACAGCTGAGCTTTGACCTTATTTAAATTAGTAGCCAATGGTCTATTGTGGTAAAAAGTAACACATATTACACAATTATGTAAAAAACCAAACCATTTTTTAAGTTTCAATGATAAGCAAGGATGCACGGACTCGGACTCGGACTCGGACACGGATACGACACGGCGACTCGGCAATTTTAAAAAAATAGGACTCGGCGACACGGTCAAACTTAATTTTTTAATATATTTTTTTTAACATATACATGACTTCGAATGCTTACATGCAAATAAAAGGAGCAAAACAATGAGCAAAAGGCCCAAGGGGCAAAACTAAATTTTGTTAAAAACATGGAAGCAAAAGGCCCAAGAGTTAGTTTGAAGCTTGGCCAAAGGTGTCTAGTCCAAGAATAGTTTTAAATGGCCCAATTTCAAAAGCCCAATCTCAAGGCCTAGGTATTTGTTATCTAGTTAGAGTTAGGGTTTTTTTTTTTCTGTTTTGAAAAGAAGAGTTTTGAGAAGAAGACATGAAGACCGCTTGCTGTTTTGAGAAGAAGACCAGGAATGAAGAGGAAGAAGAAGATCGATCGACTGTTTTGTCCCTCCTCTCGACAGAACTCCTCTCGACAGACAGATCGGTCCCTCCTCTCACAGACAGATCGATCGGTCCCTTCTCTCCCGTTTCCTCTTCTTCTCTTCTCCTTCCCTTCTCTTCCACTCAAACAAATCGAGTTCGATATCGATCGAAAAGGGGTTCGATTTTTTTTTTCTCCCCTTTCCTCCTCTTCTTCTTCTTCCCTCCTCCTCCTCTTCTTCTTCTTCTTCCCTCCTCTCTGTTAGCGCTAGGGTTCGATTTCAGTTAACCCTTCAGATCTGTAAATCGGGAGAAGAATCGGGCGATTTATTTGCATTTTCGAAGTCAACGAATTTTGACTACTTTGGCCGAGTCCGGACCGTGGTCAATGAATTTTGACTGTTGACCACGTGTCCAATACGTGTCGGGCGTGTGTCGGACGCGAATCCGTGTCCGACACATATTTGACGCGTGACTCGGAGGTTTTCCGAAGAGTCGGTGCATCCTTGATGATAAGTGATCAACCTTAAGAACTTCTGAAGACCGACAACTGAAACCCTTTCCCCCTTTCTACTCACCCACGTACACAAGCACAAGGAAACAGAGGATTTACAATGCACAAAGGATCTTCGATACATGTAAACCATTTAGCAACTTCATTCTTCATGCGGACTTCATCAATATGTGGTTCTGCTATATTTGTGTTACTCTAATTTCAGTTCCAAAACAAGTTTTTATTGGTGTCTCAGTAGAGTTAGATTGGTTTTGGACTTCTAGTAGCTATTTGATATTTCCGTGACAGAAGAGTAAATTTTGTTCGAATTATTTTTAGCCTTTCCAAAAGTCAAAATTTTAAGGATTTGCAAGACAAAATAACTTTAAATCCATATTTTCTCAAGCCTATTTAACTGCTCATTCACAAGGATTTTATATGCCTCTGAAGTTGGCAAAAAAAAACGAGATTGAACTTTGAGCATAAAAAAGAAGCCTGTGAGAATAAATTTAGCAAGAGACCCATAGCGATCTCATGGACCTTCCATGAAACTTTCCCTGCACAAAACTTGTATCACCAAGTGATTAGATCGGTAGTTACTAAATTCAACAAGAAAAGAAGATCGAAGAAAAGCTGTGAGGTGCTATGAGGGCATAGGCACCACAGACAAAATTTATACAAAATTTAACTTGTATATTTAGGGTATACAGGGTATACGTACATAGAGCGCCCTACTTTAAGAACAGAAGAGAAGCTGGGTCTCTCTCTGGTGTGCTTCTTGCTATACAAGTTTTTTATTAGCGAGAAGAGTACAGATCTTAGACTTATCCACAAATATGGTTTTCGCATCAGAAGGTTTACCAATAAAACTACTAGTTCAGGGAATCTGAATGCATAAGCATGTCCATTTTCCAGCATTTATAAATGCCTATTACAGTATATAAGCTAACCAGAGTCTTAGTTCCAGTTGAAACAAGGTTCCACCAAGAAAATGTATTTACCTCCCAAGTAATTGGCAACAAGTGCACTACATTTCATGCCACATTGTGATGGGCCTCCACAGTCCTACAACATGACTCAAGGCATTATATCAGCCAGAAGAAAAGGTGAAGGCAGCAGCAGTGACATAACTCTGATATTTAACAAAAACGGAGGATAATATTATCAAGCAGATATGATACAAACTGCAGAATAGAAGTGTAATATTGTCTTAACCCTAAACCATGTAGAGGCGTTAGTGACATTTAAGTTGAAGAAGGATTTATGAAATGAATCAAGCAGACAACATAATACAAACTGAATCATATAAATCTAATATGATTGTCTTAACCCTAAACCATGTTATTTCTGCATAATTTCTGCAACTTTCATAGTTTGGACATGCATATCAAACAAGAACCCCTGATGGCATTGTTAACATGGGAGTTCATCCAATTTATTAGGATTAACACACAACCACAGACATATATACAACATTACAACTTCCTACCCTATATTTACAATGTAGAACATGACAACAACAACAACAACAACAACCACAACAACAACAACAACAACAACAACAACAATAACAATAATAATAATAATAATAATAATAATAATAATAATAATAATAATAATAATAATAGATAAATATTACAAACTTCATTATCAAGAGATCAACTTCTTAGATAGATACCTTAGAGGAGGAGTTGGCAAATGCACGTTAAGTATTATAGTTTCTGGAGGTACACAGACATTCTCAAATATCTTATTCCTGTTTACTCAAAATTTGACCTTTACAGGGATTAGGAGACAGAGTATTCTAGTATTTCTACTCCACAATAGAACCCCCTAAAGACATCTCATTGAAAAGCAAAGTGTGATTTACCTTACCCAGGAAGAGAGCGGGAGAATTGCTCTGGCACCTCTACCCCTCGTCTACAAAACTACTCCCAAAAGCTCATTGAATAAGTATGAATTTTCAATACCTCTAGAAAAGAGAGACAGAGACACTTTTCCAGGGAGTGTAAAGATGTTTTAGCATACAGAAGCATAATAATGTTGTTATTACATTTTTCTCTAAGAAATGGCATTCAATAGTTTGAGACTCAAAAGATTTTTTACACAAAAGGCCATCTGACAGCAAAATAAGCAGAGCTTACTATTTGTTAGATTAATTAGGAAGCATTTCAAAGCTAGTACCTGGCAGCCAAAACATCTAGGTGGATCGTGATTGAATAACATTCCTTCACAAAGCTGTTCCATACAAGCCAAAGAAGGCAGATCCATGAGATCAATTGTAAAAAACATAGTTCAAACACACAATAGTATTTCATATGAATTCATATAACATAGGAGATGTTAGCCATTTAGTAGGGCATTTATGAACTTTGTTTTTGCCCAACAATATCTGATGGCTCTTAACCTACTGGTAATCTCCAATAATGAACAAAGGCCTAAGGGACCCCATGTGCTGAAACCTACATGTCCATCTTAACGCGAGGATTTCCAAATGTGAAAAGAATAATTTTATAAATTATGCAATGAGTATTTTTTATTCCTCAATACATGAAACTAAACTCATGCTTGAATGGGCCATCTCACTCTAGTGCCCACATATACAGTCCCATGGGCAATGACCGCCCCTCAGTGGGGGTGTGGAATTTCCAAATCCATAATAATCTTCACTGGGATGGCTTACTAAATGATGTGGGATGTATCCTGGCATATCCATCACCTCATCTTTCCCCAGGCACCTTTCCATCACAGCCCTCCTCCTCGAGATTCAGGGTACCAAGCTATAAGCCTTTGTAAAATTATAAAAACTAATTGTAGTTCCATACTTTGGGTTAATAACTAAAATATATACATAAAAGTCTGCAGTAAAGCAAACTTTTTGAAAGTTGTAATGCAATGTGCAATAACTAGGAAATGATAAACAAAGACAATTTTAACCTGATGGACCCAACCTGAAACCATAGAGTTGTTCCATTTGCTTCTATCTTGTAGAACCTGTTAAAGAGCATGTAAGCTTCCCAGTACTGAAATTGGATAATACTACGAAACAGAGATTCTAAAGTAGACAGTGTGCAGATACAACTGATATAAATAATTACAGATTGAAATAGAGAGCAATTGAGCACCTGAAATTCAAACTTGTAAGCAAAAATATGTATATATATATATATATGCACACAAACATTGATGACAGATAAGAGCGTGCATTATGTACGTATTAGAATAGTCGGCTTCCAGAAATGGGTTGCCAAAGATGGTAATATTCTTGAGATGATTTCATTAATTGATGTGTCTAGAAATGCCGAAATGGGTTGATTTATTGCGAGGATGTTCTCATAGTATAGAAATCACCATCCCAATTCCATTCAATGTCTAGCCCAAAGAGTGAGAAGTGTGAATATATATATTGGGGGCACGGACCAAGTTAGTTGATATAATCTTGAGTACAAAACTAGGGTGTTGTTCCAGTCACGTTGGTTTTGCAATGAATTGAAAAGAGTTTGGTGAGGGATTGAAAAGACCGAAAGTATTCAGATGATGCGTAGAGAAGAATGGAGGTAGGGATGGCCACAGGGCGGGTTGGGACGGATTTTGCTATATTTGTCCTCGCCCCACTAAGAAAAAACCATCCCCACATCCGCTCCGTTTAACCATTTATTATTTTTTACAGAATCCACCACCGCCCCGCTGTGGATCCCTGCCCCGTCCCAAAAGAGCCCCCTCTAGCAACAGCCAATAGGCTCGCCCGCTCATTATGGCAAAAGCCCATCCATTTTTGCCAGCCCAATGAGGCTTAATTGGCTAAGAACCCAAAAAATCTTCAAGTCTAGCCTAGTTTTATAGGAGCAAACACACAACATGGTTGACTTTTAGGTGATGTGGGACTATGGCTAATATGAAATTTGAGTTTTGGCTAATTAACATGAAATTTGAATTTTTGTTATGAAACATGAAATTTGGCTCGATGTAATGTGGGACTATAATTTGCGAATGAACAATTTAAAGCTAGGAAACTTAATTTAGGTTATACTTAGTATTTGGCTTGGAAATTCCTTGTTGAGTCTTACTTTTTCTTGTTAGTTGGTGGTGATGGTGGTGGTTGTGGTTTTGGTATTTCGGTGGTGGTGGTGATTGTCGATATGGTTTTGGGTAGTGGAGATGACGGCAATGGTTGTGGTTGTGGACCTTGTGGTATCATTGGTATTGTGGTGGTGGTTGTTGGTGATGATGATTGTAGTTGTTGGTGGTGGGATGATAATGATGATTGTGGTTGTGATTTAGTATCAGGCTTGGAGATTCCTTATTGAACCTTATTCTATCTTGTTGGTGGTGGTGATGGTAATGGTTGTGGTATCGTGGTGGTGATTGTAGATATGGTTGTGTGTGGTACAGATGATGGCAATGGGTGTGGTTGTCGTATGGTGGTTTTTGGTGGCGTTACTGATAGCGATGGTTGTGGTGATGATTGTGGTTGTGGGTGGCAGAAGCGGTGATTGTAGTTTTGATATCGTGGTGGCAATTGCTATGACTATACGGGTTGTGATGGTGGTGGGAATTATGCTATGGTGGTTGTGGCATTGGTTGTGATTTGTGAAGGTGTTAACGGTAATGGAGGTGGTCGCTACGGTTATGAAGGTGTTGGTGACAATTATTCTATGGTGGTTGCCATGAGTGTGAATGTGTCGGTGGTTATAGTTGTGAAAGTGGTTATGATATGGTGTTTACGATGAATGTGGAGGTGGCACTGATTTTGCTAGAGTGTTGGTAGTTGTGGCTATGAAGGTAGTTATACTAATGCTATGGTGGTTGTAGCAATATGGCGATTGTGGTGGTTGTGAAGGTGGCGGTGTTTATGCTATAGTGGTGTCAGTGGTTATTAGGATGGTGGTGGTGGTAGTTGTGAAGGTGGTGGTAATTATGCATGGTGGTAGTGGTGGTGGGGGCAATAAAAGACAAAATAATAGTCATTTTATTGTGTAACTAAATAAATGAGATAATATGATGATAAACTTGGTAATGTTAACTTAAGCAATGTGAGTGAATGAGAGTTGACTTAGTTTTGTCCCACATCCTCTAAAAAGCAACATGCAAAGGTTTCTAGTTCTATAAAACACAAGAAATTGCATTATTTTAGATGTGAGTCTAAGAGATTTTGTCCCACATCATCTCAGAGGTAAACTTAAATAAGCCTATGCGGCTATAAAAAAATTGGGCCTTGCAATACATTGGGTTAGGTTGGGCCTCATTGTCTTGAAGCTTTGTTGGCTTGGATATGACCAATCCAACAGATTATACAAATTATGTATTGTACATATATATAATCGGTTTCCACGGGGTGGATATGGTGGAATCCGTATTTGCCCAAATCCGTTACGGTTTTGGTTCTTTCCCGAATCCGCACCAAAATTCGTTAAGCTAAAACCTAGGGCGGGCCAGGACGCATATCCGTCTAAACGGATATTTCTAACAACCCTAAATGTAGGTTAGAGAGTTTGGTGTTCGACGAGCGAAAGCCGGATCAATTGTTCTGTTAGAGTGCGATTGAGAAAAACAAATGCAATTGAAGGCGTTCTTGAAGGCAGCAATGAAGAATTGGTTGGCTCAGCTAGAGGAAGTTGTGAAATCTAGGAAGAGAACTTTCAACACAAGTAGGAAGCATTCTACCAGGTGGATTAGGGTAGTAAAAGAATCAAATAAATGTGATGTTAGGAATAGAAATGGATGGGTATGGTATAAGCATCTTGTGAACTCAGAATTGACTCAATCCAAAATTTTGGCTAAAAACTGTAAATGAAAAAACCGAACCCAGTCCTCAATGCCATCCCGAAGGGATATTTTTGATATCAATCGTGTAGAAGGATCATCAACCGTACAAAATGCTTAAAAGTGGAAAATGTAGTGGAATCAGATGTTGCCTGCATAATTGATCATTGCGGAACACTTTCAAACTGTAGCCCAAGAGAAAGAAGAGTGGAGACCAAAACTTGTGGGGGTGGTTTTCCAGACTCTTGACTTGCATGACTCTGACAATCTACAGAAAGATTTATGTGAAGAAGAGGTCAAAGCTGCCCTGGCAGACCTAACTAAGGATGTAGCTGCTAGAATGATGGATATCCTGTGAACTTCTACTTCAGATGCTCGGAAATTATTAAGGAAGACTTCATGATAATGGTGGAAGAATTCAACTCAAATTCTTTTCCTGACTGGAGATTAAACACTACTCCAATTTCTCTTATCCAAAAATCAGGGGGCCACAACTATTTTTCAGACCATTAGCCTCATCACATCATCAGTAGCTAAAATAATTTCTAAAGTTCTGGCCATGAAAGTTAAAGGAGTCATGTCTAAACAGGTTTCACCTCACCAATCAGCAGCAGTGTAAGGCAGAAAACTAATTGATGTCTACTCATTGCAAATGAATTGATTGATGCTAGATTAAAGTCTAGAGAACCAGGGGTTGTATGCAAACTGGATATTTCTAAGGCTTTTCCAAGTCTAGAGAATGGGTTTTAGTGTAAAATGGAGAAGTTGGGTCAACACACTGCTACAAACAACCTCTTTTTTTTTTGTCAAAGTAAATGGGCCCCCGGAAGGCATGTTTATGTTTAAAGACTCAAGACGAATCAAACGGGGTGGCTCCATTTCCCCTCTCATTTTCTCATTGGTAGTTGAAGGCTTGAAGCCTTACCCAAATTATCTTGAAAGCAGATAACTACAGCCTTGTAAATGGTTTTAGGGCTAGAGAAGGGGGTAGTTCAGTTCCTATCCTTCAATATGCAGATGAAACCATTCTATTTATGGACCCCAAGTATTGATCAGCTAGAGGTCACAAAATCCATCTTGCTGTGGTTTGAAGTTATTTATGGTTTAGGCATCAATTTCAATAAAACCACCATGTTTGTTGTGGGTAAAATGAATTTTTTTTGGAAGTTTGATTGATATTTTAAACTACAAAGAATGCCACTTCCCTACTAAATACTTGGGTCTACCTCTGGGAGCTAAGTATAAAACAGAACAATAGTGGTTAGTAGTTTGGAAGAGAAAATATATTTCAAAGGCTGGGAGACTAACCTTGATAAAAAGCTTTATTTCAAGCATACTTGTCTTCATGACATCTACCTACACCATTCTTGCCTCGGTGGTTAAAGATATTGAGAAGATCAGGGATTTCCTATGGGGAACAGATGGAGATGAGAAGAGCTATCAATGGGTAAGCTGGCAGAAGATTTATAAACCAAAGAAACAGGGAAGACTTGGCATTAGAAGACTAAAAGTCTTCAACTAAACTCTATTATCCAAATGGACTTGGAAATGTGGTAGAGAAGAAGGCTCTCTATAGAGAAGTGTGATTCAAGAGAAGTATGGTCTCTCAAATGGAGGGTGGTACACCAACCTCTCCAATACTCCATATGGGTGTGCTTGGTGGAGAGCAGTACTGAGTTTGAAGCTTTACTTCAGTACAACAATTTCATTTTAATTGGTATAAGGGGATAAAATCAGTTTTTGGAATGACACTTGGGCAGGAAACTTAGCTCTACAACACTCCGTCCCCACCATTTATTCCCTCGAGCAAATACAAAACTGTAGCTGAGATGTTTATTAGTTTTGACGGAGAAAATGCCACCTGGAACCTTGGTTTAAGAAGGATTATTACTTATTAGGGATACAGAAGATGCGCAACTGTTGACCTCCATCTTACCATCCTCAGAGAACCCTGACAAATGGAGATGGGTCAGCAGATCAGGCCAATTCTTTGTCCAGGACATGCCAAACAGACTTGCTCTTCAGTTTGAAAGCTCACTTCAAAACTTATACTACCCATCAGCCATCGCCCTTTGGACACAATTCTTTTTGGGTCAAACAAATTGTTCCAAGAAAGAACTTCCTCATTTGGAGGGTTGGACATGGCATGCTCCAAACAGTTGATAATCTTACTAGAAGATAAATGATGATCCCTAATAGGTGCAGTCTATGAAAAACAGAAGGGGAGATTGTTGACCATATTTTCTTCAATTGTGCTAGAGAGATTTTTTGAGATCTATTTGTGAGGAAGCTAGGACTCCAACTCCCATTGCTCAGAGCTTCTTGCAGATGGCTTCTAAATGGAATAAAACTAGCTGCTCTTTAAAAGGACTATGGCTGTGGAGAGATTTATTTGCAGTCATCTGAGTAGTTTGGAAGGAGGGGGGTGATAGAATTTTCAAAGATACGAGGAACGACTGCCTGCTTTATTCTAGGGTTCCTAATTTGAGTTTCTAGGGTTCCTAATTTGGGTTTCTAGGTTCCTAATTTTGCTCTCAAAGTTATTTACTAAATAACTTATTCGTAATCTTCCAATTTAATTAGGAGTCTTTCTAGTTTCCTTTTAGGATTAGGCTTTACTTTTTCTTTTAGGAATAGACTGCTTGTTATTTTAGTATTTGTCACCCCGACTCAAGGCCTGCCTGTAAGCCAGATCTGGATCCAAAAATCAATTCTTGTTGCAGAGCATGCAGCAACTGGTAATTTTGATACAGCGATGCGGCTGCTGAACCGACAACTCGGTATAACAAACTTTGCACCTTTGAAGCCCATGCTTCTTGATTTGCACAATGGACGTCATTCATACATACGCGCTTTTTCCCCCTCTCCAGTGATTTCATTTGCGGTGGAGTGCGTCGGCGATCCCGAATGTGAGGGGGGCACTAGCACTTGTGTACAGCTTCTCCTAGCTGAAAGAAAGACTGAAGGCTGGTTACAGAGCCACTACTAATGGGAAGTTCATGGAGGCTGTACGACTGTTTCTAAGTATTTTACATATTATACCACTTATTGTTGTTGAGTCGAGGAGGGAGGTTGATGAAGTCAAGGAATTGATTATTATAGTAAAGGAGTATGTGCTAGGTTTGTAGATGGAGCTCGAGAGAAGGGAAATGAAAGACAATCCAGTACGCCAACAGCTAGCAGAGTTTTCTGACCTGCTACCGGATGATCTTCCTCCTGGGCTGCCGCCAGAGGATTTCGATGAAGCTGTTGTGAACTCGATGACGAGTTCTTTCCAACCCGGGGCGACTGATGCAGGAAGGTTTCTAGGGTTCCTAATTTGAGTTTCTAGGGTTCCTAATTTGGGTTTCTAGGGTTCATAATTTTGCTCTCAAAGTTATTTACTAAATAACTTATTCGTAATCTTTCAATTTAATTAGGAGTCTTTCTAGTTTCCTTTTAAGATTAGGCTTTACTTTTTCCTTTAGAAATAAATTGCTTGTTATTTTAGTATTTGATTCTACTTTTTCTTTTAGGAATAGACTGCTTGTTATTTTAGTATTTGATTCTAATTTTTCTTTTAGGAATAAGCTACTTATTATTCAAGTTATCTGAGCACTATAAATAGAGTTTTTCCTCAATATTGTAGGATACCTTTGATTTGAGTAATTTAATTGAACATTAGAGTTATTTTCTCTGTGTTTTTGGGCGAATCTCTTGTATCATTCCTTGTAAATTGTCTGTTAAACTAGCCTGAAAGATAATCACTATTCTGCCCGACATCAGTTTGGTATTGCGTATTGGGGAAACATATTGGGAATTTTACATAACATTGCATTTCACACATGCATGTTTGAGTGGGAGAGTCTATTTACTTGTAAGTTGTAACTGAGCTTTGTTGTATTGTTCTCTTGTATTTGTCTAGTGACCTACTCAGTCACTACCTTCCTTCCCTTTTAATGAAATTCGCTTTGTTTTGCTAATATAAAAATATATTTTTTCATATCAATCATGGTGGTTGGAGACCGGGTGTAAAAGCATTAAGATCACCATTGTAATCGAAAGGTGTAGAGTAGGTGTATTGATTAACATAGCCTTGGGCCATGAGAAAGAAAAGAACACAATCCCAAATCTGTTGAGGCAACTACTAGTCATTCACCCTAGAGAAGAAAAATAAAAAGCATAAAGAGCAAGAATCTCAAAGATCTTTCGCCAATGTGGTGATTGGAAACAAGAAGATTTCCCCACAGTCGAAAGAAATGATAGGACAGGTATTGTGGTCTTTGATCCACCTTGTATCTTTCTCATTAAACTGTTTTCGGTTCCCAATGCTTTCATTAGATAGAGTTAAAACACTCAGATGTGGATGGCGGCAAGCTTGTAACCACGTTGCAAAAAATTGTCTCTTACCCAAAGGGAACTCTCCGATGATGGGTTTTCCATTTCAGAGGATACAGAAAAGTTTCAGGTAGTGAAATTAGTTGGATTCATAATCACACCAGTTACACAGACTAGATCTTCAGGTTAGTGTGGCTCAGCCAGCAAAAGGGTGTGTTCAAGGGTCCCACCAACACACGTATCGCCTACTCCAGAAGTATACACTAGAAGATTGAGATCCAAATTAAAATGGCTAGAAAGGTTTTGGCGTTAGTGTTGATCAGCTGAAAGGGAGAGACAAGACCCATTTAGAAGATCCACAATAGGAATAACCAGAGCAAGCATCTCAAGGCAGTGGAAAATTGTGTTTCAATTGAACCCATTGACCGATAAATTAGATCGATATAATAATCAGGCTCGTACAGTTTAAATAATTCCCAAAAGATAGTGTTGGATTGGGGCAATTATTTGATCTTCCCTATGAGGTCAAGGTTTATGTTAATAAATGTGTGAGGATGGGGGTTGAATGCGCAGTAGGGGCCCACACTAATTTTGCAGGTCAGTAGTGCCTCAACCAAAATGGTGTCCATGCGGGTCAGGAGTTACAATTTGAACTCCTCAGGTGTGCAACAAGTGAGGAACAAAATAGACAGTCTTAAAGCACATGCCCAAAATGTGACCTGAACAATGTAGAAGCTCTGAGCATATGTTGATCATGTAGTCAGACTCGCGAGGAAGAGTCTCCTAGAAATAGGATTTTGGGTTGATGTCTAGCGGTTCACGATCAAGAACAATTTGGGTAGTGTTAAAGCTAGTAAGGATATTAATTTGGCCAAACAAAACAGGAACTCGTGTGAGAGGAGTCTTGTCTAGACTCCGCCAATGGAGTAGTCATACATTGCAACTGTAGTAGCAGTGGGAATGGAGCTTGACCAAAACAACAACTTG
The DNA here is from genome assembly GCA_963556465.1 of Berberis vulgaris. NCBI lineage: Eukaryota > Viridiplantae > Streptophyta > Magnoliopsida > Ranunculales > Berberidaceae > Berberis > Berberis vulgaris. The sequence continues at coordinate 59,037,203 of OY747133.1, forward strand.
GCTTTGGATTGTACATCGCACATTCTTTTTTTCTTTTAACAAATAAAACATTCTCAATAACAAGAAAATGAGGAAACAAACTACTGAGCGAGACGTTAAAAACTCCAAAAAAATGAACCGAAAGAAACCAGGAAAAATAAACTACAAGAAACAAAACATTAAAGTTTTAAACTATTATTAAATGAATCTATGAAGAGGAGAGAAAAGGGTTTCTCCGGTCTTCCACGCAATTGCCCCTCATTTGGACGGGCATCACTTTGATCATCTTCCAGATAGTATTTGAATCAAACTTGTTTCCGACAAATATTTTGTTGTTCCTGGATTTCCAAATTCAAAGAACAATTAAGATGATAGTATTTGAATCAAACTTGTTTCCCACAAATATTTTGTTGTTCCTGTATTTCCAAATTCAAAGAACAATTAAGATGAATATTCTTACTGATGGTACTTGAATCAAGATTGTCTTCCCACAAATACTGTGTTGTTCCTTTCCAAACCAGAAAACTATTAAGATGAGTATCTCCAATGGAACTATTCCACTAATTTGTCCATTGAACTATCGAGACCAGACTGCGACAGAAGGGACATTGAAGAAGGAAAAGGTGGATAATTGACTTTGGGCAACGTTCACATAGAGCACATCTGTTAGTAATGATTCATGCTCTCTTGATCAAATTATCGTCATTTATGATTTTTCCATGCACTAAAGTCACCAAAAAAAAAATTATGAAGGGTGGTTTGATTGCTCCAAAATACATCATCAAAGAAGGAGAAGGCACTTTGGTTTAGTTGTTGATTGGGGTAACCTCTTTCTAGAAGTTTGTCATAGAAGTCCGTAAAGTAAAACCTCTCTAGCCCTCTATTGTAGTCATAAAAAATTGTGCTCCACATTTTCGGCCAGTTATAAATAGGTATAAACTCCACATTGTAATAAGTTATAACTTTTAGGTCCATTCTTAAGAAATTTGCCTCCACCTAGTAATAATTGTCAATAATAGGAAAAAATATATGTAATGTCACAATAAATTTTGAATTTAAAAATATTTATCTAAAGTCATCTAGGACAATGATTTATTATTTAGAGTTTGATGCCACGTCAACACAGGAATGATTCTAGTTTCTCAAGAATGTTTATAGCTTCTTGGCACGAAACTTTTTGTATTTTCATACTGTCATCCTTCGGATTATCTCCTTCCCCTTTTTGCTTAATTGCAGCAATGATTTCTTCTTCACTTAAAACATACACGTCTTATTGCTCAGCCATTGGATTAGTGTAGCGAAGTTGTTGAATTTAATCTACTTCATGACTTGTCAAATTGGATTAGCGTAATGAAGTTGTGTAATTCTTCAAATGACTCTGCCACTATATTGATCTATTTCATTTGTAACTTGTAATTCATCGACATTCGAGGTCTTAATGTTGCAATGTTTGAAACTTCTTGTAGCTACACCTCCACTTTATGCAGTTAAAATAAATCGAAAAGCAGTCAGAGCACGGTTCAGAACTGAATTACGATTAAGCAGTATTAATCAGATGTAATCGGTCAATTTTTTCAAAGTATATATTTTTTTAATTTGATCATAATCATAGATTACAAAAATAATTAATTAATCAAAATGGTGTAAATTTGCAATTATATAACTTTGCTAAAAATTTGTCAAGCTACTAAAACAGAAACTTTAATAAAATTGTAGATTATTTTAACCACCAAGCTAGCAAGACAAACAGTCAAAAGCAAAATAGATGTCAGACTTAACAGAAAGAACCAACCTACCTATCCCACTGACCCATGAAGATAAATCGTATTACTTTGCACCGAAGATATTTCTAGAATGGTCACTTTGTACAAACAAAAATACTCCACATCCAGAGGATTATGCCAATATATTCTAGATCAAAGAATAAAGGAAGTCATAACTGAAGTGTGTGAAAATTGTGTGGATTTGTCACACATAATCACAGACTTCCAAAGAAATTGAAGGTTCAGTTATTAGTGCTCTCAGTCAGAAAGCCAAAAATGTCAAATACACAGAAAGCTGAATCCAATTTGTTCCAACAACAATCAACCATTTCACCAAAATCCATATCACTACAAATAACCTCAATCAACAAGCTTCACTAGTCCATATGAATTCTACACAGGAGGGAGGAGAAGAGGGGAGGCCGAGTGGGATGGGGATTAGGAGGAGAAGGAAATTATTGTTGAAGTGGTACATACCTTTCTGATTTGGTTTCAAGGAAGGGAGGAAAAGAGAGACAGAGATCATCATCATTGTCCAAAACCAGAGATCTAGTCGTTATCGCCGTCCAAACATCTTCACCTTCTCTCTTTTTCTTGCTTTTCTTCTTCTCTGTAGGATCTGGGTTGGGGGGGAGCTGCGACTTGCGAATGAAATGAGAATCTTGAGTTTAGGTTTTTTTTGTTTAATACATAGCGATAAATCGGCGAGTCGATTGGGCTGATTAATTGGTGTCTGATAAACCCCAACCAATTTCACCCAATTCGGTTCGATCAAACCCCGAATTGTGATTTATCGGCGATTTTTTCGCCACATTAATAATTTAGCCTCCACTTAGTTATAACTTCCTTATAGTGATAAATTTGTTGGTTCCAAACATTATTACCATAAAGAGGTTTTATTGTACCAAAAAAAGTAGTTTTTTTCATCCTATTGCCACTTGTCTTATTTCTCATCAATAACTATCGGCTGCAACATATCCCAAAGCTCCATCAACTTGGGCATTTCCTAATCCTTAATTCCTCTTCTAGGAGCTAAATCCCAGAAAGTGTCCACGTTACTTTGTCAACAAAACTCGAAACAGAACTTGCTTTCTTATCAAGATATTACAGATTTCTTTGAAACAAACTCAAATAGGGAGGAGGATAGCCATTTGTCATTCCGGAAATCCACCTATCACCTTTACCCACTTGGTAAAAGATGTGTGGACCACAATTGCTTTATGGCTCATGGTTGTCCTCCAAATAGCACAACCACACACCTATCTCACCTCCTTAATGAACCACCAATGATATAAAAACCTTCTCCGCAAAAATTTTCCTCCAAAGAGCTTGCTCTTATGTTCCAAATCTCCATAGCCATTTCTCAAGGAGAGCTTCACCATTTTGCATTTTTTCGGGAGGCAGGCGGTCTTGCAATGGTATTTGTTACTTGTGGAAGAGGTTCCCCAAAAGAAATCTCTACAAATCTTTTCTATCAAGGCAGCTAAAGAGATTGAAACCATGATCAACGATCGAGAGAAATGTGGATTGCTTGCCAACATGTTTTCGATTGATGTCAATCTATCTGCTTTTGTAAGCATATACCCTTCCACAAAATCAATCGAGATTGCATGCGCTCAATGATACAACCCTAAATCTCTATTTTCTTGCATTTGTGCCCAAGCAGAAGTCCAAGTAAGAAGTTGGAAGCTTTCCGTGTCTACAACTACAACCTAACAAATCAGCTAACTCCAAGGTATTTCACACATCACCAACTGAAAATAAGGTAGTATGCCGGAAGTTAACTTTTAGCCCTGCAATTTGAATGGGAACTAATGTCTCTGTACTCTGTGATTGTACATCACACATTTCTGGTGTTGAAAACCAGGCATTTGAAGACAGGATTTAGGTTTTCAACTAGTAGTGGATGAGATGGCTCGGTAGAACGAGGGTATAGTTGTAACTAATAAATCTTGAATAACTTGAAATTGCAAGGGGCTCGGTGAGGAAATGTGTAGCATTTGCAAAAAAAAAGGCCCATTGCAGAGAACAAGCCTTGTCTAGTTTTCATTCAACAGTTTCTTTTTCTTAGGCAATGATAGAATCTTGGTGGTCTTTTGACTAAGTGGGATGTTGAATTGTTGCAGTGCGAAGAAACTTTCTAAGAAGACTACACGCTAACTTCAGTTTGAGTGGGGGGAGCCACTTCGGGATGTGACAGATTGGGTTAAGTCTCATGAGTGTTAAGAGAAAATTTTAATGTGGTTCATTTCATGATAGAAAAGAAGGGTTGTTTGGGTAGGAAAACGAGTATGAGAAGATTTAATGAAACCATCAACCTTATGGATCTAACCAATTTATGCTTGAAATGGCAGATTTACAAGATTGAGCCACAATGACTCCAATTTTGTGTCACCTTGATTGGCTTGATTTGATATAGAGGTGTTACTGGTATAAGTTGCAATTGGTAGGCTGATTCCCAAATCTGTGAAGCGTCTGGTCATCCAGGCTATACCATGTCATTCAAATGGAAGAAACTTAAATTGCATCTTAAGGATTAGAAAATGAAATTCTTTGGCAAATCTAATCTCATTATTCAAAATTTCAAGAATGAGATTGTGTTGTTAGACTCTGAAGCAGAGATGATGGGCATGGAGCTTACCTCCATAAAGAGGTGGTTGCTATCTTGAAAAGAGAAGAGTTGTATTGCGGAGTTAGAGCAGCGGTGGCTTGGAATTGGAAAGTGGATCAAGGATCCAAATATTTTCACCAATTGACGAATAGGCGTCTTCTGCTTACCTCCATTGAAGCTTTCTCTATGAATGATAAATTGGTGAATGAGGAGTCTTGAATTGTTGCCCACATTACTTCCAGCAGTTGTTCACAGAAATGGAAACCATTCATAGGTGGGGTCAATTTCAGAACCATCCCTAAGGAGGTGGCAGAGGACTTGGTCAAGGTATAAAGGAGCAAGACATTTGAGCAGCTACGCTAGATCTAAAGAAGGATACTTCACCTGGTCTGGACGGTTTCACCATGGAGTTCTACTTGAAAACTTGTGATGTAGTCAGTACAAAATTTCTTAGTGGCAGATTTTACAGTTAGAAGGTTTTAGATTGGAAACCCAACTCTATGATAATCTCCCTCATCCCGAACTGATCAGGGACTAGGCCTGTGCCTGATTCTAGGCCTATTAAGCAATTGAATGGGGCCTACAATATTTGATAGAAAGTGCTGGCTAACCAGTTAAAAGCATTGCTTCAGTTAGTAATATCTCCCTTCCAATGTGTTGGAGTGAAGGGCATGCGAATCAGTGATAACCAGTTAATCGCCAATGAACTTATTGACTCCACAAAGAAAGAAAGTATTCCTGGGTTAGTGATAAAATTGGATTTCTCAAAGGAATTTGATAATATTTTGTGGCAATAGCTTGACTCGGTTGTAGACAGAAGCGAGGTATTATGAAGACTATGGGTTTCAAGAAAAGGTGGATTCGTTGGTTGGGTATTTGTAGAAAGAGAACTAGTTTTTCAGTTTAAAGCAATAGAGTACTGAGGGTCTCTTTTGGAGAATTTATCAGAATTAGACCAGGGGATCCGCTGTCACCCATTTTGTTTACCACTGCCGGAGATGGGTCTACCCAAATGATGCTCAAAGTAGTGGTGGCAGATCTGGTGAGAGGCTTATAAGTATTGTCCCTAATCCCACTTCAATTGTCGTATTTTAATTCTTAGTATCAGATGATATCTCGATGATACCATGCTAGTTTTTGAATGCTTGGGTGGAGCCTTAGCCACTCAAGAGGCTTCTTCTATGGTTTCAATTTATTACAGCCATTTAAATCAATTACCAGAAATCAGTAATGGTGACAGGCCTGGTGAGAGGCTTATAAGTATTGTCCCTAATCCCACTTCAATTCTTCAGTATTTGTATTTTAATTCTTCAGTATTCAGATGATATCTCGATGATACCATGCTAGTTTTTGAATGCTTGTGTGGAGCCTTGGTCATCAAGAGGCTTCTTCTATGGTTTCAATTTATTACAGCCATTTAAATCAATTACCAGAAATCAGTAATGCTGCCTACTGGCCACTGGAGAGTCTCTAATCTCAATCATTAACATTTAAGTATTTAAAACTTTAGGTCATGTTCTAGTTCTCTGCCCCACATATCTAGGAATGCCTCTAGGAGTGAATAAAAAGGGTTTGGGTTGGAATTCTTGATGGAATGGAGTCAATGTTGAGGTCATCGAAAGTTAGTACCTATCTAAAGCTGGTGACTTTAATAAAGTCGAATCTTGCAAGTATTCCAATCTATTTCATCTCGTTGCTCAAATCCCAAACTCAATAGCTAACAAGAATGAGTAGATCGAGCGCGATTTTGTGTGGATCATTTTGTTTTGTCCAGAAATGCATCTCATTGGTTGGGAAAAAGTGTGATGTCAAACAACAGGTGGCAGATTGGGGATTTTCCAAGTGGGTGTGTTCAATGTTTCATTGGTTTCTAAATGGCTTTGGAGGTTTGTGAAAGAAGAAGTCGCTCTATGGAGAATCATAACAACAAATAAGGGTGCAACTACTAAAGCTAGCCAGCCAAGACTAGGTTTGCTTCACAAAACCATTACTTATCATTTTGATCAATACCCTTTAACCTCAATCAAGTGTGGCGATGGCCATTAGGGATGACTGTTGGTGCAATAAAAAAAACCCCTTAAGCAGTCCTTTCCAAGTATCTACAACATTTGCTTGAAGAAGAGTTGGTTGATATGTGACTTCTGGGTGTCTGATTATCCCTCCCCTACCTGGAACTTCTGTTTAAGACTTCCTTTCCATGAATGGGAATTTAACTTTGGGTGTAGTAAGAATCTGTGGCATGGCATCATATTTTTAAGGTGATGGTGAGTGTGGGCTGAAGTTCAAATGACAGATGATGTATGTTTTGCTAGACCATATGTCTGTCATACAGAGTAGAGGGGCTCCTTTTTAGACTCAATTGTCAGTATTGATTCCATTTTACGATAAGTGAGGAAGCTAATTATTGTGTATTCCTTTCAATGATGATGAATCCTATAGTTAAACTAATTATCTTGCATTTGGTTGGCCTTAGTAAAAAGGTTCATATCATATTTCCCATCATCATTACAATTAGAGGAAAGCGTGTCATCATCATCACAAACACATAAAACAAGAATAAAAATTGAACCAAAATCTTAATCTTAAAGCTCATTGTGGCATAAAAACATACAAAGAGCAATCCCAAGTTCAATCCATAATGCACGAAAGGGAACAAATAATTGGTTAATTTGGACAAAGAAACAGTACCCATCTTCGCTGAGGATCCCATGGGGGTGTGCAGGGAGAGGGGAATCCAAGCTGAAGTTGTAGAGCTTGCCATCTTGAACCACGCTGTATTCACAGACGGATAGTACCCGCGCTGAGTAGTTGTATTCAACTCGACCTAGAAGGATTGTTGCTACCAGAAGAAGAACCCATTTCATGAAATTGTTTCGAATCACCATTTTCGAACGAAAGACCGATGAGAGCAGTTTGCAAAGTCCGCAACAAATAGTTCACTGGGATTAGCAGCGATGCATTTTAATGGCGTGTCAAGTTCCTAAGTTCTGGGCTTTTTATTAGTGGGCAAGCAGCTGCAAACTTGAGCTTTGTGCGGCATGCCCCAAAGTAGGGGTGGGCACGGGACGGGATGGGATGAGATGGACACATCCCTATCTCATCCCATTTATTCGGGATCGGGACGAGATAGACCTCATCCCGACCTCGTTCCATCTCAAATGGGATCGAAACGGGATGAGATGGGACGGGATGCGCACGTACTAAATAGTCCTCCAATAAAAATTAACAAAAAGAGTTTTATCTCACATTACTTACACACCAATAATGTCTAATTTATATATATATAACTTACATCATAAATAATAATAGATATTAAATAAATAAATATTAAACTTTTTTAAGGCAAATAAATATTAAATTTCATTTAGAATTAATGATTCAATTCATTTAGATTTCATATAGAATTTCATCTTACATTGATTTAATTTCAACACATCCTAAACTTTAATTTAGAAGAGTATTTTGATTAAAATTAATAATAATAAATATTAAATAAATAAATTCAGGACGGGACGAGATAGGCGGGATTGAAAATCTTCATCTCGATCTCATCCCACTCTAGATCGGGACGAGGCGGGATCAGGATGAGTTTGATCAATCTCAAAATGACCCAAAAATATCGGGACGGAATCAGGACGAGTTCGGGATCGCAGGATGAGATGCGCACCCCTACCCCAAAGGCCAAAGCCCATTGAGCAAGCTTTACCCTCAAGTTGCGGATAAAAGAAGGCACTATTGAGCTTTTCCATTGTAACACCCATAAATTTCATAAAACTATTTTATTTTATTTTGAATTAAATAAAATAGGGTTACATTTAATTGAATGTGAATTTCAAAATTTTAGGATTTTATTTGGTGAGTTTAGAAGGTGGGTGCTTTCAGAAGTTCAGTGGGGGCGAATAGCCACCCACCTTATAAAGAGATAAAATCCTTTTCTTTCCTTCTTCCTTCTTCTTTTCTCCTTCTTCCTTCTTCTTTTTCTCCTTCTTCACGCTTTCTTCTTTTCGATGGCGGCTGACGATGGAAGGGCATGTGGCTGGTCGTTGGACGTTCGATGGATTGTTCAGGGTGGAAACGGTCGACAGACTTATCGATATAGGAGGCGATGAGGGGCATTGCGATGGTGAGTTTTACTATTATGAAGGGGGCTTGCGGTTGTGATGGGGAGCGATCGCGACGACAGTGAGAGCGAACTGCAATGAAGACTGACTTGGAGGGTTGATTGGCTGGGTGGTGTTGCGGCTTGTGTCAGGTTAGAGGGAGGTGTGACGGTGTGGTTGTGTGTCCAGAGATCGGCGATGGTAGTTGTGGGGATCGGCGACGGGGCTGTGTGGTGGTCCGAGGTGCTCATTAAACGGTCCGGAGTGGTTTTTGGTAGAGAAAATCAAAGGTGAGTTTCTTCATCTCCTTCACTTTTACTGTGAGTTCATTTTCATCTCCTCTTCAGATTGTTTGTTGTTGTATGTTGGTTTAGTTGAAGCTTGTTTGTTTTGATTTGTGTGTTTTGTGTTAATTTTGTGTTGAAATCTTGTTTGACGGATTTTTGTGAATTGAGTGTGGAGTAAATATGTTGTTTGAGTGATTTGTAATAATGAGTTTTGTTGGCTTGCAGTAATTTGTTGATTTTTATCTAGAAACTTGAGAATTCATGTTTGTTTATGTTGTAGTTGATGGATAGTGTTTTATTGCTATTGAAATGAAACACTATTAGTATGTGGTCTGCTGGGTAGTTATTTTTTTATTTTCAGTCTATTTGGATCTTATATTTGATGGTTAAGATTTGAGGACTTCAGATAGTGGGGCGGTTTTGTGAGTGGCTACTTGTTGATTTTATAAGAAAAATTTAATCTAGATAATTACATATGCATAGTTTTGGATGGAGATGTGATCAAGGCAGAATGGAAGAGGGAGGATGTGTGTTTTATTTGGATTTCGATTTGTAGGTAAAACTCGTTTGTAGATAAAGTAAAAGACTCTCTCTGTACGGTCTCGGATTAGTAGAATCATATCCAGAAAACACAAACATATCAATTAGTACTATGTGAAATCTACTCCTTTCTTGCATTCCCCTGTTTTGTAACATATGTAAGGTGGATGAAGCTTAGGATGCTATGCAGAGTTCAGTGAGAAGCAGTAATTTGCAACATGGGTGTGTGGGTTTTCTGCTAGAAAGGATGACTATGTTAGTTCTGTTGAGATAACTTATGAATTTTGTTCTACACTATACACTTGAGACTTAATCAAATAGATTGACACTGCTTCACCTGAACAGTAGACAATTTAACCACTGCTTAATGAAATGTCATCAAAATCAGCCAAAAACGAAGGGCAGGTATTTTTGTAGGAAACCCCCTCAAATGGAGACAAACCCATGGATGTGTGAAATCTGAAAAAGGAGAAACTAAAGCCAATTTTTAGTTTTGGTTTGGGGACCAAAGAGAAGCTGGAATTTATTAGTATTGATCTCTCATATGCAACTGTTCTTAAATTGTAGTAGTTTTTTTCAAACTTGGATAAGTGTGGTTCCGGTGGAAGTTTTGTTCCTTTGGAGACCTATCAGGTCCAAAGGTTAATGATGTAAGATATGGTTGGTTCTGTTTTTGCTTGTGTTGTCATTGGTGTTATTCTTTATATCTTATGGAACAATGGTGGGAAAATCTTATGAATCATGTTGGAAAGGTGCTTACCACTGTCTTGTTTAACATCACCATTGTACATCCCAATCTATTGTTTTGTCATACTAATCTATTGGTTAATATTTTAGTTATGTTGTTATCGGATAGTGAGTGTGGCTCATATTGTTGCCAACACTGAATGTATGCATCTGAAATGATTACATGTCCCCAAAAATAATGGGTGGATTGATTTACTTATGAATAACAAAATGTCATCGTGGAGGAATTCTGAAATATCAAAAATAAATGATATTGATAAACTTTGACTCCTGAAAATTTAAATCACCTGGAATTATATCACTTAGAACTACCACACCACTTTTGTTTATTATTTCTCCTCTCTTATAGAGACACTAAACAACCTGCGGGTTGTCTTGCGGAGGTGGGGCACCTATTTCTTATAGAGAAACTAAAATAACCTTCGGGTTAGTCTTGCGGAAATGAGGTAAATTTTTATGCCTAAGATACTCTTTGATATTTATCCGTAAAAAATGTGATGTGAGTTTATGCGCACTGATAGCCCAAGAGTGGATTTTGTTACTCATATAGTTAGGAGTATCCGGTGATGCATGCATGTATGTGATGTGTCCCCACTTGGGCATGGATGACGAAGTAGTCCTCCTTTATATGAGAGAGGCATACGAGCATGTATGTTCGGCACGGAGGTGGTGCGAATGTGGTATCGTAGGCAGCATTACGCATATTATTCATTTTTAAAAGATGAATCAATTCGTTAAAAATGAATCAAATGCAAATAAAAATGAATAATATGCGTAAGTCAAATATTGTACGAAGACAACTGTTTAATTAATAAATTACGTTTATATTGTTTATAACTCTTTTCATGCAGGATGGCAAGTCCACTAATGTTTCTGCAGGTCAGACTTGCCATAGTCATCTTCTACAGTGTAAGTATAAGTAAATGCATATTAACTTGTTAGGATGATGACATGATTGCCTCGTTGAGTAACTAAATTCTTTGAACTGTGTTTTCTTGCATAACACATTTGCCTCATTGAGAAACTACTTGTTGGCGTGGTTGTTTATTGTTTGTGCTTATTTTGATGTTATCACGTGCGAATTTATTGTTTTTGGGATGAAGATTACTCACACCAGCTTTATTGCTGACCCAAGTGAGCTTTTGCTTCTTGGGTACATTCCTTTGGGAATGTAGCCGATGAGCCTTTCAAGTTTAGAGACTTTTGAGCAGCGTTACTGGAGTTTCGCTAGTGGGGCTAGCAACGTCAGTCTTTCCTGGTTAGAGTTTTTACTTGTTTCAGTACTTACATCATGTTTACGTTGTTGTTGCTGCTAAATGTTTCTATTGTTATTGAATTTCACGTCTCGAGTTTTGGGGAAACGGATAATCCTACGTGGATTTTGGGATTTTTGTTTTCTTTGAAAATCGGGACGTGACATCCATAAAGTGCATTTAAAAGAGCATCAACTATAAGCTAATTCAACATCACTTGAATATATTGGAAAAAGCATCAACTATAAACTAATTTAACATCACTTAAATATATTGGAGTCTTAAGACTCTAAGCCTTGACCTAAGTAAGCTATTAAAGTAGGATCTTAAGACACCCCCAAGAAATCAATAGCAATTAAATGTATCACTTCTACAAACCTTGGGAATACAAGCTAGGCGCTCTTCAAAGAGCGACCAAAGTTGAGTATCGTTTCAAACATCGCCGAAATTTAGTTTTAGGCACTTTTCCAAATAGCGCATAGTGGTTTTTTGTTGTATTCTCACCCTCCAATATTTTTGTTTGCCTTTTGTTTTCTAGATATTACTTTAGTACTTGGCATCCACTTTATACAATATCTTACAGTGGGTAGCAAAATTTATTCATGGGCTAAAGTTATTATAAAATTTTGAAATAATTCATACCTAAAGGGTCACGAATTAGCTTACTTCCTCCAAGTACAGATCTCACCCAACTAAATCGTTAGAGTAACCCACAGGCATGGTCATAATCGATTTCGACCACTTTGGTTAATGATGACAATCATTGTTTCATTGCATCTTGATGCATTTGTTGATAATAGCATGCATTTTACACGAAGGTTTTCTTTGCACGGGTGAAATGGTTTTATCTCCTTTTTCAACTAGCCATTTATTTGAAATTTGTTGAAATAATTGCTTATATTTGTCTTTTAAAAAAAATAACTTAATAGAAAATGATCCAAACTCCCATCATGGTGGACCGACATAGTTTTTATTCCAAAAAGTAAGATGAATACCCAAAGGTCCTTAACACGCGCAAGCATCACTTTTGCAAGATGATCAGCGAACTAACTAGGTTATATTTAATTCATATGACATAATTGTCATTTCTTTTTTTGTTTTTCAATTCATCTTGTTTTTTTAACTCTATTCATTATTCATTAATTGTTCATACTTTATTCTTCTATGTGGTTTAAGCACTATATGTTTTTCTTCTCATTTCGTGATTTATTTTTCTATGCTTCTGGTGGGGTTATTGAGTTGCGTACTAAATTACAAGTGTATTTTTTAAGACTAGTTATAAATTTGAATATATGAAAAATGATAAATCTAGGATTACATTGTGTAATGCCAATATGGGAGATGCTTAGGTGGTGTATATTTTCATTAAAAACTAAAAAGATTGACTTTTAATTAGAGTAAGAAGTCATAAGTTTCATTAAAAACTAATAAGATCGCTTAATAAATTAGTAGTTTTGCTTCTAAATTAGAAGCCAGTAAGATGCAAAAACAAACGGTCTGAATATTGTTCAAAGTTCTCATTAAGAACTCAGCCAGAAGTTTGCTTCTGAATTAGAAGCAAAAACAAACACCGCTTAATGCAATTGGCGAATCCATGCATTTATGAAGTATAACATTATTGGAATGGTTATTATTAAGAGTATGGTAGATGAACACACTCGTGGTGTTGGTGTTCGAAATATGCATAGTCTGAATGGTTCTAAACAATTTCTCAAATTTTTAATAAGAGATTGGGTGCGAGATATCTCATTTATTTCTACTGAAAGCATTATGAAATTGTTTCACAAAAATTATGGAATGTCATTTGACTACTATTTTGCATACAATGGTAATGTATTAGCATTGGGAGTTGATACATGAGTATTTTCCTTTAGGAGCTTAGTGATTAAGGAATGTTTTTTATTTGGATAAGGTTTCCTTAATCAATCAAAACAAGGAAAGTTTATTGTTTGACAAAAGTATTCCTTGATCAATTAGAACAAGGCAGAAATACGGGTGTATGAATTTAGTTTTTGTTGGAAACAAGAAAGTTTTCCTTGCAGGAAAAGATAAATGAAACAGGAATCAATTCCTATTAGGAATAGATTTTCCTTATTTGACTTGGACTTGCCTAGCCTATATGTGGGGTGTGGTTAATAGTTCAGCTTTCTTATCGAAATAGAAAAGTTCTCCAAGTGGGACAAAGAAAATGAAGTATGAAACATTTTTCTATTCGGAGAAGGTTTTTCTTGTTTAGTTTAGAATTGTTTAGCCTATATATTGAATCATTGTATGTATGTTAAAGGCATCAAGGAAATCAAATAATCAAAGGATCCAAGAGTTCAAAGTCATAGATGTAGACTCAGAGCTTGTTCCGCAAAGCTCTCAAGAAAGTTGTTATTGAGAGATAGAGAGCCTCAAGAGAGTATGTTCTTAAGAGGTTGGAGCCTCGAGATTTTGTTCTTAACAGTGTTATAATCTTTGTTAGTTTGTTAGCAAATGTTGGAGTCTCGAGAGTTTGTTCTTAAGAGGTTGGAGCCTCGAGAGTTTGTTATTGAGAGTTTGAAATCTTTGTTAGTTTTGTTAGCAAATGTTGGAGCCTCAAGAGAGTTTGTTATTTAGAAGTTGTAATGCAAGAAAATAGTTTCTCAACGAGTTTGTTCGAGAGAGAGTTGTACTATTTATTACTACTAAGAAAGTAAAGGTTGTGATAAATTGTATTTTTTTTTTCGCAAATACTCTGAATTGGTTGTGTATTAGAGGTATTTGGTGATGAGGGTTTGTCATATCACCATATTGTATCATATATTGAAATCTTCGAAGCTGTTAATAATGTTATCGTCTAGTTCGAAGAAGTTTAAAGAGTGTTAGTTGCTCTTGGAACTTGTGTAATTAGTTTTAATTCATGTTGCGCAATTCTTTATTTGGCTGGTTGATTTTTTAAAGGAAAATACAAAAGATGTTTACCTACAGCCACTAAGAAATGGAGATGGAAGTATATCAATTGTTTTCCATTTTATTTTTTATTTTTTTGAAAATATCGTTGTGCAGTATTTTGTTCAGGTTCTTGTTATCTTATTTCATGTAAATATCTATCTTACAATTCAAAGTGCTTTTTTAACTGTTCATGAACAGTAAAATGAGTATGTTTGTCCTACGTGGCAACAGCTTATGTGATGGCAACAACTTAAACTACAAATCATCTCCCCGCAGGCAAACTCAGAAACTCAAAAAAATCTCCATTTGAAACTCAGACTTTCCCTCCCACTCTCCACCTCTCCAAACTCAAATCCTCTCTGCTTCTCCATCTCAAATCCTCTCCGCTTCTCCATTTTCTCCTCTGCTGAATGAAGGAGTCCATCTTCTCCTCTGCTGCGTGAAGGAGTCCACCTCTTTGCGTGAAGGAGTCATCCTCTCTTCTCCTCTGCTGCGTGAAGGAGTCCACCTCTCTGCTTCACCATCTTCTCCTCTGCGTGATTTGCTGCGTGAAAGTAGTACCTCTCTGCGTGATTTGCTGCGTCAAGGAGTCCCCTTCTCTGCGTGATTTGCTGCGTGAAGGAGTCCATCTTGCTCTCTGTGTTTTTGATGGGGTAATCAACTCCATTTCTTTTTCTATTTAAAAGCTTTCTGTGAACAAACACTGCTAAATTCTAATAAAGCACAATATATGTTTGATGAAATTCCTCTTTGTGGTTGCTAAGGTGCTTTGGGTAGGGAAAGCTTTGTGTATTTTTTAATCTCTTGAACATGGATTCAGTGCAAGACTAAGTCCTAAGAAATAGTCTATATATTTTTAATCTCGAAATACTTTTGTTATGTTTGTACCTGTGGGAAGCTTTTCTTTCAGAAACAACAAGCAAAAATTATCAAATAGTTTTCTCAGATTATCAAATAGTTTTCTCATGGCTGCTACATGTCAAATTTGGTTTATATAATTGTCTCTTTGTCAGTATCTTGCTTGATGATGCATGTTGTAACATATTGTTGGTCATCTGTATGTTTTTGTTTTCTTTTATTATCCAATGTTTTATTACTTGACTGCCGAACAATGACAGGCTTTATTTGCTGTTCTGCGTTATCTGTGTCCATTCAAATGCATTAGCTCCATTCAACAATATATCTGCGTGTTTGATGAATTATATCTGTGTGTTTGATGAAATATATCTGGGGTTTCTACTATATCTGCGTGTTTGATGAAATATGCGTTTTGAAATATATCCCCGTCAGTCCCCCAATTCCATTTACTCCAGCACCTATATCTGCGAATAACCTCAGTTCTGCATTTTTTATGCATGCACTGCTTTCCTTTATGTTAGGAGTAATGTTTAATGGCCCCATTCTATTTAATCCTTTGAAATTTTTTCCCTGTTTTCCAGTTTGACATGGATTTAGGTTTTCCTAGGTTGGGATGCATCACCTTTATACAAATTTTGATGTGGCAAAATCTAGAGAACTAGAGATAGGTTGGAAAGTTGTCCCATCTTTTGGTAAAATGGAAGGTTGCCAGGCTTATGTAGGATAGTAAATAATGGAGATGGTAGAGGAGCTCTCAGTTGATTGTTCTATTTCCCTTCTGGAACAAGAGGATTAGTTTAAGTTATTAGATATGGTGCTCATTGGCTTGCAGTTTTTGGATTTCTACTTGCTGAAATTAGAAATCCCAGAGTTGACATTAAAAAATTTTGCAGGATCTACTTCGTCTTTTTACTGAATAAAAAAGCTAGAGATAGCACAATACCTTAGATCTTGAACTAAAAGAAAATCGAAAAAGATGAGCGAGCTTCCAAAACTACTTTATGATCTTCTTGGTGTTAGGTGACCAGGCTATTCTCAAGCTCTCCTCTGACCTCTCTACTCCCTTTCACGCAATGTGTGTAGAGAATCAATCGGTAGGGAGTTTATGTAAAGCTATACCCATGTAGACTTGGTTTGGGAATCTTAGTATCCTCTTATTTGGCTACAATCCATCCATAAGTATCCTGGACAAATTCATTGCAAAACTGCACTAAATAAAGTCATTGTAAGTCTAAATAATTGTTAAAAAAATTATATATGTTTTCAAGAATATATACTTTTAACGGCTGTAGCCTGTGTAAAGTGTGAAGTGGGGTTGCTCCCATAAGGATTTTAAAGATTAGGTTTTCTAAGCACTTCTCAAACCTGAGAATTGTTCAGGGAAAAACGAATACCAGTGTGAGGATCACGTCATATCAGGAAAGGAACTTTGTGAATTCACACACGACTGGACAATTCAAGTCATCATGTCGATGGAAGGTAAAACACTTTTAAGTTCACTGTCCCTTCCATGAAGTTGCTAAATCTTTTTAGTACTATATAAGTTCGTTAAAAAAAGGACCACTAAGCCTACCTGCCTTTTCAAGCATGCTGCCTGCAAGCAAGCAAACTGCCGGCCTGCCTGCCTGCAAGCATCAGAACACTTCAATGGAAGGTAACAGACTTTTAAATTCACTGTCCCTTCCATTCAAGTGGCTAAATTTTTTTAGTACCATATAAGTTCGTTAAAAAAATTACCACATGGTAATATGTCTAAGAACTTCTTAACCCATGTGGTAATTTTTTTAACGAACTTATATGGTACTAAAAAAATTTAGCCACTTGAATGGAAGGGACAGTGAATTTAAAAGTCTGTTACCTTCCATTGAAGTGTTCTGATGCTTGCAGGCAGGCAGGCCGGCAGTTTGCTTGCTTTGCTTGCTTGCAGGCAGCATGCTTGAAAAGGCAGGTAGGCTTAGTGGTCCTTTTTTTAACGAACTTATATAGTACTAAAAAGATTTAGCAACTTCATGGAAGGGACAGTGAACTTAAAAGTGTTTTACCTTCCATCGACATGATGACTTGAATTGTCCAGTCGTGTGTGAATTCACAAAGTTCCTTTCCTGATATGACGTGATCCTCACACTGGTATTCGTTTTTCCCTGAACAATTCTCAGGTTTGAGAAGTGCTTAGAAAACCTAATCTTTAAAATCCTTATGGGAGCAACCCCACTTCACACTTTACACAGGCTACAGCCGTTAAAAGTATATATTCTTGAAAACATATATAATTTTTTTAACAATTATTTAGACTTACAATGACTTTATTTAGTGCAGTTTTGCAATGAATTTGTCCAGGATACTTATGGATGGATTGTAGCCAAATAAGAGGATACTAAGATTCCCAAACCAAGTCTACATGGGTATAGCTTTACATAAACTCCCTACCGATTGATTCTCTACACACATTGCGTGAAAGGGAGTAGAGAGGTCAGAGGAGAGCTTGAGAATAGCCTGGTCACCTAACACCAAGAAGATCATAAAGTAGTTTTGGAAGCTCGCTCATCTTTTTCGATTTTCTTTTAGTTCAAGATCTAAGGTATTGTGCTATCTCTAGCTTTTTTATTCAGTAAAAAGACGAAGTAGATCCTGCAAAATTTTTTAATGTCAACTCTGGGATTTCTAATTTCAGCAAGTAGAAATCCAAAAACTGCAAGCCAATGAGCACCATATCTAATAACTTAAACTAATCCTCTTGTTCCAGAAGGGAAATAGAACAATCAACTGAGAGCTCCTCTACCATCTCCATTATTTACTATCCTACATAAGCCTGGCAACCTTCCATTTTACCAAAAGATGGGACAACTTTCCAACCTATCTCTAGTTCTCTAGATTTTGCCACATCAAAATTTGTATAAAGGTGATGCATCCCAACCTAGGAAAACCTAAATCCATGTCAAACTGGAAAACAGGGAAAAAATTTCAAAGGATTAAATAGAATGGGGCCATTAAACATTACTCCTAACATAAAGGAAAGCAGTGCATGCATAAAAAATGCAGAACTGAGGTTATTCACAAATATAGGTGCTGGAGTAAATGGAATTGGGGGACTGACGGGGATATATTTCAAAACGCATATTTCATCAAACACGCAGATATAGTAGAAACCCCAGATATATTTCATCAAACACGCAGATATAATTCATCAAACACGCAGATATATTGTTGAATGGAGCTAATGCATTTGAATGGACACAGATAACGCAGAACAGCAAATAAAGCCTGTCATTGTTCGGCAGTCAAGTAATAAAACATTGGATAATAAAAGAAAACAAAAACATACAGATGACCAACAATATGTTACAGCATGCATCATCAAGCAAGATATTGACAAAAAGACAATTATATAAACCAAATTTGACATGTAGCAGCCATGAGAAAACTATTTGATAATCTGAGAAAACTATTTGATAATTTTTGCTTGTTGTTTCTGAAAGAAAAGCTTCCCACAGGTACAAACATAACAAAAGTATTTCGAGATTAAAAATATATAGACTATTTCTTAGGACTTAGTCTTGCACTGAATCCATGTTCAAGAGATTAAAAAATACACAAAGCTTTCCCTACCCAAAGCACCTTAGCAACCACAAAGAGGAATTTCATCAAACATATATTGTGCTTTATTAGAATTTAGCAGTGTTTGTTCACAGAAAGCTTTTAAATAGAAAAAGAAATGGAGTTGATTACCCCATCAAAAACACAGAGAGCAAGATGGACTCCTTCACGCAGCAAATCACGCAGAGAAGGGGACTCCTTGACGCAGCAAATCACGCAGAGAGGTACTATTTTCACGCAGCAAATCACGCAGAGGAGAAGATGGTGAAGCAGAGAGGTGGACTCCTTCACGCAGCAGAGGAGAAGAGATGATGACTCCTTCACGCAAAGAGGTGGACTCCTTCACGCAGCAGAGGAGAAGATGGACTCCTTCATTCAGCAGAGGAGAAAATGGAGAAGCGGAAAGGATTTGAGATGGAGAAGCAGAGAGGATTTGAGATGGAGAAGCAGAGAGGATTTGAGTTTGGAGAGGTGGAGAGTGGGAGGGAAAGTCTGAGTTTCAAATGGAGATTTTTTTGAGTTTCTGAGTTTGCCTGCGGGGAGATGATTTGTAGTTTAAGTTGTTGCCATCACATAAGCTGTTGCCACGTAGGACAAACAGACTCATTTTACTGTTCATGAACAGTTAAAAAAGCACTTTGAATTGTAAGATAGATGAAAACTTATTTCAAAATTTGTCACTATCTTCAAATCATAGCTGGTAATTTAATTCATTTAAACTCTTAGTTAGTATAGTAAGAAAAAATATTATTATGATTAAATGCATTCCATTTCTCCTATAAATAGGCTTCATTTAATACAACTTTTCATTACAAACAAAAAACTCTATTGGAGTGTTGATTTTTTGGATTTTCACTAAACATTCACAAAATCAAATCTACCCATCGAACAAAACCTAATAACAAAAAATTAGTTTGATACACAGGGGTAGTTTACAAGGGGAATATTTTCAGTAGGGAGGAGTGGAGGAGAGAAGATAAGAAGAGACAAAAAAGAAGAGGGGAAAAAAAGAGTCAAAGAGAAAAAAGTGAAAGTACCTGTGAGACTGTGATTTTGCTAGTTTTCCTCCGACCACACCTTGCAGAGACAAATATGCAAAACTACAAATTAATTGAGAGAATATTAGAAGAAGAAGAAGAAGAAAAAAAAAAAAAAAAAGATAATAGAGGGAAATGAGAGTGGAAAGAGCTAGAGAGGCGGATAGTGGTTTAGGGTTAAGGTTTTTTGCTTTAAGGGCCTAAGAATATTTTAATAAAATTACATATTTACACGGATATTCGTGATGCAGATATGGCCAAATCCATATCTGCTCTGAATTTGTGACAGATACCAACCGCCCACTACCATCTCTAATCCTATTGTGGATGCATGTAACAAGCCATTCCGAATGCTCTCAGTGATGATGCTTAGTTTGCCCCACAATCACACAAGAAAAGCTACAAATTAGCGGATAAATAATTTTAATTCATGTATTTAGGAATCGGTGTTGCCTTTATCCGAAAAAGAGTGAGGGAGGGGGAAATTTCTAAATGGCGAGGAAATGGGCGAGGGGGTGAGTGATCCCCTCTAGATGTACACATGTGCTCTCGTGATGCACAGCTTCGCAAATCTCGAAGGAGATGAGTGATAATACCCACCCCTCGCCCATTTCCTCGAGCGCTAGAAGGGCTCGAGGGAGGGATAGTCACGTGGAAAGGTTTTTTCTCTTGCGTTTGCGTTTGCGTTTGCATTTGCATCTGTCTTTGCCATTGCCTTGTCATCAGTTTCTTTTACACTTTTCTTTTTCCAAACCAATTGACGTCACCGCCCTTTCGGATCTCCAGCCACGAGAAGTCGTGGCTCATAATCACCTACATTGCTGACTTGCACGCCACCCTGGCATCATTATTACAGGCAATTCCCGGTCAAAAATATTAAATTAAAAATAAAAACTCTCTCCTCTTGTCTTCCTCTTCTCCTTCACGTTATTGGTGCTCTCGCTTTTGTGTGAGAGAGAGAGAGAGAGAGCAAAGTGAGAAAGAAAGAAAGAAAAAGTCTTTTTCTTTAATGAAAGTCTTTCTTTCTCTCTTTCACTTTCTCCTCATAGTTTCAACTTTGAAGAAGATGAAGAAGAGGGGACTTTGATTTGCTTTGCTTTTAGTTGTTTTGTTTACGAAGAAAACAAGGAGAGAGAGTGAGAAATGTTGGATGTTAAAGATCCGGCTATCAAGCTCTTTGGAAAGACCATTCCCTTGCCGGAGACTCAGATTCCGGCGGACCCACTCCAGAAATCCCACCCCGGAGGTCAGATTCCGACTCACCACCCACAGCACAAACACAATGAGGTATTCTCAATTATTGAGCTCTGAGAGTATCCTAAAGGACCATGAAGTTTATCTTATTTACATGTTGGTTGTTTGGGTTCAATTAGGATCCCTTACCTTACTTATTCTAGTTTTTTTAAATCATAAAAAGGCCCTTGATTCTTTACATGATATTTCTTGTTGGATGTTTCGTAATCTGGATTTGTAATTTCAGATTTCTATTTTGTCAATAGTCCTAATTCCGTCGCAATAGCATTCATCTTGTGTGCAATAGTGATCAGGCTTTTAACTGAAACACAATAAACGCATACATCCAGGCCTGAATATATTTAAGGATTACTCCTTGGATTCTCAAGGCTTTCAATTCAAATACACCTTAACACTTGCGGTGCTCCTCACACTTTATGTGCATGCCTTTTATTATGACAGTTTTTGTTGTTTTTAATTACCTAAATTAAAAAGGATTTAAGTTGGTATAACTTTTATACTTCATCTATCGTTGAGCAAGTAGAGAGTGGTAAACTATAGTGTTCGGTCATGTGCCTTTGCACAAGGCATGTTTTAATTTTAGGATTTGAAGCTGTGTGTGTGTCTATTTCAACTAATATTTAATTTATATTATATGTAGAAACTACTTAAGTTTTAACATTGTATTGGTTTTTCAGTTTCACAGCTCTTGAGGAAGAGGCTTGCACCATGCCTATACTGTTGGAAACATAGACACTAATACCAGACTGTAATATTAGTTTCCTATAGGAACCTTTTCGAAGAAAAAAGTTTAGAACTATACCTTTTTTCTTTCTTATTATCAATAAAATTAGAGCCTTCTAATGAATGGAGTTGAATCAGTGTATCTTTTGTTGATGATGCTTGATTATGTTTCATGTCGACTTATTACTACTTTACCACCTCTGGTAAGTGAGGCTGTAAGGGAGAACTTCACATTTTGAGGATGATCAGCTCTGTCTAACTAACTTGCATAATTTTGCAACTGAAAATTATATTGATGCTTACGAAAGAGAAAAAAGATCAGCACTTATCCTTTTCACATGTCGGGAATGTGGAAGAAATATAAAAATGAAATGTAGCATAGGAACACAAACATGGACGTGAGCATGAGAAATATTTAAAAAGAGAAGGAAATACACTTTGCAAGGAGAAAAAAGTACTTATTGTTCTGTAGATACATGTTTATTAAATTCATTTAAGTGATACAATGGTTATGGATTTGGGTCCTAATATATTTATAAGTGAAATTGGAGATTCGACAGTTGGAAGAAAGCTTATGGAGAAAAATGGTGGCCAACAAGTACAAGCTCAAAGTGGGGAGTGGCACCCACAAGCACTTTTGTGGTGATTTCATGGGGTACCTCTCAAACTTCAAGGAAGTTTTTCATGCATGCATGGGGTGGTTTCTAAGGTGTGAAGTCACAGTAGGGCCAGTTTTGGAAAGATTACTTGATGGACCAGCGTGTTGGTGTTAACATTTCTCCATAAGGGGGCATTTTTATTGGGAGCTGGATGAGGAAGCATGGTGGTGTTGAATCACATAAAGCTTACGAGTTAGGATGATGGGTGGGAATGTAAGTGAGATCAAACAGTAGTTTCATTGTAAAATCTTCTCTCCTATTTATTTAATGGAAAGGAAGTTGCTGGATGCCACTCATATCTTCCTTTGTCATTCCATTTCGCGTCAAGGATATCCTGTACAAGATCTCATATTCATGTAGTAAAGTGCATATCAACATCCCACTGGGAATGTCCTTCGAAGAGGTATGAAGTGAGTGGTTTGTGCATTGGATGCTGAAATTATTGGGGATTAATCATTTGTTCTCGAGTTCCAAGCTTGTTTCTTCGGTCATTGGGGAGTCGATTGGGTCTTCCAAGGCAACCTTATCGATGTATGAAATATTGGAAGAATGTTACTAACTATCTGTAATCGTGTTGGGAAATTGGTGTGGAATATGCTTCCTAATAGAATCTGTTGGTAATTGTGGATTGCGTGAAATGTAAGTCTTCAACATGATTTCTCACTTACTCTTGATGAAGGAAAGCTTTGCATGGAATTTTGGCCTGTTATGGTAATGCGTGTCCGCAAGAATGGAAGTGAATGGTCTATCTGTTTAATACTTTTTGGTAGATGGGAAACTCTTTTAATGTTATTTTGAGAAGTTCCTTTTGCATTCCCTTTCTTACTTTTGATGACATATACGCATGTTAAAGTCATATCAAAATCATCAACAAAAAAACCCTTTCATTATGCTAAAACCATATTCGATGATTCAATTCATAATTCTTGAGTTATTGTATTGACATTCACGTTCATCGTTCATTACAAGGAGTGTCATAGACATTTCAACACCATGGATGTAAGAATGCACGTCTGATAAGTGTACGTGAGGTTACTAGGTATCAGTAATTTGGTGAGCACTCAGCCGTGGCTGAGTCGACCTCTTTTGAACTCACTGAGTAGAGTTGCGCGGTTCAAGTGTGAGTGGTAATATTTTTTGTCTTGTTTATAGTGGTATTATTTCTTGTCGTGTTCTATGGATAAACAGGATAGAAATCTTGAATACAATATTATATACACTACAGCCCCAAACTGCTATTGTCACAGACTCACAGTACATGGCTAACTAATTACTAATTGTGAATATTTCACTTGTACAAAGGATCTTTTGTGTTATACCATAGCCTTTATTTTCGTTTCATAGATACGCTGATATTGTAGCTAATATGCATAGTTTTGATTCTATTAAATTTCTCTTAGAAGACGAAGGAAAACTCTTGTTTGGACGAAGCAGCCATTAATCCCTGAATGAGTAGTCCTACTTGCCGTTGGAGCGATTAGTGGCCATTAATCCCTGAATGAGGAGTCCTACTTGCTATTGGACTGATTAGCAGCCGAGTAGCTATTTAGAATGGCACAAAGATCCTCGATGGAATGTGCATGCGTCTTAATGTAGCTTTAAGGTTATTTGTAGATGGATTAATGTATTCTTAATATGAAGATGTTTGAATCGTAAATTTTCAACCAAAATTAGGAAAACATTGGCATAGTTGCTAAAACATTTCACACAATTTGCGATATTAATAGATTGTAATTTTTATCCTAAAATTATATGTCGATATATCTCGCCCGCTCATGCAATTCTTTGATAATTGGGCTTAATTAGCCCACTTGGCGTCGTGTTTCTTGAATCAAAGCAATATATTATTTACACTCTTCTCGAATTGACAGTAGACTTGAATTACTTAGCACGTGTATAAGTTAATTGCATGAATGGAAATTTTATAAATGAACTGGCTGTCGGAATATTAAAGCCCACTGCAATTGTCCATGGGCATTTCTCATATGTTTATCCACAGCAATTCCCATGTGAGTTTACGGTGTAGTGCTATTGATATCCCACCGATGTGTCTTTCCACTGTCGCTTGATATGTGATTAGTTTTGTCCTCTATAAATTTGAGCTTTTAGAGAGATTGGCAAGTTATCACTGTCATACTTTCTCGTCTGATATGATTATTGTTGCCTAAACATGCATCCCGTTTTTACTAACAACTGTTTGGTTATGTCGTATAATTTTCTATGATATTTTCCTGAACCTAGTAATCTTATTCCTAGTATCTTGGTTTTGGCTCTCGTTACAGAATCCTTAATTACAATGCTTAGATACTAAATGGGCTATTGATTTTCAGGATATGTTTGTAGCAACAACAAAAATGAAAGTTGAGGATTCTCTCGAAGAACATTGTAAGCAAGATAAATCGGCTGCTGTAACAAATGATGGGGAAGACAATAATCAAACTCCTTCTCAGAGAGATACTGCATCTGATGAAGATAGGGTAAAAAGTGATACGTCTGGCCAAGAAAAGGAGGGTTTGAAGAAACCAGACAAGATCGTCCCATGTCCTCGCTGCAACAGCTTAGACACGAAATTCTGCTACTACAATAATTACAATGTTAATCAACCTAGACACTTCTGCAAGAATTGCCAAAGATATTGGACAGCTGGGGGAACAATGAGAAATGTCCCTGTGGGTGCTGGGCGACGCAAGAATAAACACATAGCTTCACAGTATCGTCACATAATTATGTCTTCGGATGGAACCCCGACTGCACCAATCGATACTCCTGATTTGGCTAATCATCAAATTCTCTCCTGTGGGGTGCCATCTATCCCTGCAAGATCTATTATTGGAAATGAAGCGGTAATGAAGTTTCGTCCTGAAGCACCACTTTGTGAATCAATGACATCCGTGTTGAATCTTGGTGATCAGAAGAAAGAGGTTGAGATGGCTGCTACGGCTTCTGCAGAAAATGGTCAAAAGCCTCCCTCATGCGGGTCTTCCATGGTGACTTCTACTAGTGGGGAAGAAGTGTTTCCTGAAAATGTGGTTAAGAGAGAAGAGCATGGTATATCAGGTTCTTTTTGTATTCCTACACATGCTGTGCAGTTTTATCCTGGGCCACCGTGGCTTTACCCTTGGGGCTCAGGTTGGAATGGTGTAGATCCTATAGCTCCTGGTCAATGTTCATCCGAGATGCTTCACAGACCAGATAATGGAAATACCAAAGTAGTGCAGTGGGGTTCAACATCAACGGTGGCTGCTCCTGCCTTTTGCACCCCACCCACCCCATTTCCTTTTGGTCCTGCTACCTACTGGGGTTGTATGCAGGGTTTTGCTGCTGGAG
This sequence comes from Berberis vulgaris, assembly GCA_963556465.1. NCBI lineage: Eukaryota > Viridiplantae > Streptophyta > Magnoliopsida > Ranunculales > Berberidaceae > Berberis > Berberis vulgaris. The sequence continues at coordinate 59,062,851 of OY747133.1, forward strand.
CTTGGAATATGCCATGGGCGGGATGTACTGGAATTCCCTCCCCTTCGTCCTCGACTAGCAAAAGTGGTTGTTCCAGCACTGGCTCTCCAACCCTAGGTAAACATTCTAGAGACACAAATTTACAGGTAGAAAATAAATCAGAAAAATGTCTTTGGGTTCCCAAGACGCTTAGAATTGATGATCCGGATGCGGCTGCAAAGAGTTCTGTCTGGGATACTTTGGGGATTAAGCCCAAAAAGAATGAGCCCTTGCCAAAAGGCGGTGTTTTTAAAGCATTCCAGCCTAAAACTAAAGGTAGTGTTTGTGAATCAGAGTCCACTAACGTGGTGCATGCAAACCCAGCAGCTTTATCTCGATCTCAGACATTCCAAGAGAGCACATAGAGGGGTTTGGCAGGAAATTTCAGCAGGAGCGTAATGCAATATTTAAGTAAACTGATGGCTGCATTTTCTTTGTGTATACTTATGGAAGCAGCTTTTGGTTGCTAGTTCTTTTCAAGCATCATTTTGTATTTGGTTAGGAAGTGAACATTGGAGAGGGTGGCTGTAGATAAAGCTCAAACTCTACACAGTTGAGCTTTCTCTAAAGCCTCTCACTTGTATTGTTCGAGAGCTATGCTGTACATAGTAGAGGATAGAGTGAGTTTCTTCAAGTATTCTGGTAATGTTTTAGTTCATAGATGCAGATTTTCAGTCAGACAAGTGCATCTTAAGTTTGAACCGATGGGAAAGTTCAAATTCCAATTACCATTCAGCTGAGGAACTTATTTGTGGTTTCTGTGGAACATCACAATTTCAAAAGTTGGTTGAAATTTCTCAACCAAAGAGTTTATGCAGTGCGGCATAGCTTCTCTTCGGGTGATTTTAGGCCATTGCTTTGCTGAAAGCATGTAGTTGGTTCAGACCATGAGATCATAGTTTTCCTCCTTTCATTCACATGTTTGTTACACATTATGGTTGTTTTTTGATAGACATAAGATAGCCAAAACAACCTAAGTTGTGGTATGGCAAAGCCACGTAAAAGCCTTAGGCTGTGTGAATAACTAGAAAACTGGAGAGTTTCTGAACTTAATGCTTGGTGCAATATTATACTTTGTGTGAGATCAGTATCAGGAGAATTAGGCTTAGCATGTTCTTCGCGTTGTGTACAGTTTTGTGTGGGAAAAAATCAAACTTCATATTAGCTGGATGGGGATCATCTTACCTAGGAGCTATACATTTTAGGATTTCTAATTGTCCAATCTGTGATGCCGGGCTCCAAGTGGTCCTCCTAGCCAAGTTGGACACATCTCATATAGAGGGGTCAGTTTGGCTCCTTGGTAGATCCCCCTCTATGGAATTTTGTTCAGGTCAGGCTGCTCCTATGCTAGGGGAGAAAACTGGATTGTTGTGTGGAATTGTAGTCAGGTTAAGCTGCTTGTGTTCTGGTCAGGTAAGGAGCAGCATTTGTAGCTCGACATTCCCAGGACAGTCATTGAAAACACCCATAATCGTAGGCTAGTTATTTGATATATTTCATTTCTATATATCCCCCCTATTATGTTTTAATAGAACAACCAAGAAAGGGCTAACAGAGATCTTCTGATAAACAGATCTTCTGATAAACACTGTAATATTGATAACAAGTGAGCATTTTTCGCAGTTTAGTCTGGAGAGAGAGAGAGCCCGTTGATGCCATGTTGACACTAACTTAGAGCAACAAAGAAATGTATTTGCTAAGGTGCCAACTAAGTATGTCATGTTTGCGTAAAATAATATCTGTGGATTAGGGTTTTGGAGAGCAGGTTGGTTGTGCATGCTCTCACTCACTCTTTGATACCACCACCTCTAATAAAAAATTTGTCTTTTGAACCTACTATTTAACACCACCATTATAATTTTATTTTAATTTATTTCTCTCCTCTCTCCTTTCCTCAGCAACAAGACAACAGCAACCCACACAGTTGCTGCCCTCACCGCCGCTCGATGCGATTTCTCTCTCCTATCTTTTTTTCTTTCTTATTCACATCAGCAAGTCCACATCAATAGCAGCAAGTTGAGGGCCGCAGACCCCTTAGTAGTGTAGCCATGCCATGCCTAATCTCTTCTCTTTCCCATTCCAATCTCACAGCCCTAGTTGCAAGATAATTTTTTTTCTTTTAATCTCACAGCTGAGATTGAGTTCGAATCTCGCTGGAGCGCTGTGAGATTGGGTCAAGGCTTGCAAGATTGTGACCTAATCTCACAGCCCTAACTGCTATTAGAATGGAAGAGAGAAAAAAGAAGAAGGCAACAGGCAGCAGTTGAGCTGCTCTTTCTGGAAAAGAAAACACACAAAAAGTGGAGAAAAAAACACACACAAAGGCTCCGCTTGGTACACTGTAAACTGATGCATTTTGCAAATTGATGCATATGCATTAGTTTATAATGCATTACTTTACGGACGCTTGGTATTAATTAAAGAAAATCAATGCAAATCAGACAAATGATTGTAGGTGGTGTTGATAATGGTAGTAGTTGTAATTGTGGCATGGTCATGGTGGTTGTGATTGTGGTGATGGTGATTGCGAATGTGGACAATGATGGTGGTGGTTGTGGCAATGGCGGTGGTTGTTAAAATGGTGGTAGTGGCGGCAATGGCGGTCGCTGTTAAAATGGTGTTGGTTGTGTTGCCGATTGTGGTGGCAGCGGCGGTGATGGTTTTAGTGGTGGAAGTGGCGGCGGCAGTGGTGATTATACTATGGTAGTGGTGGAGGTGGTGATTATGCTATAGTAGTGGTAGTAGCAGTGGAGGTGGCGATGGTAGTGGTAGTGGCGTGGTGGTGATGGTTGTGATGGTTATGGTATGATGGTCGTGGTAGTGGCGACGATGGTAGTTGTGAAAGTGATGATTTTTGGAGTGTTTATGAAGGAGTTGAAAGTACTCGTGGAGATGATGAGAGTTTTGCAAGGTAATGCGGGAGATTTTGTCCTGCAAAGTTTTGCAAAATTTTATAACTAGGAGATGCAAATGTCTTGAATTCAAATTCCAATAACTGTTTTCCGTAAAGCCAACCAAACACCAAATTTATGTAACGCCGTAAACTTTTGCATTATGCATTTATTTTACCGTTTACCAAGCGAAGCCAAAATGTCGTTTTCACTAAGCAGGTGGCAGTGTTAGACAAAAAAAATTAGGGAGTGGTGGTGTCAAAAAGTCACCGCCATCAGTAAATCAACAATAACTCATTTTACAACAATTATACCCCTTCACTCATTGTCCGTAACAAGTTCATCAGGAAATTCATTTCAAGTACAGAGTCAAAGTTGCCACAGTTTGGAAGTTTAACTATTGAAATTTTGAAAGTTCGAATGGGATGGAGCCACCACATAAATTACCAGCCTTTTAATGCAAGAAGTCCTAACTTTTGCTGGTGACATCCATGAACTCATTAGACTGTAGCTCAGGAATTTCAAATGATTGCGAGATAATGGAACTAGTACTGAACATGAAAGATGCAACCAACACGAGCATACAAAAATAGAAATTTTCCAAGTTAAGTCTGACCAACTTGACTAAGCATGGTTTAAAAAGGGATTGTCAGATGTTTTGAGGCAGTTTTTCTGTTTTTGTAACATATTAAGGCAGTAATGTAATACAGACTAGAAAGAGCAAATAAAAATGAACATGGTAATAAATAAAATTGTTGAAGCAACACAACGCAACACATTACATGGTATTCCAAACATGATCAAAGCAACCCATTTCAAGGTCCTTTTAAACAAGACACTGTTTTTGGAAAATGAACCAAGGGAACACAATTTTTCTCCCAGATACACGAATATGTACAGATGCAAGGCAAGAAAAATGCGAAGGAGCTGAAGATGAATGGAAAGGTAGTACATACAAATAAATGAAGGGGCATTAGTTCTGATCTGCACCATAACTAGTATTACTTCCGGATGCAGTCGACGAAGAAGTGCCACCACTCTGAGAAAATAAACCATGAAATGGCCATGGGATTGGAAACCAATTCCTTCTCCCATTAGTGTTATTTTCGGCTCCATCACCAGCGCCTCTCTGTGCACTCCCACTAGTATTCACCAATCTACTACTGCCATTGTTATTGGCATTGGCCCCCTCTGCGGCTGAGGGCATTTGAAACCTGCAAACTGGGCACGAACTATGAAGTTTAAGCCAAGGCAGAATACAATCACTATGGAATTTATGGTTACAAGGCATTTCCTTAGCCTCTCCACCAATCTTAAAATCATCCAAACATACTGAGCATTGCAGGTTTTCCTTAATTGTGACAGTAGGCATGGCCTCAATCGCATCTTTCTTAGCGGGTGGAGTCCCATACCTGTTGGGATCATTCTCTGCTAAATGCTGCAACAATACATCCAAACCAGCTCCACCGATCAGATAGTCTCCCAATGAACCAGGTAGGGTCTGAGTTTGATTTGCATCCAAGTTGGACCCTTGAAGGATTATGGCCTGGTTGAAGGGATTGATGAGGATAACACGGTCTCGGGGTTGGTGCCCTCCCTCACTTCTGGAAGTGTCGTGTTCTAACATCCCAGCTCGAAGGCCTTGAAGCAATTGGAGAATAGCACTAGAACTTCTTCTTCTCCTCCTCCTTTGTAGAATTGATTCAATGTCGAATTCTTGTCCTTCTCTTTCACCATGATGTCGTGGTTCTTCCTCTTCTTCCTCATCTTCATCTTCTTCAGATCCTCTTCTTAATCTTCGTTGACGCCTACCCATCATGCCAAGCAAGATTGGAGCCCAAAGAGAGAGAGCTTGGTCGGCAGTATCTTGTTGTTGGTCTTCTCCTCCTGAATTATCCATTTCTTCCACAAATCCACTTTCACAAAACGGACATTTGATCTCCTCCACCTCCATTGCCACAGGGTTCACAATTTGTGAGCACATGTGACACCAGTATCTACCAACCAAAAGGTCACCCATCTTTTTCTCTTCCTCCTACCTCACTATTATTCTGCAAATTCAAACACAAAACAACAATCTCATCTCAGAAAAAGAATGACACTTGTGACAATTCACCACTTCAGCAAACATAAACTCATCCAATCAAAACACAATAATTAGAGATCTATAAAAACAAAAGACCATATTTTCTCAAACCCATCATAAATCACACACCACCTCAAAAACCCCATCTTCATCTTCATCTGAAAATCCAAGCCACCATAATCTCCAAAATAAAAAAGCAAACAGATCCCTTGCGGAAAAAACTGAATTTTGACTCCAAATTTTGCCAAAGCATGAAAATTGATGTGATTTAAACATTATCCATGATAGTATTCTTACCTAAAACACCTCCCCAAAATTAAAAATAAAAATAAAAATTGATCACTCGATCCCAGACTCAAATCAGCAAGAAAAATCAGGAAATTCAACAGAGCTTGGTGAAAAAAACAGAGGGGTTTAGAGAAGACAAAAACACCCCAGAGACTCAAATGTATGATCTTTCAAACAACCCAAGAAGAATCTAGAAGAAAATTTTAATTGAGTTACATGTTGACACGGAATTCACAAAAAAAAAAATAAAAAAAAAATCGAAAACAAAAACAATGGGTATTCTAGAATCCAACAGAAAAATCAATGAAACTGGTAAAGAGAAAAAAAAACCTTGAATTAAATTTTCACGGATGCGTACCTTTGAAATGGAGTTGTTGTTGTTCGTAGGCACGATGGATTATTGTGGGAGAAATGAATGAAAGGGAGTTGCAGAGGAAACCACCAACAACGCGTTTACTTCTCTTTGATGTCCCTCTCTTTTCCTTTCTTATTACTTTATTGTGGTTTATTGAATGGGTTTATTTTTAAGGAACAATTTTCAATTTTGGATGGCCGTCTTTGCAATGGAGTAAAGCCAAGTCCACGTCCCCCACCTTTTATTACTCTCTCCCACTAAGGGTTTTATTTTGCCCACTCCCAATCATTTCATGCCCACCTCGCATAATCTTGCTATTTGAGACCTTCTTTCATTATTATTAGACCATGCCACTATCATTTTATGAAGGGAGGTTTTTCCAAGACTTAATAAGTGATGCGTTCTTGTAAAACAAATGTTACATTGCCAAAAATCACATGTTTGGTAGCCAAAGGCACTTTGATACACAAATCAATAAATTTGTTGAAGATGAAGATTAATCTGGACAGAACTCAACTCAGTTAAAATTACATACATTTGTCAAATATTCCCTTTACCTTATATAGTGGTTGTTAGTAATTCTCTGCGTGATTTAAGCATGTGAGGCTCAACGAGGGGAGGCGTTCTCTGTAACGGTCTCATCCTTTATGAAGATATGTCATTGGGGAGTAACTCCCTCCACGATTTTTTTTTCTCTGTAACATTCCTCCTTTTTAAGGGAAAGGCAAGCCCGGATTTGGGCCTCTGACTGTGGTTTGTCCTGACGGGCCTATTTGAGCTTTTATGACTGGATCCTGTCATTTTTGGGCTTTGTGATTAGGCTTGGTCTCGAAATACTTGGTTTTTGTGATGAACGACTTTTGTCACATGTATGGTCGTGATGATAATCTTATTTGATGTATCATCAGCTACTCCTTCCTTTAGTTAGCCGGTATGCAGACGTGGCCACTAACTCGATGACGGTTGGAATTTCGATTTCATCATTGCAGTGCATTTAATGTTGTTAGCAACTTTTGATGAGGTTGATATTTTGATCTCTCATCTGTCTGTTTGTTTCTGCGCGCATTTTGGAATTTCGTGCAGCCATCATATCTTGCATATCGTCTTATTAGTAGTCTATTCGTTGCTCGGCTCTACAAAAGGGGCGTGATGGTTTTGTTTCTCTTTTTACGTTATCTTTGAGATCAAAGTTTATTTTTTTCTTTCTTCTTCTTTGCTCTCTTCGTTGGTCAATTTCTTTTCACTTTTATTCCAACAGTATACTAGATGGTGAGGCGCTTAGCGTATATGAGGCATTTTTCTCACCCAAGAAGGCTTCGCAGACAACGTTGGAGAGTGTTCGTTCCGAATACTCTTTGCCATCCAACCTTGAGATAGTTCTGCCTATGCAGAACGATAGTCCTTGCCGTCCAAGGTTTGGTTATATTGCGCTTTATCTGTGTATGTTCCAATCAAGGCTTCGATTTTCACTCTCGAAGATATTTTGGGACTGTTTAGATTTTATGGGCATTCCTCCTGCCCAAATGGGTCCCAACGGCTGATGGGTGATGTTTTCTACTTGTGCGAGCCCATTCTTACTGGCATTCCCTTGACTGTTAGGGTTTTGCATTCGGTGATTCGACTTGCAGTGACCAAGAATATTTGTTTTCTCCTCTTCACCGTCTGTTTTGGGAAACTTAACGATGATTATAGGGATTGGTCAAGATTTTGGTTTTATGCTTCCGTCAAATCCGATTACTTTAACTTGCGAGGTTGACAAATTATGTGATCGTTCCGAGTCCCCAACTAATGGAAGGATCTGCAATTGTCTGTTGAGGAATAGGTGATCAACCACCATTTCTCAAAGCTTCCTGTGGTTGCTGTGGAGTCGTTCCTTGCCACGGAGGTTGTGGAGCGTAGTGGTTTGTACACTATGAACAAGGCGGAACGGGCTTTGCTTAATGAATCTTGAGCTGTTGAGATTGTTGTTCTTGTTGATTCTGTTGGTGTTAGTGATGCTAGCATTGATGGGAAAGTGTGCTCTATCAGGGCCGTTACGGATCTCAATGCTCCTGTTAGCATTAGTGTTGCTGGCCTGACCACTAGAAAGAGGAAGCTTCCGAGGCTTGCTAGTCCATCGAAGCAATTGGCGATAAACTCTGGCCATATTCCTAATAAGAAACGACTTTCTGGTTCTACTCATGGTACTACTCGAGATGCTCCTCGTCCGAGTTTATCTGATAAGGAGGGTAGGAAAGTGGACAGTTTATCTCTTGAGGAAGTGATGAGATGAATCAAGCGCTGGAGTTGAGCAAAAGGGAAGTGACCCGTCTGTTGGGCGAGAGTGAGAATAGGCTATTTTATTCTCATGGTGTGCCCGACTTCATCGAGTGGTTTGACTATGTTCCTCGAGTCATTGACAATAAGATGCTTCAACTTGCTGTGGAGCGGTCTAGGGATCCGAACACGACAAAGACCCTACCCGACTTCGAATTCAATATTCCACTGTGCAAACGGGAGGTCGCTGATCATGGTCAGAATTCTGAGGCTTTTCCTCATTCTCCTTCTCCCATTCATGTTGATGACGCAGGAAGATTCCCATTTCTCTACCTGCCCGTCTGACTCTTGCTGTTGTTGTTGCCATTGCTGCTCATCCCACTCCTGCCACAGTTGTTTCATTAAGAAAAAATAAGAGTGATTTTTCCGTTATCACTGCTACTCTGACCGTTCTTCCAGCTGTTGGGGGTGGGGCTTCTGTGCTTCCTGATCCCAAAGTTCTTCATCAACGGATTAGTTGGAAGGAGCCCAACCCGGAAGACATCCGCATTAAGTCGGATTGAAAGTTTAGTTGGTTTACTGATATTGATGTGCAAGATAGTGCACACAATTTAATCAATGAGTGGCATAGGTGGTTGGTGGAGAGGGCTCCAATGCCCGCTCGAGCCTAGCAGTCATCTCGACCATGGCCTTAAGCAGATAATGGAAGGGATGAATCACCCTATTTATGTTGGGGTGACGGGGTCAATTTATCAGGTTGCTCGTGTCAGGTGGCTGATTTTGAGAAGAAGATGGCAACACAGTTATTGATTTTCTCTCATGTTCTTCGTCAATTGGATGTGTTGGAAGCTCATTGTGCGAATGAAGAGAAGGCAACTGGGACTGCTGAGGTTTCTCCGAGAGAGGTGGAGGCTGCGCAAGGCAAATTTGTTGCTGAGCTTGAGTCCTCAAGGACTGAGTTGAACGAAGTCTGTAATCGGCTGGACGAGGTGGAGAGGGAGTTATATGTTGAGAAGGTTGGTCATGATGAGGCCATGCATTCTGTTATTGAGCAATTCGTCAGCCAAAAAGTTGCTGAGGAACGGATGGAACAGTTAACATTTGCGCTTGATGATGTTAAGTCAGATGTTTTCGCAATGTTGACCACTATCGAAGGACAAATTATTTTGACCAAGAACGAGCTCGCTGCAACCAAGAACAAATTGAAGATTGCGGAAGCAGCGGATTGGAGGAGAGTTGTTGATGGACGAATCAACATTCTTGACTACATGGAGGGGATGGTTTTGATTTGTGTAAGTATCGTGGTTTAGTTGATCAGGTTTTCGAGGATGATGATGGCAAGGAATGTGTTCCGGATACAGCGAGTGATCCGGTTGATGAAAAACCATGGTCTCTTCCTCCTTCTGATCATGCTCCATCGTCTATTCTTGCTGTCGAAGAGAGAGTTTCGTCCCCTTCTGCTGCTGATGTTGTTGCCCATCCTCCTTCAAAAGCTCCTGCTAATGATGTTTTGATCATTTCTAATATTTTTTCTCCAACTGTTCTATCTTCTTCTCCAGATGTAACTGAATAATGTTATGAATGAAAAGTTTCTCTTTGTTGACATTCTTGTGTTTTGTCTTTCTTGTATTTATTGATTGCTGACTTGTATGTTATTCCTTTGTGGTCGTAATTTGTTTATTGTCTTGGATCAATCTCGGTATCTGATTGTACATAATAAATGTGCGTTGACCTTGTTACTCGTATTTGTTGCATGCCATCAGGCCAGGAAGCTTTACGAGTAAGTCTTGACTTGTGTGTCAAGTCTTTGGTCGTGGTCCGACGTATTAGTCGACCAGAAGGTTTTACGAGTAAGTTGACTTATATGTCCCACTTTGGTAGATTTACTTCACGGCCTGAAATATTGGTAGATCAGAAGGTTTTATGAGTAAGTTGACTTATACGTCCCAACTTTGGTAGATTTACTTCATGGGTTGACATATTGGTCAACTAGAAGGTTTTACGAGTAAGTTGACTTATACGTCCCAACTTTGGTAGATTTACTTCATGGTCTGACCAGTAGGTTTTACGAGTAAGTTGACTTATATGTCCCAACTTTGGTAGATTTACTTCATGGTCCAACATATTGGTCAACCATAAGGATTTACGAGTGAGTTGACTTATACGTCCCAACTTTTACCTCATGGTCCGACACATTGGTGGGTCAGAAAGTTTTACGAATTGGTCTTGACTTATACGTCCAGACTTTTACCTCATGGTCTGACATATTGGTCGACCGGATGGTTTTATGAGTAAGTTGACTTGTACGACCTAACATTTGTAGATTTGCTTCATGGTTGATCAGATAAGAAGTTTTATGTTTTAGGTCTGACTTATATGTTCTGACCTTTTATTCGTAACTCGATACGCTGATTGTGCTAGTTGCTTTGCATCGTCGACTTTGGCACTTTGACTTAACTTGGTTGTTTGACGTAAGATAGAGGTTTTGAACTTAAAGTTTTATTGATAATCCTGTTTCAGATGCTTAACATTTTATAATCGAAGTAGTTGTCCTTTATTAGTCTATAACTTCTTGGTTCATAGTGTTGGTCATCTTAGCTTGTCTGTTTCTTGGTTGACGTCATTCCTTATGATGGTAGGGGGTTGGTTCGTGCGCGTCCTTGTTGTTCAGGTACTCATATATGATTTTAGATTGGTTTTGGTTTCTTGTCATTCTGAAGTATGCTTTGGTGTTGTTTCGCCTGAGCTGAATGTGTCCGCTTTTAACTTAAATGGTGTAATAATTCGATGCAACATCCTTTTTCGTCGAACTGTGTCGTTGGGGGAGTAAGTTTATTTCCTGTAATTTTGATAGTTTGTTGATGCTGGTTCTTCAATTTTGATTTAGATCAACTCGAGTAGGCGGTGTCGTGATATCTTATTTGGTAGGTCAGACCATTCATTTTCTCTAGCTATGCAGTGTAGGGCCCATATTAGTTCTCAGGGTTGTTCTTTTGATCCTGCAGTGGTATCTACCTTCTCTCTTCCTTTAGACTGCTTGTCTGGTAGCCCGACGAATTCATCGAGTCGCCCTCTTTGAATCCAGTGCTCGATTTCATCCTTCAAATTGTAGAAGTCTTCAGTGTCGTGCATGTGATTCTTGTGGAAAGAGCAGTATTTGCTTTTATCTCGCCCATTTGGGTCTCCTATCATTTTGAGTGATCAGTTGACATCCTCCCATTACGCCATGGACTTCAATATGCTCGACTCGTTTTCAAGGTCGTGTATTGTTTTTGCGTCTTCTTCGCCACACTCATCACCCGTTCATGTCTAGGCCTTGTAGATTGCAGCTTTTTGGGTTCTCACTAGTTGAATTCGGATCTCCTGTTGGTCGATGCCTCTTCGACTGAGTGTTCTCTTCCCGGGGTCTGTCACATCTCCTTCTTTCTTCTCTCATCTCTCGCATCTTCGATTGGCCCTTCTTTTCCGATTCGTTCTTCTTTTTGGCAGCTAACATCTCCTTAAGGGTAATGTATTTCTGAGCGGTCTTCAACAAGATTTCCTTATTCTTTGGAGGGTCTAGATTCAGATAATCGTAAAATGATCATCTTTTTTGTCCGAAGGTGAAGGTGGAAATGGTCGTGTCATAGCCGTCAATCATGGTCAACTCATCAGTAAAATGAGTGATGTACTCCCTTATAGTTTCTTCGGGCTTTTGTTTGATGTGAAGCAAGTAATGTGGTCATTTCTCATCCACTAACTGCCAATGAACCTTGTGATGAAGGCAGTGGCTAGCGCTTGGAAGGAGTCTATCGACCTCGGTGGTAGGCTATTGAACAACTCATTGCCGTGGAGGTGAGACTGGTTCGAAATGTTCTACATAGAATGGACTTCGTGCTCTTTTTCAACACCATCATGTGGTGAAAGTGTCGCAAATGATCTGTTGGATCGGTGGTGTCATCGTATGTTTCGAACTTTGGTGGAACGAACTTTTTTGGTAGGTGAGTCACCATGAGTGCGTTAGAGAATTGTGGTTTGGCCAATACATATAGCACGTTAGGATCTGTAACCCTGATCCTAAATGGAACCTGCACCGAGATTCCATCGTTCTGGAGGCCATCTTCTTGTGGTTCGCTGCTTTCAAGATTCACTTGTTGAAGTTCTGCAGAAACTCCATTGTTTTCTCGGGCATGGTTGGCAGAGTTATGTTGTGGCAGTGTCTAGACATGGTCGGCAGACTGAGCGCGCTCCTGAGAGAGTTTATATATCATTTTGGCCAGATGACCCATCTGGACCATGAGTTGATCCATGCTGGGATCCGTGGCAGTGTTGCCAGATGTCTAAGCTGTTTGGGCAACTATTCCATGCTGCAACACTGTATTACCTGGCATGGTTAATCAGTGTGTCACTGGGTTTGGAGCGTGTGCTATTTGTAATTATGCTTCACCAGTTGAAGGGTTGCCATGAATGTTGCTGGGCTGAGGGTTTACAAAATGCTCCATTTCTTCCAAAAACTTTTTTTGTCGCTGATTACAGAGGAAGTTTCCAACTACAAACTCTTTTACTGAAAGGAAATTGTCGTTTCCCACGGACGACGCTAAACTGATGCATCCAAGTCCCGTCTCTAATAAATCTGACATGCAAAACAAAGGTTAGATTGCCAAAGACCACATGTTTGGTGGCCGGAGGTACTCCGATGCTTAAGTCAGTAACTGTGTTAGAGATGGAGATTAATCTGGACAGAACTCATTAAAATTGCATACCTTTGTCGAATATTCCCTTTACCTTATATAGTGATTATTATTAATTCTCCGCGTGACCTAAGCATGTGAGGCTCAACGAGTAGAGACGTTCTCTATATCGGTCTCCTCCTTTACGAAGATACATCCTTGGGGGAGTAATTCCCTCCACGACTCTTTTTCTCTTTCTCCTCTTTAAGGAGAGCTTTGCCGGACCTGGATTTGGGCATCTAACTGTGGTTTGTTCTGATGGGCCCTGTTTGGATTTTTATGACTGGATCTGCCTTTTTGGGCTTTGTGATTAGGCTTGGTCTTGAAATACTTGGCTCTTGTGATGAGCGATATTTGCCACGCGTATGGTCGTGATGATATTCTTATTTGATGTATCATCAATAAGAAAACCACATTCTCTCTAAACATTGTTTAAGATTCAACCAAGGTTGATTATTCAATTTGACAAAATATTAACATTTGAATCCATGTGTTTTTTTGGATTGCTCACGGTGATTGGCGTTGGCAAATTTTGGATCAATCTAACTAAAAAAAGAATAAGAAAAAGAAAAAAAATTTACTAGTTAAAGAATTGTAGAACTTAATAGAGAACTTTAGATGTTGGTTTCACAATAATAGAATACTTTAGACTTTGGTCCCAAGAGATCACACTATTTAGACATGGTATCAAACCATAAGTTGATTGTTCGATCCTCCATTAAGTCAAAAGATAAAAGACACTCTTACTCGACGATAACGCATGTCAAATGATTTCCTTTCTAGAGCACTCATTTTCGAAGAAGCCTACTAATATTGCTTCAAGGCAAGACGAGCTTTTTGCGTAGTGATTATAGTGTAGCCCATTGTGGTGATACTCAATTGATGGTGTTACTTGGTGAAAATGTTGGATTTACATAGCAATTGCCTGATTTCTTTCAATATTTGTAGGTTAATTTCTGAACATATCTTTTGCAACAAAACATCATTACTTCAATGTATTTCTTTGAGCAACGTTTCACTTGAGCATGTTCCTTTTATCATGCCAAATTTCCTATGAAATCAAAATCCAAAATTCCTTTTTATATTTACTTATCAATTTTTCTTACAAAAGAAAAGTTATCTTGGGTACAGGTAAATGACTTCACTGTTAATGTCACCGACTTACCCAACAGGTCCTTAAAATTGGAACTTTCATTAACGCCGGTGATGGGAGGAAAAAACATGGTTTGAAGAGTAAAAGGGAGTGGTGGATGTGTTTACTCCTACAAACAGCTTGAAATAAGCATGCAACACAGGGTTTATAATAAGCTCATTCATTTTCATGTTTGGATTTTGCCGTCTCAACCCATTTAACGAGTTTGGATGCTTCAGTTGACATAGTCTGAGTAAAAATATATCAGTTGAAATAGACAGTCATCTTCCCTGTAACCAGGCAAAATGCTATGAAGCTAGTACGGACGGTTCATTGTTATCTACTATACAATTCATAAGCGTAACAAAGATCTTTTGCCTCCTATAAACATGAACCATTTTCTTACCAATAATGCTTCTTATCAATTTTGTTTGTTATAGATTCATTCAAAATACGATGTCATAAACAGTATGGTTAAGGCTTCCAATCAAACACAACACACCCTTCAAATGCATAGAACTCAACTAACCAAGCTAACACAGTTTGTGTTTGGAATGCCTTTCTGTATATTAAAACGAAAAATCTCTGAAGAATTCTTTTGGACCACCTTACTTTAAAGAAATGTACAAAGCCGATCACTTTCTGCAGACAACAAAAACAAAGTCGTAGTAACTCTTGGATGGAACAAGGGCATATATTTGCATTTATCCTGAATTTTGGTTTGGGGTTGATTCTTCTTACCATCTAGAGCTGATCACTAATCAATGGCCCATGCATGCACCTTACCACTCTTGTTCACGTCACTAGCAACACTCTCACTTCAGGATTCTCGTTCACTTCAGAATTCAACAAAACTGTAGTCCGCACAGATCACCCTGGCTTTCTTTAACTTTGTGAACTGGCTCAGAACTGTCTAGTATCTGCTCATAGATAAATTTTATCTGTGTTACCATGAGAAACTGATATATCCAGGTGAACAACAAATTAACCTATGACAACCAGATTATACAGATTAAAACTCAACAAGCATGCGGTTGAAGTACTGAATATCACTTAAATAAGAGCGTTTGGCGGCTTAAAATGTACGGCACTAATGAGAGATGGTACAACACTTATTGTTTCTCCATCTGCAGTGTACTGATCGTGGAAAAGAATGAACAAAATTTGGTACTATACAACTCCCATATATGTACACTACCTGGATTGACTTTGATATAATATTTTTTTAAAAATTAATGGAAAAGAAACAAATGAAAAGGAAATAAGATGTGCAGTACACGTTCCCCAGTGGATGATAATTCCTCAGTAAAAACTCTGAACAAACAATACATCTTGCCTACAGCAGTCTCATCCCTGCATCAAAGTGCAAATTCTATTTACATGAAAGAACATAATAGTAGTGGCTTTGAAGAAGAAATATGTCGCTTGATAAAGAAAAACAAGTTCAACACAAGTGCAAGAAATGACAATTTTCCCAAACTCGTAGACATTGGAAACACGGTTTAGAAAAAGAAACCCCTATACTTCAGGTAAATAATTAGAAAGAAAGAGTATCATGCTTGAGTTCTTGGAAAATCTGGTACTTATCATTCTCATAGCTGATCAATTCATACAGGGATCTAAGTAGATATTGCAGATTTTGTTCAGAAACCCCTTTTGAAATTCCCATAAGAGGGTTGACTTCAACTGGTCAAGTAACCATTCAGATCCAATTATGAGAAGATTAGACACGCCTGACGAGGCATATGTGGATGCAAGTCAAGTTGCCATCAACGCCCTTCCTAGAGTTCTTAGAGCATCTCCAATGGAGAGCTCAACTTTAAACTCAAAATGGTGGACCAATTTGAGGTTGAGGATGGGTGTACTCCAATGGGCAGTTTATCAAAGTCTAAAAAAAAAGTTAACAAATTATTTTGGGGGTGTAATAGCCATTTTAATACAATTTTGTCTACTAGATACAGAGTCAAGTCGGTCATTGGGTTAGGCACGCAGAACTATTTTGTGTGCTTGGCTCTGCACATCCTCTCTTCTAGCAACTGTTTGGGTTGCCCATTGAGCTTTGGGCTTTCCTTTGGAGCATGAATATCCACCCTTAAAGCTTAAAAAACACAAATTTGGCTTTTTCAGCTTGCCCATTGGAGATACTCTCAAAGATTACTTTCTGATCAAATTAAAACTTGGATGGGGTCCAACTTCACTCGGTCCAAAAATCATCTTGACTTCCTTCTCCTCCTTCAATCCTAGAGTTAACCAGTCCAACATAAGATTCGCTGTTCAATACTTTCTTTAAATTTTCTTTCATCTCCTCTTTTTCCTAAATCATATTATGTGTTTTTGGAGATATTACGTTTAAGATATTTTGTATTACTCTGGTACTATAACATGTTAAGATATTTTGTATTACTCTGGTATTTTAACATATTAATTTAAGGTTGACCACATATGGATCTTAAATTCTTTTAGTTATCACTGTAGTTTTATTTTATGATATTCTTATTTTTTTTAGAAAGGCTTTTTGCAAGGTTTTGTCATTTACCATCATCATATATATGTTGATAATAACCCTAGTATGCATTGTACTCGATAATAGGAGTGTTAAATCTTAGTTGTTTGAATCAGTTGATTAGTCCCACCTGACTAGCCCCAAATAAGTTGTCCAAAGGTAAGGTGCCAAGGAAGCCTACTAGCACCTTGGCGGTGCATGGGGAACTTTCTATAGTGAAGGCACCCTAAACACTTATATATATATATGTGTGTGTGTGTGATATATGTGTATATAATAATAATAATAATAATAATAATAATAATAATAATAATAATAATAATAATAATAATAATAATAATAGTAATAACAATAATAAATAAATAAATAGAAGAATTTTTTCTGATTAATTCTAGTGGCCTTTCAATCCTCATTGTGGCTATAAAAAAATTATTATTCCATAAGTTGATTTTATGACTTCACAAGTTCTTCGTAATGTCGTTCCGCCCATTCCCTGGAAATTATAGCTTGATCCAACCAAACATTACATAACATAACATAACACATATCTCGAGATCCAATTGTCAGAAAATCCCTCGAAATTTCATCATCTCAATTGGAGCAATAGGAGCCATCCAACCCGCAATACATAACTTTTGTGCCTATCTAGAAAACCAATTGTCACACACAAACCATTGAAATTTCAGCTCAATCACAGCAACGTAAGACCATTAGAAGTAATGATGGTTCGATTAAGGTAGGCATGTGCAGGCAGGCCCTTGAAATGCCAAAACAAGTTTGCATATTCTACATGCTTTGCAGAAATGCCGCACAGGGTCACGCCATAATCCAATTAAAACATGATAACTATCCTAATATAAAATAAAAATCTAGTTGTAGAACTACGAAAAGGTGGACATGCTGATAATAATAAAGATGGAACTACTCATGCACCAAATAAACCCTAAGAAAGTAACTGGATAACATGGTTATCTCTCACCTTTTAAACTTGGAAAGATCTGCTAATGCCTGACTTTAACTGTAATGCTTCGTTAGACGACATAATTCCACTATCACCACCAATACTATGTGTGTTATCCTACACATAAGATTAGCATAGATTCTCATTTCCAGTGAATGATACATAGAATTAGTTATGCAATAACCAAAATCTCCAATAACTAACAGGAAAACACTAACACAAAAAATGTTTTTTCTCATTCACAGTAAAATAACCCAGTTAAATAATTTTTTATGGATTGTTTACCAGATTAGTTTGACCTATAATGGACAAATGCGAACATGGAATAAACATAACCAGCTTGGCTTTGTTAAGAAGGCGAGGCATGGTGGTAACAGTATTTGTATGGGTGTTGAAATAAGTATAGGCCCACTAACCACCTTCTCAATATGATGTTGCCTTGCTTCAGCAGTGTGGAGATTCCTCCTTCACATGTTTGAGGTTTGGTGGGTCTTCCCAGGAGCCTTACTTGATGTGTACAAAAACTGAAAGTGTAGGGACTTCAGTAGAAGTACATGAAAGCTGGTGTGGTATCTATTGCCACATGCAACATATTGAGATCTTTGCCTAGATTAAAAAAAAATGAAGAATATGCCACTGAAGTGTACTTGACAAAAGCAGGGTGACTGAGGTGCTAGTGCTGATTTGTCATTGGGGCTCAGCATGGCAAAGCTTACAGATTCATTTTTGGGGAATTTTTATTTACATTGTGACGAGCTGATCTGCTAGCAATGAGCCCTACGTCAAGACTGGTCTCTTTGTACTTTCTAATTAAGCACAATGGTTTGCACAAAGTTTAATGATATAGGAGAGACGGCTGACTTTGCAAAACATTGTAAATAAATAAAATTAAGGGTAAATTTGAGTTGGTCCCTTCTACTAATGGATGCCTTTGATCCCCTTTACAAATTATATTTGAGTTTGGTCCCTTGACCGTTATTGACCGTCAGGTTTGGCATGTGCCTTGGCACATTTACCATTTCTATTACTCAAATACATCCATGGTGTTGATTTAATTTTTTTTTTTAAAAAATTCACCAACTTCATCTTTTTTCACCCCCTTCTTCTTGCATGTCCACACAACCAGTTTCAATTTGTTATTTGTTATGGGACTGATAATTTGGTGTTGTGTCAGGATTGTGATTGGGATTCCTGTGGGAATTGCTCTCTGTTTTGGGCTTCGGATGAGAGGGACCTTGTTGAGGGGTTCTCTTGGTGTCTGACGCCGTCGGAACTGGCTTCATTTTGGGGTTTGATCTTGGGGAGAACAAAGCCGAGGTACCCATTTCTCCGTTGATGTTCGAGAATTGATCTTCGATTGATTATCTTTTGGGTTTTCATAACTGTGGTGGAGGTTATAAGCATGTGGGATGTCTCTGTAAGATCTAATGGTGTCAAGTGAGTATGCAATGAGAATTTCGTTCCTGCTAAGATTCCAACTCCATCCAAGTGGTAGAACCCAAAAGACAAAGTTTGATTTTTCAGGGTTTGGGCGATTTCTAGGGTTTGGGCGATTTCTAAAAAGACAAAGTTTGATTTTTCAGGGTTTGGGCGATTTCGAAAAGACAAAGTTTGATTTTTCAGGGTTTGGGCGATTTCTAGGGTTTGGGCGATTTCTAGGGTATATCAAGGCACTATGAATTGATGATTCATTCTTCGATTCTTCCATCTCCCCCTACGTCCTCGGGGGGAGAAGGATCAGTAGACAGAGGAACAAACCAAGCCGCACAGAAAACAATCACAGAAATTGCAAAACAACATAGCCAAGAACTTGACCAGAAACTCGATGAAAGCAATGCTTCTCAGGAGGATGAACTGGATCAATTGAAAGCACCCTGCGTAGGCACAGGTAAGAACACTGGAACTGGACCTAAGGTTTTGAGTTGGGCGTCCCTCTTTGCAAACAAAAATGCAAGAGGATCCTCAAGGTTAAAATTTGTTCCAACTCCTATTATAGAAGGAAAGAAAGTTGTTCATATCAAAAGATCAGATCATGAAGCTCGTCTTAAGGAGTGTGAAGGGTATCTCATAGGACACTTTGTGGGGAAACGCTTAGCTTATGGCTATGTTAAAGATCGACTGAAAAAACTTTGGGGACTCAAATCAGACTTTGAGATGTCGATTTATGGTGAGAGGGCTTTTGTCTTCCAATTCAGTAATGAAGAAGATAAAATTAAAGCAATGGAGATAGGAGCTGTCCATATTGCTAGCAGAATCTTCATTATCAGGCCATGGAGACCCTACTTGGAAGACAATGTAGAAGCCATTAATTCAGTTCCAATATGGGTGAATTTGAGAGGTGTTCCTCTGTTCTTATGGAGTACAGAAGGTCTCCAAACTATTGCGAGCGCGATTGGAAATCCACTGATGCTGGACAAAGCAACTGAAACTAGATCAAGGCTTGCTTATGCACGGGTTTGTATAGAGGTAGATGCTCACAGCTCATTTCCGGATTCGATTCCGATTGTTATTGATGATGGTAAGGCTCTTAATGTGAGCATTGAATATTCATGGAAACCGGTAAAATGCAATCAATGCACAGGTTTTGGTCATTCATCCATGAGCTGTCCTAAACAAAAGAAAAATAAAGATCAAGGGACTAAATTCTGGCGTGCAGCTAAAATAGACAGCAAGGAAATAAATCAGCAGTTGGATTCTACAGAGAATGAGGCAGGTTGGCAATTAGCAACCGGGAAACATACCTTTAAACAAACTATGGATCAGGGACAACAGTACAGAACTTCCTCTAGGACTGAGCCTACAAGAATAGAGGATGATATAAGGGCAGGAAACAGCTCAGAAGGAGACTTAAGCATGGTGTTACAGCAGGGAGAATCAGATAAGGGCAGGGAGCAAGGTGCCTTAGAGATGGGCAGGCAGCAATGTGACTTAGAGAAAGGCAGGAAGCAATGTGACCCAAGCAAGGAGGTTCTTCAATGTGACTTAGAGACAGAATCCGGGACAGATATAGCATTGTATATTGGGAGTGGGAACAAGAGTGGGGGACAAAACAGCAGTAGGCACAAAAGAGGGTATCCTAACAGCAGTGGGTCAGACAGTGGTCTTAAATCAGGACAAATGAGTGTGGTTCCAATCAGTGGGGCTCAATGTGGCATTTTCAATGGGTCTCACACTTCTAGTGGAGAAGAAGGAGATGAAATATTTCAGCTCAAGGAGTATGCTCACAATGAAAGTCCAATTTTAAGGGACCACATTCAGACAGAGGATGATAGTCAGATTCATACAGATGCAATTCAACAGATGGAGGAGAAAAATACTGGATCTGAACCAATAACCATACCAAAAAAAAATCAGGAAAAGGCCCGTCCTCAGACTAGAGCAAACAGAAAGAGCAGTAAGAAAAATAAAACCCCAATCCAGGGGGATGGTAACAAAGCTTCAATTCTTTTATGATTAAAGTAGCTTGCTGGAATATAAGGGGTCTCAATGACCCATTTAAACAAAGCGAAGTTAGAAAGCTGATTCAGAAACAAAAGCTGAGTATGATAGGCCTAGTAGAGACTAAGGTGGGGAATGAAAAAAAAACCAAAATTCAGAATGATCTTTTTAGAGACTGGATTGTTGTAGATAATAATGACTTGACTCATGGAGGCCGGATTTGGCTAGCTTGGGATGCTCATGAAGTAAATGTCAACATTATAGACCGGACTGATCAAGCTATTACAGCTGAAACTATATGGCCAAATGGAGTTACTTGCTTATTGAGTTTCATATATGGGCATAGCAATTACATGGAGAGAAAGAAATTATGGAGGCAGCTGGAGAGTATAGGTCTTAATAACAAAGTTCCTTGGGCTGTTCTAGGAGATTATAATTCAATCCTAAGTTCCCAAGAAAGAGTAGGAGGAGATGAGATCAGACCCTTCCAATTTATTGATCTTCTAAATTGTGCTCAAAAGCTTCAGATATTTGATTGCAAATACAAGGGATGCTTTCTAACCTGGTCAAATAAACAAACTGGAACTCACAGAATTATGTCTAAATTGGATAGAGTTATGGTGAATCAGGAATGGCTCACACATAACCCAGATTCAGAAGCAGACTTCCTCCCTGCTGGAGTGTCAGATCATTCTCCAATGATTCTTACAATTTATGAGCAGCAGAAAGCAGGCCCAATCCCTTTCAAATTCTACAACTACTGGGCTTATGAACCTGGGTACATGACAGTGGTAGAACAAGCCTGGAATGATCCGGTCCCAGGCAATGCGATGTACAGTTTGACCCAGAAGCTTAAAAGAGTTAAGCACAAGCTGATTGAATGGAGAAGAGCAAGGTTCCTTAATGCAAGTAGCACAGTTTTGACAGCCAGACAGAACATGGATAGAACCCAGCAGGCTCTCCAACATCAACCCTTCGACCCTACCCTTATGACTCAGGAAAGGGAAGCAATTAAAGCGTATGTAATAGCTGCGAAAGGGAAGGAGTCCGAAGCGAAACAAAAGGCAAAAGCTAAACATATGCAGGTCGGAGATGAAAATGTGGCCTATTTTCATGACTACACCAGAGAAAGAAGAAAGAAAAACAAAATTTTAGCCCTTTACAATGCAAACCAGGAGAAAATTGAGAACATTGAGGAGATTGGGGCTGAATGTGTTAGTTATTTCGAAAAAGTTTTTGGAGGTAGTATGGATGATTATGATGACAGCATTATTGAAAACCTGTCTTTTGAAAGAGTTCTCACTGCGGAAGAAAAGGATGAGCTTATTAGCCCTATTAGTCGGAATGAAATCACAGAAGCCTTATCCATGATAGACTCCAACAAATCCCCAGGCCCGGATGGATTCTCCTCATTCTTTTATAAATCTGCTTGGCGGTTCCTGGGAGATGACTCCTGTAAGGCTATCAGGAATTTCTTTACAAGTGGTCAACTTCTTCGAGAGGTAAATACGACATATGTAGTTTTAATTCCTAAAATTACTAATGCCTCTGTTCTTAGTGATTTCAGGCCTATTTCTTGTTGTAATGTTATCTATAAAAGTCTTACAAAAATTATGAAGAATAGGATGAGTTCAGTGGTTCAGAGACTGGTCAGTCCAACTCAATCAGCTTTCATCAAGGGTAGACTTATTCAGGATAATATCATGTTAGCTCACGAACTTGTTCGGAACTACCATAAAGATCAGGGCCCTCCTCGTTGTGCAGCAAAAATAGATCTGCGAAAGGCTTATGACACTATAAGATGGGAAGCTATTACCCATATGCTTAGAAAGCTCCACTTCCCTCAGCAGTTTATCCAGTGGGTGTACACTTGTATTTCAACTCCTAAGTACTCTATTCTTGTCAATGGCTCTCCAAAAGGATTTATTAAAGCCTCTAGGGGTATTCGTCAAGGGTGTTCGATGTCGCCTTACATATTTGTTTTGATGATGGAAATGCTTCACTTGCTTCTAAAGGATCAAGCCACTCAAGGTAATTACAAGCTGCATCATAAATGTAAAGATCCTATTATTACTCATTTGAGCTTTGCAGATGATATCATTGCCTTCTTCCATGGGGATCATCAATCAGCCAATGCCCTGGCTCAAGTTTTGGATAAGTTCAAAAGGAGTACGGGTCTTACAGTTAATTGCAACAAGAGCAGTTTATTTGCAGCAGGTATTCTGAATGGAGAATTGGAAGCCATCACTGATACTCTGCAATTTAAAGCAGCGGATCTTCCCGTAAGATACCTAGGTCTCCCCCTGATCTCTACTAGATTATCTTATATTCATTGCCTCCCTCTTATTGAGAGAGTAAGAAAGAGGGTTAATGCATGGAAGAACAGGACTTTGTCATATGCTGGTAGACTTACTCTCATCAAAGCAGTTCTGGGAAGTATGCAGGTTTATTGGACCTCATGTTATGTCCTCCCAAGAGCAGCTATAAATGATATAAACTCTGTTCTTAGGAATTTCTTATGGTCAGCCTCGGATCAATTCATTAAAGTCCCCCTTGTCAGCTGGAAAAAAATCATTAATCCTTACAAAGAAGGAGGTCTAGGGGTTAGATGTATCAAAACAGCAAACCTGGCAGCTATGACAAGATTTATATGGAACATTGTCTCTAACAAAGACACTCTATGGGTTCGTTGGATTCAGAAAAATCTTATCAGGAGAAAGGACTTCTGGTTGATGGGAATCCCTCAAGGAGCATCTTGGTGCTGGAGAAACATCCTAAGCTGCAGGAAATTGACTAACAATCTGATAACTTATGCGATAGGAAATGGCAGAGATACTTCTTTCTGGAAGGACCCATGGCACCCTAAAGGTATCCTCATGGAGAGATTCCCTCAGAATCTGACCTACAATTCCTTGTTAAATAAGAAGGCCAAGGTCAGTGATATTATCAGAGAAGGGCAGTGGTTTGCAACAGACAATGTTCGGGCTTCAATTACAGAGATTTATGCAGACCTCGACTCAGTGGAGATGGACTGCAACGTTTCAGATGAAATTGTTTGGAAGGGGGGATCGAATGGGGATTTCTCGAGCAAAAGTGCTTATAATGCGATCAGGAAGACTAATGATAGCATTCCCTGGACTGATCTGGTATGGTTTAAAGGTCGCATTCCTAGGCACAGTTTCATTGGCTGGCTCGCTTTGAATCGAAGCTCAAAGACTCAAGATAAGCTATGCAAATGGGGTGCTATCCCTACCTCGATGTGTTGTCTCTGCCATCTGCAAAGGGAGAATGAAGATCACTTGTTCTTCAACTGCTGTTACTCAAATCAAGTTTGGGTTTACATGCTGAATTGTATGGGTATTCATCACTGTCCTCTTGAAATGACAGCAGAGATTCAGTGGTGTATGCAGAGATTTTCAGGAAACAGTCCCACTGCTGTTGCAAAAAAACTGGTTCTAAACGCAACTATGTATCATCTTTGGATGGAAAGAAATAGGCGGATATTTCAGAACAGAGAGTCAGCAGCGCTGCTGCTCTGTTCTAAAATCAGGGACGATGTTAGGCTTCGGCTGACAGTCCTGGATATGGTAGTCGAAGACACCCCGCATGCTAGAAACTACTTCCACAGATGGAACATTGATATCAGATACAAGCTGAAAATCAGCTCGTGGCATGCATGGCATAAGCCGGATCCAGGTTGGGTAACCATTAATTCTGATGGTTCTCTTAAGGACCGCAGGGGGGGCTACGGTGCTCTTATTAGGGATCACCATGGGCAGGTATTAGCAGCAGGAGCAGGGTCTCATTCAGGCCGGTCTGTTATTATGCATGAGATTCAGGGCATTGAGATTGGTCTCAAGATGGCTCTTTAGGGGAATCACTCTAAAGTTATTATGTGCATAGATTCTGCTCTTGCTATCAATTATATCAATTCGAAAAAGACTCCTCCTTGGGAAGCAAAGCAGGTCACTAGAAGAGTCAAAGATCTGCTCAAGATGTTTGAAGATTGCAAAGTGATGCATGTGTATCGGGAAACTAATAGGGCAGCAGATAAATTGGCCTCTCTTATGCCAAATTGTTCTTTCATAGATGTTACTCCAAGCTCTTTTGCTGAGGACATGAAAAAAATTATTTTTGAGGATGCTAGTGGTAAAAAGTATTTGAGATTGTAACCTTGTATTCTTGCTTTTTCCTTTTTCTTTTTCTGTGGTCTGGGGAGCCCATTTACACCCCGCGCTTGCGTTTCAAAAAAAAAAAAAAAAAGAACCCAAAATTCTCACCCGCCTTCGACGAAGACCCCCAATTCGATCTAACTATTTCCCCCCTTTTGGCCCTCCGATTTCCAATCGTCAAAAAATCCAAATTTCCCCCTCCATCCCCATTATTCTCTTTAATTTCTAGAGTTCCATGACTCCCCCACCACCACCTCCATTGCCAAAATTGATTAAAATTTTTGTCTTGGAAGATTTTCCACCCGTATGAGACGATGGGTGTCAACAAACTTCGCTTGACGAATCGTTGCTATGCCATTGTTTGGTTCACTAAGGAGCATGAAGGATTTAAATCGTGGTTGTAAAATGAAGAGAGAATTTCAACAAAGTTTTTTCTAATTAAAAGATGAGGGAAAGGAACGAGAACGGGTAGAAGTGACTGGAGAAGATGAAAAAAATAAAATTTTATCTTCTTCCCTAGTGGTAGTTGATGATGACGAGAGATTAGTGGGAGAAGAAGATGAAGTTGGGGAAGAACCATTAAGTTGTATCTTGGCCTCTTGGGATATGTGCCGAGGTATTTGAGTAAGAAAAAAGATCACATACAAGGCACATGGAAACTTAACAGTTGACCAGATGGTCAACGATAATCAACAACGGTCAATGTACCAAACTCGAATGTAATTTGTAAACAGGATCAAAGATATTTATCTCATTAGTAGAAGGGACCAACATCAAATTTACACAAAAAATGAAAGTCTTCATCCTTTTGAATCTCATCAAAACTCATATTCTCTATAAAACTAAAAGCAAAAGCTTAATCATAATCAATTTATTTTGTGTTGATGGCGACGAAGATGACGAATGAGATCAAGAAGCACCAAAGTGCGAGGAAGAATGAGATTTGTTGAAACACCATCTTTTCAGATCAGACGCGCAACTATTTGATATCCGATACTATTAAGAGACCAAGGCTTGGAGACTCCTGATAGGGTCTGGGTGCCATACAAAATAAATGGGCTTCAAGTATGATTTTTATTAAGAGATCATGTAGCATCTGATATAAGTATGGGTGTTATATCGTGTCCATGAAATACCCGGATGTAATAACAGGTCTACACAATAAATGAGGCAAAATGAAGTATTTGGGTATCACAGTTTGTGACAAATTTAGGGTTCAAACTCACTAATGGCACCTATGGACTTTCAGTCTTGTATGATGAGGAACTTAATTGCCCCATTTCAATTACCCTTGATGCACGGTTTCTCTTCATTCAATGTTGATTCTTTAGTCAATTGCTCTTCAGCTATCACAGCTTAGCTAACTTGTCCTTTCCTAAATCTTGCTCTGAGTACTATCCGAAGTGAGCTAATGGAAGGAGTTTAATTCAAATCCACTGATGGTGACGAAAAGATGGTTCTTGACACAACCAAATTGTGTCCAGTGTTGTAAACTTCTACTCGAAACTCTATAGAAAGAAAGAGAACTTGAGACAGACTCACTGGGGTGTATTTTCAAAAGTTGTCAACATATATCTTCTCCATGCTTGACAAGGATATTTCAAAGGCTGATACAGTATGGTCTTGCACATAGATATAGGGAATGACAAATCGCTAGGGATGATTATTGATGGTTTGGTTTCCCAGATGAATTTTACCGGAAAACTTGGCATGTCATTAGAAAAGCGGCCCTTGGGCAACGAAGCTACTTAACAGAAAATTGAATGATTTAATCTATGAACTCCAACACTATTTATCCAAAAAACAAAAAAAGTGTCGACATGTGTCCCGCTCTTGGACAAGACAAATAGACACGTTTTCATCGGTTTCTCATAAGAAATTAATGTAATTAATTTTCTTTATAGAGTAAAATCCACAAAGACTCTTGAGATATAACTCTTAAAAAGAAGCCCTTAGGGAATGGGGGCAACCAACACAATAACTAGTTTCCTTCGTTGAAATTTTTTTCCTTAATTGGGGTGTGGCGAACCAACACAATAATTAGTTTCCTTGATTGACAATGCAAGTATTATGTGTGTTAGCATGCATTTTCTGAAGTTTAGACTCTTTAAATATAATTTGTTTATCAATATATATAACAAGAAGAAGATGATAATAAGATGAGTGTATTTTGGCCAAGTAAAAACTATAATTAAAAAAATAAAGTCTAAAAATATTCAATAAAACAAAATAAAACTTTATATAACGAAGGTATTTGTACCCTTGTTTTCTTAGGTTGTAGTATTGGATACCACGTACTTGTTTCGATTACCGACTCATGTATCCCTCGAAATCTTATTGCTCTTGATAATGCGTATTGTTGTTTCCTTTTCGAGTTTCTTGCTTGCCAGAATGACTCTTTCTTTCCTCTTAACGTTTTAAATTTTTGCCTTTTAGACAAAGTTGAAATAAGATCCACAACTCAAAGTGGCAAACCTAGCGAAGAAAGACTTTTCCTTATATCAGCCTGCGATCCACAAATAGGCCTCGGCCCATCTATTCTTGTTGTTGAGGCCCTTGATAGGGTCTTTGGAATCAATTAGACACTAAATCTGATTGGCAAGGCAACTGATGGTGGAGCATTCAGCTCGATTGAAGCTGAAGGGCTTCACAAAATGTATCTGGGAGAGTCTGAGATGGGTGGGATACGAATCTGAGCTGCAATTATGGTCTTCTACCGCTTTTAGCCATCGTCCGTGAAGGGGTGATGGGGTCCCTTCTAGTGTCTACTGGATCTATGTGCTTTTGTTTTCTGTTTTTTCTTTCAATTGTTTGATCTAGTGGTCTTTCGATGCATGGTTGTTGTTGGTTGTCCATCTTAGGCTTGCTCTGTGTGAGTATGATGGTCCTCTCGTTGCCATTGGGCTTATATAACTCTTCATATGGTTCAATATAAAATTTTGAAAAAAAAAATTCAATTGATATCATTGAAAAGCTCTTACAGATGTTCTTAAACTAAGACCAATGTAAGATAATTTGTCAAATGTAAAATTTATAAATATTTCAAATCAGTAAATGGAAATTTTCAATGGGAGTATTGAAGACACGCGTCATGTGACATTTTCAACAAAGATAATACCATAGGGACTTTCATGCATATAGTCAAGGATGCATGGACACGGACACGCGTGTCGTGTTGGACACGACACTTTTAAAAAAACTAGGATTCGGGGATACGTCGACACGCCATACTATTTTTTTAACAAGTCATATAAACATAAATAATAATCTAATCAAGTGCCTTCCTAGAGTGTTTCGAAGAAGACACTCTGTTGTAAGAAAAAATAAAGTAGATAAATGGTATAGTAGAGAAGAAGTAGATAGAGAAGAAGCCAATTAGAAAAGCAAAAGCAAAGATTGAGAAGAAGTTTATGTATGCTTTAGTGGCTTTTTCCCTATTTGTCAAAAATTACAATTGAAAGAGTCATTCAATTCAGATGGATCAACAACCATTAAATTAGGCGGTTATTTGTAAACATCTAAAAGTAAAAAATATAACATTGACCATATGGAGGATGTCCGACACGTTGATCATGTGTCTGACACCTACCGACGCACTTACCAAGTGTTTGATGTGTGTCGAGCAAATGTCGGTGTCGGATACGTGTCAGACACGGATACGGCAAGTTTTTGAAGAGTCAGTGTTTCCTTATTAATTAGACTTTAATCGATTCATGAACGGTATGAGATTGATTAATGAGAATTAATCAAACAACTTTTTATAATATATTATGTTCGACTTTCTAAATTATATTTCATGTGTATTACAAGAAAAATTATGATTAATGCATATTGAAGTAGTAAATATCAAATATCAACATATTTGTGGCTGGCCTTGCATGGTCATCGACTTGTTGGCAAGGTGGCCAAGGATCCCAATTGCAACCTCCCCGGGGAGGGAGTGAATCCCCATTTCCCTCCTACCTAGGAGGCCTCATTTCTACGACGTCAGGTCCTCGAAATCTCACCTAGAAGCCTATATATAAACTAATGTCATATGCCAATATTTAAGCCCAATTATAACACAAGTAAAAGATCCATTAGACCAATTATAACACAAGTAAAAGATCCATTAGTTATAAAGGTATAACTTCTTCCTCTCATGATTTTTTTTTGTTTTGGTTATTTTTCTTGATCTTCTTAGTTCCACTCAAGATCTTTGTTCTTTATTACTCTCTAACCTCTTCACACTCTATCTTGGTATTGTCATGTGAGTAGGACATCTATCTTGACATATAGCCAAAGAACTCAATAAATCAGTTTGTTTTGGAAAGCACTTAATCGATAACTCGCTAAAAACCGCCGATTCTTCGACTAGAGATGGTTCAAATGACTAATTTAGAAATCAAAACGTGCGGAAAAGCAATGAGTTGGAGATTAATCGCCAATTAACCACCGGTTTAATAAATGGGATTAAATGGGAATGTGTCGAATGTTAAATGTGCAAAAATGATTATAGAATTACTAGAGAAGGCCATATAAATTCGAAGCCACGCAAAATTACAAAAGAACATGAAATGCAATGGGGTGGGGCATAATGACAAAACACGTATGGTAGAGTGGAATACTAACCTTATTGTATGCGGCGTGTGACATGATTGTGATATGCTATGTAGTAAATGCAGATAACGGACCCTTCACAGTCCACGATCGATTTAAGATTAAGCAGATTAATCAATCTACTTTTCAAAGTAATATAAATTATAATAAATAACATATATCGACAATAAAGATTAATAAGACAAGTATTATAGAGCAACAAAAGTCGTATTATAGAGCAAATTATGTAATCATGTCCAAGACATCACAGAACAACCACCACCCAACATGACAATCTCGATTTATCACCGATTTTTTGGTGACTCACCGATTAATCGGTGACCGCTAAACCCAACCACTAAATACCTAATTCGGATCGGTCTACCCCCTATTTACACTAAATCGCCGCATAAATAACCCAGATGATATGTTATATCCATATTGAAGTTGAAATTTGCGAAGTCATCCTAAAAATAGCTTATCACATAAAAGATGTTACCAGTGCCCCAATAGATGAAACAAATCAAAACTTTTAATTCAATCGTGTGTTTTGTGTGGTGGGAGGAGGGAACGGGGTGTTGGCGAAGCAGTAACCAATAAATTATTATTACCAATAAATTTTCACGTCTTGAATTTAATTACAGCTGATCCATTTAGGACACAGCTTATGAGAAGGTAAACACTTCAAGTTAACTATATAAAATTTAGGAAGTACCTCAACTGAGCGTCCACTGTCTCGAGAACCTTCAAAAAGAGAGGAGTAATAAGCTGGATCATATATAGAACCTCCTAAAATGTCGTCAGCATGGGAGTCCTGTCTAACTATGTCAGAAGTTGAGGGATTCAAGAAACTATTTCTCAGATCGAAATCTGCTTCTCGGCCAACTGTATTGTCTACAGATGAAGCTCCCAGTCTGTACATCTGAATCCATAATAAAGAAGAAGCCAGCCTCACAGCAAAGCCAATAATTTGCATTGATAGTGCAAGCCGCAGCGAAAAAATGAAAAAGGGATCATAGTTCCCAGAAGATATAGTCCTGCGGAAAGAATACATATTGATATTAACTTTTAGAAAGCAAAACAAAAATATAACAGAAAGAACACATCAATATGTTCTGCAATATATTAGGCATCAGTGATATGATCATGTGATACTCTATGAAATGTTATTCCAGTTGACAGATGGCTGTGTAAATGTGATGAAGCAGGTCTCAAAAGATAATAACTTGAAATAAATAAATAAATAAATAAATAAATAGCAAAAATTCACAGATTTTCTATTTCAATGTCTCAATGTCACTTATCAGTGCAAGGTTAGTAGTGGGCACTGCTAAGGTATCAAGCGGTTTCAATACAAACTAGTCACCAAGTCTGTGTTTGATTGCAATGGACAAATTACATGGGAAAAATCTTAAATGTTACATACGAATCTAGTTTGAAGGTATTCACAATCTTAAAATTGATTCATGAGCAATGTTTTTTCTAATGTCCATTATGAACCCTCTTTTATAAGGGGTAGAGAATCAAATTACAGGTGCGATGAGATAATGAAATATGCTCATTAGTCACTTTTACAAATGTCAATCAATTGAATATAGAATCAACATACTTGCCAAATTTAAGACTGTGTGTTGATTGAAAGAAGAAAAAAAATTATGGAAAATGGTGAAAAAAAAAATAGGGAGGAAAGAGAAAGATGATGGAGAGCTTCATCTTCACGTTTCTCTCAACAGTCAACATCATGGAGAAAATATATTAGGTAAGGTGAGGAATATTTCAGCATGGAAAACAAAAGAAACACAGGTTTTTCTCTCATCCTCTCACTTCTAATTTAACTTTTTTTTAATCAAACACAGCTTACGTGACTAGTAAGGGGTTATGTTCATTTTTGCAAGTATTTAACCTTTTTTTTTTCTTTTTTTTGAAAGGCATCCTGGGGTTTTGAACCTTATCATTAAATCAAAAGCATAAAAGTACATCAAGTTTACACCATTCACATATCCCTTCATCATACATTGCATCGTCACAAGAAAAAAAATTTCCTTAAAATCATGAACCAAGCTAATAGATGGATCAATGAGTTTTAAGCTAAGGGTTAAACACACCAGCCGAATAGTTGTCCAGATGGTTACTTGATGGACTCGCTTAAACTCGTGATCTTGGTAGGCACTAATCCATTGCTTAATCATCTCGAGGATGAGGATATTCATTCCCTTCCTTGACAAATATGAAAGGTCGGAATGATGCTCTTGAAGCACACAGGCTGCGGGGAAAGGGGAAAAAAAGAAGAGACTGAGGGGGTGTTTGCTCGAGTTAGATGTCTAACCTTTTATTAAGAGGGAACCTCTAACTAGAAGTAAATGTATTAATAAGGAGGGATGGGATGTGGTTGTTTAGGCTCTAATTACCTTTAACTCATGAAATCACTTGTTGATGGAAGTCTGAATCAACATTTTACCATACATATCATTCAGACACTGACATCTACTTTTGAATATTCAAACACTAACAACCATTGTTTTGGATATTCAGACATAATGTCTGATTCAGAGGTGAAAACAACCCCCTCTCCCCCCCAAAAAAAAAAAAGTGGAACACTAGAGAAAATAACGCATAAATGACTCTTTATTGTAACTGTCGGAATAACTTTTGCATTCATTGATGGAACTTAAGATTGAGAGTTGCAAATATTTAATCACACTTGATGAAACATGAATTAAGTATGTGTTGTACATATGGTGAAACAAGGGTAGGTGGAAGAGATGATTTTGAGAGACCATCCATAGCAAAGAGTTATTAATTCCTAACTTAATGTAGTTAACAGGAAGATAGAAGTTATTAATCTTGAGTTTGGTAGAGCTGGTCCCATACGTTCCACCATATGATGAAGGGTTTCTCTTGGTTTCTTACAATATTTAGTTTATCATCAATCACTTTCAAAATCCTATTTGTTAAATTGACAAGGAAATAAAATTAAAAGATGTGAAATTGACAAGGAAAGGCGGAAGGAAGTTACCAAATTAGACGAGAGAAGAGAATGAACCAGAAGATATCAAGCAAGATCCCACAGCAAAGAAGAACAGCGTAGGTTCGTCCAAGACTCTGGCTGCCGCTCTCAATTGCGACCAGAGCGAACAACGCAATCACTAAATTGATGACCAACACCCCGTTGAACAATGCCCCAAGTGATCCAACCAGAGCACAACCGATCTGCAAACACCAACAAACAGAAATCCACATTAAACCCTAAATAGAAATCTAAATTTGCAGAAAGAAAGAAGGGGTCCTTTACTTGAATGTAGATGAGAATGAGAACGAATGATTGAAGCTGGTCGTAATCACGAAGAAACGATAGAATCCGAGTTCGCAGTGAAGAACAGAGCATCATAAATGAACGAAATCTGATGCCCTAGAAGACCAAAAGAGAGAATTCAAGAGAGAGAGATCTGATTTGGTCACTAAGGAAGGAAGAAACACGGACTACATTGAAGAAAACAAGCAAGGAAAGAAATCGAGACAGGGAGAGAATAGAGAGTTTTAGAAACCGTTTTTCGTTTTTGCTTTCTAAAACTTGCTCGAAACAATGATTCCAAAAAAAAGAAAAGGCTGTGTTTGTAAGAACTGAGAAGATACGGGGGAGGGAGTATGAGCTGTTCGTTGTTTTTTGTTTTTGGGGGGGATTTTCTGATGACCCAACTAGGCAGCCCCCAAAATTATGGGCAAATTCAACCTTAATGTTGATTGGTAGTTGCAATGTGATTTATCGAATACGTCAAAATTTCACTAAATATTTTCTATTTTAAAGTTATCGAAATCTCTTTCAAAATCTAAAATATGTCAAAAATTTTCTAAGAAATTAAATAAATATTTTAATCTCCATATATTTTAACATGCTATAATGTTATTTTATTATCAAAAGTTTGTTATGTAAGTGATTTTTATATAATATGTAGTCTGTATGATATTACGAGTAGTGTGAGATTTTTTATGTAGTATTTAAGAGTTTAAAATGCATAACTTATATTGTTAAATGCGAAATCACAACCGAAATTTTTACGTTTTTTCTACACAAAACGAAACATTTCTTAAAATCAGGGAACCGAAATTAACTCGAAAAACGAAATCACAATCCTTGGTTACTAGTCATTTTGGTGTAATTTTGTTTTGGTCACCTAACTGATCCTAGCCCAGCCATACCATGTAGCAACTCATGAGACATATTTTACGCATGTCGACCTCGGGGATGTCTATCCCTATTGACGGTATTGGCAAGCTCAAGGATGAACACAATGTACTATGCAAATTACAATGAGATAGGATATGTTAAGTATATTATATATATACTCATTTTATAGTGGAGGTATGCAATCTCGAGTAAACAAGGCTCTCTCTGATATCATTCGCTCCGTAGTTTCCATACTATGTTGAATCTTATTTGAACGTTGAACAAGGTATACAGCTCGACATGAAGTTTTGTGCAGGTTCGAAACAATTGCTTTGCTTATTTCAAACCCATAAGAAAAGTTTCAGTCATAAAAGTATTCTTAACAACAACCATGGGAAAAGGTCCAATAGTCAATTAACTAGTAAGTAATACAAGGGTTTGGTGGTTTTGTAATATTAAAAGTGGATATTCATAAGAACACTTCAGTGAAGACTTTGGTTAGGGGGTAGGTGTTTTGGTTTTAGCATATTTTACTTTGAAATATGCTCGATGCTTGAAGCACAAGTTAAGTTGTATGGCTTTGTGATCCACATTGGTTTGCCAAATTCCTGAATTTAGAATAGGGGTGGGCAAACGGGTCGAGGATCCGCGGGTTTAAACCGGACCGGACCGTTTTGCTCTAAACGGTCCGGATTTTAATTTTGTATTTTTAGATACGGTTCGGATCGGTCCGGATCCATTATAAAACGGTCCGGTCCCGGTTTCTATTTTTTAAAAAGAAACGGTCCGGGTTGGACTCGTCCAGACCATTTCAAATCGCATTTACTATAAAAACCTAAACCAAAACCTAAACCTAAAAAACCTAAACCTAAACTCTCCTTCTCCTCTCCTCTCCCTGTCTCTCCTCTCTTTGTCTCTGTATCGAGAAATCTCTGTCTCTCCTCTCTTTGTCTCTGTATCGAGAAGGGGAAGGAAATCTCCCTCTCCTCTCTCTGTCTCTGTCTCGAGAAGGGGAAGGAGATCTCCCTCTCCTCTCTCTGTCTCTGTCTCGAGAAGAAGAAGCTGCAGCAGCCGCGAGACCAAGAAGAGGAGGAGCAGAAGAAAAGGTAGAGAAGCAGCAGGAGATCTCATCTCCGTCTCCTCTCTCTCGGTCTCTGTCTCGAGAAGAAGCAGATCTCCTCAAGATGAAAGCTCAAGAGATCGATATGTGTTGGATCGATCCAGCTCAAGATGAAAGCTCAAGAGATCGATGAAAGCTCAAGATGAAAGCTCCAAATCCATCTCAAGATGAAAGCTCAAGCGATCCTTTGATGCGCTTTCATCTCTTGAGCTGGATCGATCTCTTGAGCTAGCGATCTTGAGCTGGACCGATTGATGAGCTTTCATTTCTTGAGATGGATCGATCTCTTGAGCTTTCAAACGAGCTGGATCTCTTTATGCTGGATCTGCGTTTCTGCAAATGATGAAAAATGGCGAGATGGTGATAGGTGACGTTAGATGAAAAATGGCGAGCTGGATTTCTCTTTGTTTGAGCTGGAGCTGGACTGTGAGATGAAAAATGGCGAGATGGTGACAGGTGACATTGTGGTGTCTGCAAACGAGAGAAGAAGAGAATGGCGAGGTGGGTCGCCGGTGAGTGTATCTATACCCATTTTCCCTTTGGGATAGATCTATAATGGAGTAATTTATGTAGTGAGAGCGTTGATCGATCGATTCTCCTAACACCTTATTTTGTTTTAGATCAATCTCATACAACATACCTTATTTTGATTTTGATTTTTAAATGGAAATGACAAACAGAAAAGAGTAGAGTAAAACCATGATCCATCCTCTGCATCTGGATTGATGAGTGTGTTTGCTTGTGAGAAAGAGAGGCATAATTGTATATTTTGTTGTATGCATGACTAGCAGTTGAATTGAAATGGATTGAATACTACTATTTGTGGGCATGTGATATCATTTTTGCAAACTGGTAGGGAACAAAGTTTATATTTTATTGTAAAGGAGATGGATTGGTTTAGGTTAGGTGTATATAGAGGTGTCTTTCTTCAACCCCACAACACTTCTCTGTTTTGACAATGTTAGCACAACTTAGCACAGAACACAGGTGCTTTATTTAACTGATGAACCAGTCTGTTCTGATGTGGTTGTGCTGTTGGGTTCATATTCTAAAAGTAGAATTTAAATTGCAGTACCTCACAGAGTATTGAACTCAAAGGTTGAAACAAATACAATCAACCAGAATTTCAATATCAGTAGAATTTAGATTTGGAACCGTTTGGAACCGGAGGAACCGGACCGTTCCAAACGGTTCGAGTTAGGTTCGGTTCCAATGTTCAAAATGAGAGGATCCGGACCGGACCGGATCCGTTAATTTTAAACGGTTCGAGTTAGGTTCCTCCAAATTTGGAACCGATCCGGACCGTGCCCACCCCTAATTTAGAAAGCCAAACTTGGAAATTCACTGAAGATTTGAAAATTGCATAAAGTAATGTTGAGATGTAACTTCATTCGGACCACACCAGGTTGAAGGTTTTCAACATAAACTAGGTTGGAATCTTCGTCCAAGGTAATCACTTTTGGAAATGAAACACTGTGAGTTTTGGTTTTCATTTTCATATTGGAAACCCTTTTGGAAAGGGTGCAACCAACCAATTAATAAATGCTCTAAAGATTGGTCATGTTGTGCTCTAGATTGAAAGAGCACGGTTATAACCACATATGATAAAGTGTTATGGTGAGAGATTGGTGCAAGAATATGTTGTTGTGTACGAGGACATGCTTGCTGAGCTAATAAACAACCCCACATGATATATATATATATATATATAAGTCTAGGCAGCTAGGGTTATCAGCCATTTTTTTGTAAGGGTTGGGCTCTTTTACACTTTTACTCATTCTCTTTAAAACATAACCACAAACATCATTTATAGAAGGGGTAAAAGTATAAAAGAACCAAATCCTGGCTAAAAATGGTTGGTAGCCCTAGCTGCATAGAATTATTGTATATATATATATAAACATATTTTGAATGCCCAAAATACCCTCCCAACTCTATTATATTTATAATAAAATCAATAGGTAGGTGAACAGTGACGAGGTAATTTTGTAATTTTAAAAACTTTTATGTATCATTTTACCCTATCAATTTTAGATTATTTACGATCAAAATCTGCCCCTTTCAAATATTGTTACTTATAGCTAACCCCCTAACATAATTTATTTAAAGCATTTCAATTACTTGTAAATTATAAAAAGACCATCACATCTAATTTTTTGACTTTCCATCAAAATCAGGCCCTGTAAATATTTATTAATTACACCTAGGCCCAATATATAATTTATTTCAAGCCTTCAAATTATCTAGAAATTATATAAATGCCCTTACATCTAACTTTTGGATTTTCTATTTTGCGCTTAACATTTCATACTTTTACAATCAAAACCAACCCCTCTCAAATATTGAATAATTATACATATACTTCTAACATATATTTGAAGCCCATTATTTATTTGTATAGTTTATAAATAAATAATGGGCTTCAAATTATGTGTGTGTATCCTGGGACAAACATTTATGACAAAGAAATTTACATTCAATATATATCGTCGGATAACATATAATCTAACGGTTTAGATTTAGGATGAATTGTCACCTAATAACTAACTAATGGTAGAGCCGAGCCAAGCCAAATCGAGCCAGATATAATTTAAAAGTCTTATTTTATTAGGAGATTAATAGCTTGTCAAACCCCACTACTTTCTCTCGTCTCCTATTTTCTCTCAAACTATGTGATATGGTGAAAAAAACAATAACACAAAATATAACCAATAAGAATCAAATTAACCCTCAACCAAACTGACACGGTTTCTATCAGTATGCGTGTAGGAAAGCATTGGCTGACAACCAACCAAGGGTTCAAGGAAGGTTTGCAAATACTGAATAACCTGATTTCCAAATTGCTGGGTGCCATTTGATATACCAATTAGTAGCCTTATTTGGTGGTCAGATTGTGAAAGAAAAAAACATAGTTTATTAATTTTAATGTATACATGATCTCTCTATAGTTGGATACTTGGATATCAATATAGTAAGATAAAAAGCAAGGTAGGAAGGACGTGAAATAAAGAGGTACAGTACAAAACCAGGGATGGATTGTAGAAGAGGTTGATAAAAAAGATACCAAAATCCCTGAGGAAGTGAGAATAAGAGGTTTCATAATCAACAAAGTTGACCTGTTGGAGAAGAACTACCGTGGCTAGAAAGTTCAAATTCAAGTCTTGAAGACTAAATTACCCAATAAGTAGGGATACTGTCTAGCCATGTACGTCTGATTCAATGTTGAGGAAGGGACCACTCTTCATTTTACAGGTAACTATATTCTCTGTGTGTTGATCAAAATAATGGAGATAAGAAGCAAACAACAATAGAGAATAAGAAAGCCATAATGGAGAGAAAATAGGGGGAGAGAGAAGTTGATAGGGAGGAGACCAAGTCTTTTTGGAAATATTTTGTTTCATTATGTTTTGGGTAATTTGCACTTTGCCCCCTATTATACATAGCTAATTAATAAGTAAACCCATCATTAATCACTATTATAATTACCCCATTGACTAATGGTCAATGTCCATTGACCGTCAATTTTCAAAGCAGATTACCAAAATGCCATCAGAAATCTAAGGTTGAGATTGCATCTTTCATATCTCGAACATCTCATCTCGAGGAAAATCCTAAGCCCAACTGAAATCGTAATTGTATCTCTAGAAAAATCCAACAGTTGATTTAAAAAATCTTTCATCTTAAACAACTCATCTCAAGGAAAATCTAACGTTCCAAATTTAATTATGCACGCATCTTGAGAAAAATCTGGCGGTCCATGCGCATCTCGAGAAAATCTAACGGTCCAGTATGCATCTCGAGACAATTTTACTGCTCAAAGTTATTCTCGTGCGCATCTCTAGAAAAAATTGGCAGTCCAGCACGCGTCTTGAGGAGTCTGACAGCTTAGATTTATTCGTGCACACATCTCGAGGAAATCTGACGTCTGAATAAATTTTAATATAATTTTGCCCTTAACCCCATAAAATAAATTATTGGCAATAACTTAACCCCATAAAATAATTTTGAATTTAGTTTCGCCCCCTGAAACAAAACATACCTGAGCTGAGAGATGATCAAGAAAATTTTGATTATCTTCCTC
Organism: Berberis vulgaris; assembly: GCA_963556465.1. Lineage (NCBI taxonomy): Eukaryota > Viridiplantae > Streptophyta > Magnoliopsida > Ranunculales > Berberidaceae > Berberis > Berberis vulgaris. The sequence continues at coordinate 59,101,604 of OY747133.1, forward strand.
CTCCCCTTCTTTCTCCTCTATTTCGCAGCCTCGCCACCACCTCCCCTTCATCCTCTCCTCTTCCTCATTCCTTCACTTCCTCATTCATTCTCTTTTCTCCTCTATTTCACAACCCCTATAATAAAGTTAGGGTTTCATTCCTCCACTTCCTCCTTCATTCTCCTCCTTCTTCCTTCTTCCCCTTTCCTTCTCCTCCCTCCTCATTCCTCCCCCTTCATCTCTCAGGTCTGTTATGATTTAGGGGGCAAAAGTAAATTAAAATTGATTTAGGCATCAGTTTTCCTCGAGATGCGCGCACAAATAAATATGAGCTATTAGGTGTTTCTCGATATACGTACTGGACCGTTAGATTATCTTGAGATGCGCATTGGGCAGTTAGATTTTCCTTGAGATGCATGCACAGATAAATTCGAGTCGTCAGATTTTCATCGAGATGTGTGCATGAATAAATATGAGATGCCCAATTTTCCTTGAGATGCGCATCGAATTGCCAGATTTTTCTCGAGGTGTGTGCTGGACCGTCAGATTTTCCTTGAAATGTGCGCTGGACTATCAAAATTTCTCGAGATGTGTGCACAATTAAATTTGGGCCGTTAGATTTACCTAGAGATGTGTGTACTATTAAATTTGGACCGTTAGATTTCCTCGAGATGAGTTGTTTAAGATTAAGGATTTAAAAATCAACTATTGAATTTCCTCGAGATACGATTACAATTTTAATTGGGTCTTAGGATTTCCTCGAGATGAGATGTTCGAGATACGAAATATTCAATTTCAACCTTTGATTTTTGAGGGGCATTTTGGTAATTTGCTTTGAAAATTGACGGTCATTGGACGTTGACTGCTACTCAAAGGGGTAGAAGTAATAGTGATTAATGATGGGTCTACCTATTAATTACCTATGTATAATAGGGGCAAAGTGCAAATTACCCTTATGTTTTCCTAAAGTTCACACTCAAGGATCATCATTACTAGAATTGCCTAACATTTGGCGCTCAAGTCCATTAATCTAATCATGGTATCAATAATATAGCTATACATTATTTATGCAGGTCATGAGTTGATCCTGAAGCACGTGAAAACAAAAACACAACAGCCAAACCAACTGCCAAACATAGAATAGATAATGATGCAGTCTTTTTCTGCTCCCTGCTTTGACCTAGTCCTGCTGACTTGTACAAGTAATGCATGTGAGCCACAGACCACTGTGGGGTGGCCGATGGGCACTCCGATGCTAAAGTCAAACAAGGTTCTACGGAAGGTGTAATGTTACAACAAGAAATTTTTAGCGTACCTTAGCTTACCAACCTCATGTCTTATTTATAGTGCAAGGAGTCCTGGTTCTACCAGGCCATCGTAGGCGTAGTTTAGGAAGGAGATCTTCGTGGAGATCCCTCCCTAATTAGGAGTCGTGTTGTAGGAGGGAAGTTCCATGATAGCTCTGTGATCCTAGATACGCGGGGGATAGTTCCCAATCCAATAGCAGTCTGTAGAAAATAGTTTCCCTGTGTGGAAAATACTTTGGTGTTTGCTTCCTAGTTGGAAGCAGAGAGGAGCTATAGTTGCCCATCTGAAGCCGATCCTTGAGATACTTGTATGAAGAGGGTTGACAGGTATTGAGGATAGTTGTGAGACGTGTGGGCCTAACATGCTGTGAGAATTCGGGTCCGCTTGGCGGATTGCAGTTGGGCAGGCTTAGAACCGCTTGGGCTGGATCAGTGTTGGGCCGACGCTTGAGGCTGTAATTCCTCGAGATCGTCATGACATGTGTACGAATCTGGGGTGTGACCATTTTTTATGTATCATCAGCTACTCCCCCCGGGTTAGTGGGCCGTCACATCGGTTTGCTAAGTCATCTCTTGAAGGGATGCGCCGCTCATGATGATTGAGTTTGAATCGTTGCTTGAGCCATGCGCTGCATTAATTGAACGTGCGTTGGTTCAACGGAAAATAGGCAAGAAGCCAACCTCTATTTAGAACATTGCTAAAAAGATTAGCAATGTCCACATAGAATAATCTTCTTTTTAACTAATAGAAGATCTTTTGAGTCTATTCCCATAGTTGCTTCGCCTGATAGTGGCCGCGATACCGGCCGTGTCTCTTGCAGTCTGCATTGTTCACCGTCTCGCTCTAGGCCTAAACTAGATGTGTTGAGGGTCCTTTGTATACTTCGCTGCCTTTTTTCCCTCCGGATCCCATTAAGCCGTCTCGCACAAAAGGGGCTTCTGTTGTTAACAAGGGAAAGGCCACGGATGAGAGCCTGAGGATGGTGGCAATCGTGAAGGGCGGTGCTGACATAGTTTCCGATAAGGGAAAACTTCATCTGGACGCACGTATTAGCCTGTTTGCACCGGATTTGTTAAAGTAGAGTTCACAGATTTGGCACCAAGAGGTGGACGTAGAGTATGCTTCAAGGAAGCATATAAATAGGCGTCACAGCTGGAAACCCGAAGATGATTCATTGGAAGGGTGTATGGATAAGGGCTTGAAGTACCTTATGATGGGTATGTCTCATTTAAGCCACGCGGGCGTTGCTGGGACGGAAGTTAAGGTGGCTCATGAGAGAGTATACACCTTGGAGTGTGTCTTCTCACATATGCAGACGTTGTATTCTAATGCGCTCCATGAAATCGAGCGCTTAAGAAACAGGTCGAAGAGAAGCGGTTGGATTAGTCAACTGTGGCCGATGAGGCTCATAGGGCTTGTCTGGAGGACCTTGAGCATAATCTGATAGAGGCGGCGTCTGAAAGAGACGAACTTAGGCAAGAGTTGAGTCGTATCCGTCGAGAAGTCGAGGTTGTGTAGGAAGCTACGGCTAAGGCGAGTTCTGAACTACTTTGTCTTTCACTGAAGAGAATGCTTCGAAGGAAGCCGATTGGGCTGGTGAGAAGCAATAGTTGGAATCTGATGTGGAGTTCTATGCTTGAAAGGCGAGGAAGGCTGATGACCAGCTCGAATTGGGGTGGCATGAACTTAGTGTCGTGAATAACAGTCTGGCCACAAAACAGTCTCAGTTCGACGCGCTGACTGGCAAGTTAGAGCTACTGGAGCTTGAACTTGTTGATGTAAAGGTGCGGAAGGAAGAGCTTATCTAGGAACAAGGAAAATGTGAGTTATGCTGGGTTGTACATGGACGACTGGAGCTGCTGACGCTGATGAATGAGGAGCATCTGGAGTGGGATCTCAGTTGGATAAGAAGATGTCGTATGTGAACCTGTCTATTACTTCAACGTCATCGAGTGAGGAAGACAGTTTGAGCCTTGATGTCCAAGCTGCGACGTGTGTGGACGCAACTCTTGCACCTTCTCCCACTAGGCTTAACTCTTCCATTTATGTACCATCTCCTGATAAGGAGTGAACTTTGTGTGCTTGTACTATTTTTGTCTTTGACCGTTAATGAAAACAGTTTTATCCGTTCCGTGCTTGTTGTCTCTATTGTATGTTTTTCAATTCGCCTTGTCGTATTGCTTTGGAATAGACTGGTTGAATCAATAGGGTGTTGACTGGTCTGTCTGTGGTAAAGAGTTTGATCGCTTTGTGCTATGAATGACTCGGGGTCATCGCGGTGTAGTCATGTCCGATAGTGAGCATGTTACGAATAGTTCAGCTGGGGGTTGAGTCATCCGAGCTGTGCCCTGTCCCCAAGGTAAGCTGCTTGAGGGTTACCTTGCTTGTCTGACTTAGGGCTGAACAAAAAATCGATCAAATCGATTAAACCGACCGAACCGAACCAAACGGTTCGGTTTAAATTCGGTTCGGATCGGTTTCGGTTTTAAAAAATTCAAAACCGAAGTGGTCGGTTCGGTTTTTGATTTCTATGTGATTTTAACCGACCAAACCAAACCGTCCGAATATATATAATAAATAATATATATTTTATATATAAATAATACAATATGTTTAAAATAGTCGGTCGGTTCGGTTTTATTTCGGTTTTGGTTCGATTTTAGTTGGTTCGGTTATGGTTTGCATAAATTAGAATCGGTTCGGTTTCGGATCGGTTTTGTTAATGATCGGTTCGGTTTCGGTTTGAAAATTTTAAAATCGACCTAAGTGGGTTAGGTTCACGGTTTAGGTTAAAAACCGAACCGTCGGTTCGGTTTTCAGCCCTAGTCTGACTGGTCGGCTGTAGTTGTTGTTGTGAGCGAGTTGTGATGGCCGAGCTTGCGTGTTAGAGCGTTCGTGCCAAGTCAGACGTCGTAAGCTCGGGTTGGCATCCTAAGTAGCTTTTATCTGGGCACTGGTCGTACGATCTTTGTATTGACGCGAGTGACTTTCGCGTAACATTAGAATGTCAGTCCGTTTGAGTGTGAAATCGCTTACTCAACTAGATTTCCATTTGGCGACCAGGCTAAAAAGCAGTGGTCTCATGGCAATCCGTCGAAATCAGTTCAGGATTAGGCTCCCACCTTCCGAATCGTTTATGACCAAGTAAAGTGGGCTACGGATTCGGGGAGTAAAAGTTTGGCGACTAGACTGAAAAGCAGTGGTTATGTGGCAAGCCGTCAGAATCAGTTCAGAACTGACTAGGCTCCCACCTTTCGAACCATATACACCCTCCCCGCGTGATGGGGGCTACGAAATCGAAAAGAGTTTGGCGACCAGGCTGAAAAGCAGTGGTCCCGTGGCAAACCATCGGAATAAGTTCGGGATTGACTAGGCTCCCACCTTCCAAATTATCTACACATGTGTGCATCCAGCTACAAATTTGGGAGAGTTCGGTGGTCACGCTGAAAAACAGTGGTCCCGTGGCAAATCGTCGGAATCAGGTCGTGGCTGCCTGGGTTCCCACCTTCTAGACTATCTAAACCCTCGTAGTGCGGGCTACAAGTCCAGGTTTGGTGATTTTGGCAACCACGCTGAAAAGTAGTGGTCCCATGACGAGGCATAGTAATCAATTCGGGACTGACTAGGCTCCCACCTTCTAGACTATCTACACCCTCGCAGTGGGGGCTACGAGTCCGGGTTTTGATCAGAAGCTTTCGTTGCTAGTTGTTACCAGCTAGGCTTACTTGATTTGGTTCAGCGATCATTGACTGCAAAGAGGGCAATGATCCCTAGCAAGTCGTCGTCACCAGACGTGATAACACTGATTAGACTCCCACTTCCTAAATCATTGATGCCCATGCTAAGCAAACTAGGTATCGAGATGAACCAGAAACCGTCGTCATCAGTCTTGGCTAACTAAAGTTGCCTGGTTTGAATAGAGGTTCTGCCTGCTAGGGGCGTGCGAACCTAATACATCAGCATGTTGCATGGAGTGGATAAAATTACCTTAAATCAGCTGGTGATCTGTAGGTACAATCCGTATGTCAGAGTTGACTAGGATTTCTAGTGCTCGTGCCATGCACGTGACAGTGTTGTTTGAATAATAGGTTGAGCCCATTTGCCCGCAGAGGAAGGGCTAGGGCTTCCTGCATGGTGCGTTGTGTGTACAGTGTAGATTGTGTGGTGACATGTGTACGACATAGGCTGTGTGACGGTTGAGTATTGGTTATTCCCCCTCAATTTATGGGGTTGCGTGCAGCTTCATTAATTGATTGACGTGGTCTGTGCAGTTTCCTTGGGAACCGTCGTCTTCTAGTTTCCCGTACGGTATTCAATGTTTGGTAGTTAATGCTTGAGTGCCAGCTTGGTGAATCATCATGTTTATATAATGGTGTTTTCCAATTGTTGTAGGCATTATCTTTCGCAGAGCTTATCTTCTATAATGTCCTTGCTTAAAGCAGATGCTTTAGGTTTTCCAATGGCTGAAGAAAATGCTTTTGGTTTTCCAAAGGCTAAAGTTGAATCTCCGTCTCTGGAGTCTCTGAATGTTTTGACATTTGCGCCGATCAGGCATAGAGATAGTTGTTATGTGTGGTCACCCGATATGGGCGGGCACATAGTTGATATGCTGAGGTCTCATAATTTCTTCTCATATTTCGGAGAAATAGTGCGGATTTCCTACCAAGGGAGATGCCTTGGTGTTACCTTTGTATGCTCGAATCCCGCTGCTAACCAATGGTTGATCGAAGTGTTAGTCGACGTGCGATGTATCCGGGTGTGGTAGTTCTCAGTCACACCTGCTATTGCATATGGGAAAAGTGGTCTCTCTTGATGGCACTGTGAGACCGTAGCTGCGTCGCTGCTTGTGTCCATTATCATCTGCCTGGTTCTAACCTATTTGAGGAAGTTAGAAGGGGGTCGTATGTTTCTTGAAGAAATCAGCAGCCTATTGTGAGGTCTACAATGTTGTAGTCTGAGACTTTTCCGAGGTGATTTGACTGAGCAATCTGACTGTTCAGTATTTCAATACTTTTGCCACTTCGCCTTTATCTTGGGAAGGTATCGAGCATATCCCATTCTCTTACCTTTGCTGTCACTTGCAGATTGCTCGCATCGGAGGGTTTGTAAGTCTTCGGCGAACGTTGTCTGTAGCAGAATTGTCTAAGCAAGTTTTTTACTTTAGTTCGCACTGTATTCAGACGCTTATAGTCTCAGTCTTGTATCCGCCTCAAGGCGTTCGCAATATGTAGCCTTTTGTATCTGCCTCAGGGCGTTCGTAATATGTAGCCTTTTGTATCTGCCTCAAGGTGTTTGTTGTTACATCTTTTCGATAATCAATATAGTTTGGTTTTTGTAATTCTTCATTTACTTCTTAAATGATTGAAAATCACATAAGTCTTTTAAGAACTAAAACTCAATAGTGACTATGGAAAGGGAAACAAACAACTTAAAGCAAACTAACTGTTGACGGAGAGAAATTGATCCTGGCCTTGAAGTGGATTCGGGTTGCTCTCGTGAATCATTCGGAGGACTATCAAGGCTTTACATACGTGACTGAAGAGTAAACCTTGCAGAGGGGTGGATCTCCACGTCAAAGGAATGTCGGGGCGATATGCTCCCGCTTGCCATGGCCTTTTCGACTCGCTGAGCGGAAGAGCTTGTTGCTCCTGTACCGTTTGAAAGTGATGTCTCTACAATTTTTGGCCTTGCACTGGGTTAGGCTGCTCTTTATGATGTAGTTGAATCTGGGAGCACTCTATCTGTGTTTCAGTGCGGCGTAGTGGCAGCCTCGTGCCATGGGTTGGTCTCCACGTATTGTTCCTTCAAAGTGGTTAGCAGTATACTTAACATACTGGTGAAGGGTGGAAACCACTGCTTCCATCTGGTGGTGCCAAGGTTTTCCAAAGATGAGATTGTAGGATGATGGTGCGTCTACCACCATGAAGTCCAGAAATAGGACTTTCTCGGGCTGCGACTCTCTGACCACCGTAGCCAACCTTATCTTTCCGATGGGGAAGCACTTCTCCTCGCTAAATCCGATCAGCGGGTGTTATGAAGACGTCAGGTTATCCTCCTTGAGGTCCATGCTGCGGAATGCGTTGTAGAACATAACGTTACCAAATCTCTCTTCACTTCCCACTTTGCGATGGAAACAAAGATGACCAAGACGTCATTGTGCAGCACTCGGACTTCATCGAGGTCCCTGTTCATGAAAGTCAAAGTGGGAATGGGGTTCTGAGCTCGTGAGTGACAGATGTGCCTGTCCTAATCCGCGGATTGTGTTCGCATATCCAGTAGTGTCCGCTTGCAAGACCTGTACGACTGGTCTTCATTCGGTCCGACTCCATGAAGGACGTAGATTATCCCTGGAGTCTCATTCTTTATCACTTTAACTGACTCTCCTTGTCCCTAGTATGTTATGACTACATATCATATTTCAAGAATTCTTTCAGTTTGCCTTTGCGGATCCAATACTCAACTTCATACCTCAGACTCTTGCAGTCGTTGGTGTTGTGGTCGCCCTCCTTGTGGTATGCGCAGTATTTGCCGTTGTCGCGCTTGGAGGGGTCTCCGCGTGTCATTGGGGGCCACTTTAGTTCTTCCCAGTTTTTCATGGAGTTATGTACGTCTGATAGGCTAGCGCTTAGGGGTGTCACGACTCTGGGCCCAACGTAGTTGGATGATTTCTCCGGCTTGGGCCGATCAGGGTCCGACCTGTTGTCGTTGTGCTTTTTTTTGCTCTGTTCCTCTTCCTCATGTCTTTTCCCCCTCATTCTTGTCCCTAAGAGAGGAGGGCTTCCTGTCGCCTTCGATTTTCCTTTTAGCGGTCCTTGACTCCTCCAGGGTGATGTGTCTCTGGACGCTCTTGAGGAGCTCCGCCATGTCCAGAGGGGGTTCCAAGGTGAGGTCCTCGAAAAGCTTTCCCTTTCTGAGGCCCGCAATGAAGGCTGTCACAGTTGTATTGTCGCTACACCCGTCGATGAGGGTCAGCTCATTGTTAAAGCGCGTGACATACTCTCGGAGTGTCTCATCGGACCTTTGCCTTAGAAAGAGTATGTAGTGCGTGTCTTTTCTAAAACGCTGGCTTCCGACAAAACGTGTCAGGAATTCCTTCGCCAGTATTTTGAAGGAGTCGATTGACTTTGGTGGAAGGCTGCGGAACCATGTCAGCGCAGAGCGTTTTAAACTGGTGAGAAAGGTTCTACACATGACAGACTCAGATCCTTCTTTGAGGGTCATTACGTGTTGGTAATGGCGTAGATGATCGAAAGGATCGGTGGTCCCGTCGTAGGAGTCGAGCTTCGGGGAGTGAACTTCCTCGGAAGAGCCCCATTCATTATTTAGTCCACAAATGGTGGGACGGAGAGGCGATATAGTACGATCGGATCATGCGTCCCTCTGCGGAGGGGGTTCCCACGGTCGAGCCTCTTTGTCCTGGAGGTGAGCACATTGTTAGTCGCGCAACCTCCCTTAGTCCAATGAGAACTAGAGGGGGCTTGGCTCTCCTGTGCTTGCTCCCTATCATCTTCTGAGGCGGGGGTCCGTGCTGCTCCTGTTATCCATTAGCAAGTAGTGGATTCTGTCACGAAAGAGTCTCCACTGCCTTGGTGATTTGCTGTATCTAGGATGCCAGCACATCGATTATGGGGTCCATCGTTACTGCCGTTGGCGTAGGAGCGTGCGTTGGCTGCCCGTGCACGACATGAACTGCTGAATGAGGCTGTATAGGGACAGGCTAAGCATTGGATGAGTCCCCTGGTTCTTCGTTGTTGCGTGTCCTGGTGGTCACCATCTCTTTGGGTTTTGGTATGAGACAACGATTAGTGTAAAGTTATGAACTCTCTTTTCTACAGAAGCTTCATTGGCCGTACTCTTGGCCAAGACTGATGAACAAGGGAAGGAACGACCTGTCTACTACTTAAGTTAAGTAGGGTAATGCTACTAGCAGAAACTCGCTACCCCAAGGTGGAAAGAATGTGTATTGCCTTGGTATTTGCACACATCACATAAGTGAAGGCAAACTATCTCACCCCGTTCATCTCATAACAAAATCCGACCCGTTATTTCTTGTCACAACCCGTTTTGTTAGGAAGATTAGCCAGGTGGTTTGGTTATTTTATTAAAGTAATCAGAATTCAAGAGTTCTTGTGTTCCGGCTATCAAGGGGGCTATCAAAGGCCAAGCCATTGCTGATCTTTTGGCAGAAAATCCTGTTCTTGATCAGTCGTCCATAACCAAAGAGTTACTAGACGAAAAAGTGTTTGTTGCAAAAAGCGCTAAAAGTTGGACATTCTATTTGGATGGGTCTGTAACTGGAAAGAGCAGGAACGAGAACTCCTCCTAGTTACAGCAGCCGGAATCGAGCTTGTGTTTTTTTCACAAAAAAAAATGTGTCATTCCGTTATCCTCTCTTTCAAACTCACTTCCCCACGGATGACGCCAAACTGATGCAGTCTTTTTCCGTTCCCAACTTTGACCTAGTCCTGCTGTCCTCCTGACATGCACAAATAACGCACGTGAGCCACAGACCACTGTGGGGTGACCGATGGCACTCCGATGCTAAAGTCGGACAGGGCTCTGAGGAAGGTGTAATGTTGTAACAGGGAATTTTTAGCATACCTTAGCTTATCAACCTCGTGTCTTATTTATAGTGCAAGGAGTTCTGGTTCTACCAGGCTATCATAAGTGTAGTTTCGGAAGGAGATCTTCGTGGAGATCCCTCCCTAATTGGGAGTCGTGTTGTAGGAGGGAGGTTTCATGTTAGCTCTGTGCTCCTAGATACGCGTGGGATAGTTCCCAATCCAAGAACAGTATGTAGAAGGGAGTTTCCCTGTGTGGAAGATACTCTAGTGTTTGCTTCCTAGTTGGAAGCAGAAAGTAGCTGTAGTTGCCTGTCCGAAACTGATCCTCTAGATACTTGCTTGAAGAGGGCTTACGAGTATTGAGGATAGCTGTGAAATGTGTTGGCCTAGCATGCTATGAGAATTCGAGTTCGCCTGGCGAATCACAATTGGGCAGGCTTAGAATTGCTTGAGCCGGATCAGTGTTGGGCCGACGCGTTGATGTCGTAATTCCTCGAGATCATCAAGACACGTGTACGGCTCCGGGGTGTGACTGTTTTTATGTATCATCATATAACATAGCAAAGACATTAATAAATCATATTTGACAAAAAAAAATGAAAATTTGGTTATTTTAAACTTTAATTCCTCCCTGGAACTATTAAGCTTGCTCATCTTTTATTAATTTTATAGAACTTAGGCTCACAATCTTTTATTACATTTGATGCGTCCAAAAATCGCCCTCTTGTGAGTTTGACCTGCAAAACAAATGTTAGGCTGCCAAGGACCACCTTTTTGGTGTCCGAATGCACTCTGATGCTTAAGTCAACAACTCAGTTTGAAGAAGGAAGTGAATATGAACTAAACTCAGTTAAAATTGCATACCTATGTCGAATATTTCCTTTACCTTTTATAATGATTGTGGTTAATTCTCTACGTGACTTAAGCATGTAAGGCGAAACAAAAGGAGATGTTTCTCGTAACATTCTTCTCATTGATGGAGATGCGTCTGTGGAGGCGTAACCCCCTCCACGACTTTTCTTGGTGCAACGTTCTGTTTCTTTATAAAAGAACTTGTATTGGGCCTAAATTTGGGCTTTGATTCGTTCGAGCTTTAATTATATCTTCTTATAGTGGGCATTGTTTGGACCCCTATGGTTGCCTTCATTCTTCTTGGGTTTTACGAGTTGGCCCAGTAGATGGGGCGCCATATCCTCGCGGTGGATGTTTTCTGCCACGTGAATGGTCGCGATAATTGGTCTATTTTGATGTATCATCAACTACTCCCCCCTTAGTCAGTGGGTATGTTCATGTATCCACTAATTGTTTGGCGGTTTTTTTTTTCAATTTCAACATTATGGCACATTTGGTGCTCTTACTATTTGTTGTTGTTGTTGTTGTCTCTCCGATGTTCCGTCCGCCTGCTCGTTTTAGCTCAATTTTTGAGATTTCGTGCGACTGTCATATCTGTTCTCCCAAGATAGACCTTTCACTGCTCGACCTTGTAAAAGGATAAGTTGAGTATGGGTTTACTCTCATTTGTACCTCTTCAATTTCCAGTTGTTGATTCGTCGATTTTCGTTTGCTTTATAATCATGTCTAGCTTCAGAGTTTTGAGTGGCGATGTTCTTGATGTTTGTGAAGCTTTCTTTTTGCCTAAGCGGACAACGCATGCGACTCTAGATAGCCTCTGTCATGATTATTCGTTGCCGGCCGATCTGGAAATCATTTTCCCCGAGGAGGGCGACAATCCTTGTTGTCCAAAACATGGGTATATTGCTTTGTACTCTGGTATGTCCCATTCCGGCTTTAGGCTTCCGACTCCTGCAATCGTCTGGGAGTACCTAGGCTAAAGGTGATGATTGTGACCTTAGCAAGGGCTGCTGCATCTGGTATCCCTATGAATGTCAGGGTTTTGCATTATTTGGTGGGTTTTAGCGTAAACACTAATCACACCTGTTGACTTTGCTCTCCTTCTTGTTTCAAGGACATATGAGAGGAGTATGGGGGTTGGTCGAGGTCTTGGTTCTATGCATCCCTATCTTCCAATTACTTCCAGTTTTGCGAAAATCAGATTTCGCGGTCATTTCAGGAGCCTAAAAGAGTCGAGTTGTCATTGTCGTTGGAAGAACATGAGTTTTACAGTCGATTTGGCAATCTTCCTTGAGTCTCAGTAAAAGATTTCCTTACTACGGATGCCATTTTCCGTGGTGGCTTATATTCGTTAGGTGAGGCGGGTCGCGCGGAGCCTATTGTCGGCCGTGCCTTGGAGGTGATTGTTGCGCACGTTGGTGATGTGGATATCGGTCGCAAAGAGGGTTCTGTTGATGAGCCTGTATGCCGAATTGCTTTTGTCGCTACTCGAGGTTCTGGGAGTACCCGATCGGTTGTTAGGAAATTGAAAGTTCCTAGGCCTCCCAGCCCTTCCAAGATGTTAGCCGTCAGTTTTGGTTGTGTTTCGAAGAGGAAGAAGCTTGCCACCTCAGTTCATGACGCTGCTAGGGCTCCTTCTCATCTTGCTTCTCTTCCAAAAGGAGGTCGTGATTCAGAGGATGACTATTCTGCTCGAGAGGACGAGGAAGTAAATCGAGTTCTCGAAAGGAGTAAGAAGGAGGTTTTTCATCGTCTAGATGTTCGTGAGAAGTCTTGTTGCCTATTACGGTTGGCCCATTTTCGCTAGCCTGATGATTGATGACTCTCGCATTATTGAAAACAAAATGCTTCAACTTGGTATTTGGCAGTCTGAGGATCCAAAGGGTACTAAGACCTTGGATGACTTCGAGTATGATCCGACAATGGAGGATTGAGTTGCTACTCGAGCTTGGAACTTCAAACTCCCTATTTCTTCTGTTATTGTTGGGACCTCAAGATCACTTGCTACTCCCTCCACTTCTCGTTCTGTTTTGACTGCACCCAAGGAGTTCTTCTGGCTTTTCGAGTTGATGTGCAGGACAACGCATGCAACCTCATTGGCGGTTGGCTAATAGAGCTTTTATGCCCGTACGCCCACCATGTCTTCATATTGATGAGGGCCTCCAATACCTTATGGAAGGGATGACTCTTCATACTTATGCGGCCATGATAGGGTCGGACTGTAAAGCTGCTCGTGATCAGGTGGCGCTCATTGAGCGAAAGCTGGCAGGACATATCCTGGTCCCTTCTCATGTTTTCAGCCGATTTGATTCATTGAAGGTGCAATGCATAGAGTGTGCAAGGGCTGCAGATTATGCACAGATGTCGTTGCGAGAACTAGTGGCCATTCATGACATGTTTTCTTCTAACCTTGAAACCTCTGAAGTTGAATTGGATAAGTTGCGGTCCCGTCTGGATGTTGTTGAGAAAGGGTTGTCCTACCGAAAGGTTGAACGTGACGTGGCCATTAGTTCTGCTGAGGAATGTTCTGCCAACTCTTAAGGCTTCAGTGACTCAAATCGCTCAACTGAATTCCAAGCTCGTCGCTACCAAGTCTGCAGTTTCTGCTAGACTCGCAGTTGTTGATAAAGAATTAGCGTTGACCCGAGCTGAGCTATCATCTAAAAGTTGAAGGCAACAGAGGCTGTGATTGGAAAAGAGTGGTCGATGGTCTCCATGACTTCTTGGATTTCTTGGAGACGCGAGGTTTAGATATGTCCGAATACTGTTGCTTTGTTGAACAAGAATTTGATGATGTCGAAGAAGTCGTTCCAGATTCACTGGGTAATCCAGTTGTCGGAGAACCTTCTCAGCACTTGTCTGAGCCCATACCACCTAGAGATGATGCTGATGTCGACGCCCTTTCTTAATTATTTCTTTTAATTCTCTTGTAATTTACTTTTATAGAAAGATCAATGAAAATTTTATATTTCACATTTGTTGCGTCTAGTATGTCTAGCTTATCAGTTTTTTATTTACGACATTCCTGGCAGATTTCTGACTCGTTCGTCCAAATTTTTATGACTGGCTTCGATGTTCGACATTCTAGTCATGTAGAAGCTCTATTTACAGAATCCGATTCTATACATGGATTACGAAGTCGTACATTATAGTCGACGAGAAAAAGTACGACTCTTACGTCCTGGTACTTTATTACTTCGTGGTTGATCAGGCTAGAAGTTTTGGTTTATATGTCCGACTCGTTCGTCCTGTACATACATTGTTTTTGCTCGATACTCTAGCCATGCTTAGTACTTTCACGACTTGGGTTTTAATCTAACTTCCTTGTCCTGATTGAATTCTTGTCGTTTTGAATTCGGGATGAAAGAGTGAGCGAAGAAGTTCATTGATAATATCTTTTCAAGTACTCTACATTCAATGGCCGAGGTATCTTTTCGCCCTCCTTGTTTTCCAACCATTATGTTCCTGGTCTGTTGATCTTTGTTACTCTGTATGGTCATTTCCAATTTGAATTTAGCTTGATTGCACCAAGTTCCTTTGTGTTGAATTGGACTTTTCGTAGTACCCAGTCGCCAATGTTAAAAGTGCGGATTTGCACCCTCTTGTTGTAATATTCGGCCATACGCTGTTGGTAGGTTGTTGTTTTGATAAAGGTCGTTTCTCGCTTTTCCTCGAGGAGGTCCAACCCGACTTTCAATGCTTCGATGTTGTCCCCAGCGCAAAATTCTTTGGTTCGGAATGTTGGCATACCGATCTCCACGAGTATCATTGCTTCGAATCCGTATGCAAGGGCTATAGGTGTTTCTCTCATTGGAGTTCGTTTTATTGTTATGTATGCCCCAAGGACGCCAAGTAACTCGGATGTCAACAATAATTTTGCTGCTTCAAGCCTTCTTTTGATTGCTTCCAAGATTGTTCTGTTGGTGACCTCAGCTTGTCCGTTTGCCTGTGGATGAGTGGGCGCAGAGAAGTGTTGTTGGATATTCAGGTTTTTGCATCGCTCCTTGACCTTCTTGTCTTCAAATTGCTTTCCGTTGTCTGTGACAATTACCCTTGGGGTCCTGAATCTGCATATTATATCTTTTTAAAGAAACTTCTCGACTTGGGCTTCTCTTATCTTCACGAAGGGTTCTATTTATACCCACTTAGTGAAGTAGTCTACTGCTACGAGAAGAAACTTCTTCTTGTCGGTCGCGGGGAGTAGTCCTACGATGTCCATTCCTCATTGCGTGAATGGCCAAGGGCTACTCATCGGGATCAGGGTTTGTCCCGCATGTAAGTGTACGAGGCAAATCTTTGGATTTCGTCACACTTGCGAAAGAGCTTTTGAGCATTTTTTGCATCGTTGGCCAGTAATAACCTAGCCTGAGTTCTTTATGGGCCAACGTTCTTCCCCTTGGGTGATTTCCACATGTACCATGGTGGATTTCTTGCATAATATATTCAACATCTTCTGGTCATAGGCACCTTAACAATAGGCTCGTGGCAGACCTTTTGTAGAGTCTGTCATTGATCATTGTGTATCTTGCCGCCCGATTTTGTAATTTTCGGGCTTCCATCTTATCTGTTGGGAGTTCTCCGTGATATATATGCCAGGATTGGAGTTGTCCAATTGTTTTTTTGATTCGTGGTGCATGCTTTTTCCACTTGGTTTTCAAGTATGGAGCTTCCTTGCATCACGATGAGCGCATTATCATTTTCCTTAGTTGTCGATGCCTCCTTTGCTAACCCATCGACTTTTTTGTTCTCCGCCCTTGCGCACGATTGAATGACCGCAATTCGGAAGGCTTCTACTAGCTCTGTGGTTTTCTGGTGGTAGGCTTTCATTCGGTTATCTTTGACTTGAAACTTGCCATTTAGTTGATTGACTACTAGCTTGGAATCAGTAAAGACGCTAATGTCTTTCATTCCCAAGTGTTTGCTAACTGTAGCCCTGCTATGACAACTTCATACACGGCTTCGTTGTTGGAGGCTTTAAAATTGAATTTTATCGCTTTAAATTCCAAAGTGATGCCTTCCGAGTTGTACAAGACTAGTCCAGCTTCGCTTACCGCTTCGTTGGATGTTCCATTACGGTGGAGGATTCATCCGTCAGTGAATGGTTTGGGTTGTAATCTTTCGCTATTGCTTTTCGTCTGCTGGTTGTTGCTTCCTGTGAATTCGGCGATGAAATCTACTAGTGCCTGAGCTTTGATAACGGTTTTGGGTACATAGATGATACCGAATTGTCCAACTTCTATTGCCCATTTCACCATTTTTTCCGATAGATCTGGTTAGTGCAATACCGACCGAAGCGGTTGTTTGGTCATAACTGTGATTGGATGTGCTTGGAAGTACGGTTGTAGTTTTCTTGACGACATGATCAGGGCGAGAGCCAATTTATCTAGGGTTGGATAATTGATTTTTGCATCCGCAAGTGTTTTGCTGATGCAGTATACTGGTTTTTGCATTCATTTTTCTTCCCGTACTAATGCTGAGCTTACCGCGTGGTCGGACACAGATAGATATAGATACAATGCTTCCCCCGTGTTCGGCTTCGTTAGTAGCTCTGTGCTCCCCTTATACTTTTTTAGGCTTTGAAAGACTTCCTCGCATTCCGTATTCCACTCGAATGTCTTGTTTCCCTTCAAAATTTCGAAGAAGGGCAGACATTTGTCCAATGATCTGGAGATAAACTTGTTCAAGGCTGCTAATCTTCCATTAAGGCTTTGTACACTTTTTATGTTTGTTGCTGACTGCATGTTGAGAAACGCCTGTATCTGCTTTGGATTAGCCTCAATTCCTCTTTGGGGTATCATGTACCCAAGGAATTTATTTGATTCTACTCCAAAGGTGCACTTCTCCAGATTCAGTTTCATCTTATACTTTCATAGTTGAGAGAATGCATGTTCGAGATCTGAGACGTGGTTTGCTCGGTGTGAGCTTTTGACAAGCATGTCATCGATGTAAACCTCCATCGTTTTTCCAATTTGATATTTGAACATTCTGTTCACCAGCCGTTGGTACGTCGCTCCCACGTTCTTTAATCCGAAAGGCATTACTCGATAATAGTATGTACCACTTTCCATTATGAAAGATGTTTTTCTTGGTCGGGAGGGTACATCTGTATCTGATTATACTCGGAGTATGCATCCTTGAAGCTCAGCAGTTCGTGCCCAGCAGTTGCATCCACTATCTGATTTATTCGTGGAGGTGGGAAACTGTCTTTACGACAGACCTTATTCAGATCGGTGTAGTCAACGCATACCCTCCATTTGTCATTTTTTTACTAATAAAGTGTTCGCCAACCAGTCTGGGTAGTGAGCTTCTTTTATCATCCCCACATTAAGTAGGCGGTGCACTTCCTCGTTTATCGCCTGATTACATTCTGGAGCCACCGACCTTCTTTTTTGTAGAACTAGCTTCTTGTCTGGGTTCACTTGTAGTTTGTGAGAGATGATGGACAGGTCTATCCCTACCATGTCCTTCATTGTCCATGCAAAAATATTTTGATTATCCTTTCAGCAGTTGGATCAATTCCTTGGCAAGTTCGGGATGAATCTTTGTGCCAATCTGGACTACTTTATCTTCTTCGTTGTCTAGGTAGAGTACGATCGTTTCTTTTTTCGGTTGTACGGTGTTAAATCGATCTCGTGGGCTGGTTGGAGCCATATTATCGCACAAAAAGTATGAACTCGTCTGACCAAGTTGTTGTGAAAGCTTCACTGGTTGTTGCAGTAATTGTTATTTGTGAGGGGTCTTTATTGTTGCGAATGACACTCACGAGCTACTGGTTGATCTCCTTTAATTCTCCCGATACCATTGTCAGTATGATACTTTAGGTTTGGTGCATAGTTGTGGAGACTGTGCTCATTTGTGTATCCAGGGTCTCCCGAGTAGCATGTTATACGCAGAAGGAACATCAACGACAAAAAAGATTGTCAATAGTACTCGTTGTTTTCCTGGTTCTTCTGCTTTGACTGGTAGCTGAATCATCCCCAGTGAACGACATTGTTCTCCACTGAAACGCACCATTGGTTGATCGCTAGGTGAGAGCATCTCATTAGTGAATCGCATCATTTGAAAAGTTGTCAGGTATAAGAGGTTGGCCGAGCTGTCAGTTTCGACCAACACCTTCTTGATTTCCCATCTAGCTATCATGACCAAGATTACTAAGGCATCATTGTGTGTGAAATTAACCCCATCTGCATATTTGTTTGAGAAGGTTAGAGTCCTTTGCATCGTCTTTGCGCACTGTGATGATGGCTCTTGGTATCTAATCTTTACTCGCATGTCTCTAACTACTCACTTTCGGGATCGGTTGGATTGCTCCTTTTCTTCAGCTGCACCATGTAAGACATATATCGTCTCCTTTGGTCGTTACCCTGAGGTGATTATTTCATCCTCGGGTTTGATGAATTCTCTGAGTCGTCCTTTTCTGACATGGCATTTGATCTCGTCCCTTAGACTATGACAATCTTCGGTATCATGGTTATAGTCATTGTGGAAGAGACAATGTTTGCTTTTGTTCCATTTCTGCAGATCTCCTCTCATTTTTGGTGGCCATTTGACATCTTCCCTTCCTGCTATAGCCTTAAGGACCTCGCCATCAAGATCGTGAATGATTTCTCTGCTTGTTCACGTTTGGGCTTCTTTAGTTGTAGTTTTCCAAACTTTCTTTGGTTAAATTTGGAACTGTTATTGACCCGTGTCTCTTAAGTTGGGTGATTTCTTCTTGAGGTTTGTTGCCCTCCAAGTCTCAAATGAGTTTATCCACCATTTTGATTACGTGGTTCATCTGAGCCATGAACATTTCTACTCGGGGACCCGAGGGGATTCCCCAAGATGTTAGAGACGTCTGAATTGTTACATGTTGAAGCTTTATTCTTTCCGGCGCAATTGGTTCGACATTTGTCGTTGGGTTGATATTAGACTGCCAAGGACCACCTTTTTGGAGCCGAAGGCACTCCGATGCTTAAGTCAACAACTCTATTTGAAAAAGAAACTAAATCTGGACAAAACTCAGTTAAAGTTGCATACATGTGTCGAATGTTCCCTTTACCTTTTATAATGGTTGCGGTTAATTCTCTACGTGACTTGAGCATGTGAGGCGCAACGGAAGGAGATGTTATTCGTAACAGTCTCCTCCTTGATGAAAATGCGTTCGTGGAGGCGTAACCCCCTCCACGACTCTTTTTTGGTGCAACTTTCCTCTTCTTTATGCGAGAACTCGTGTTGGGCCTGGATTTGGGCTTTGATTCGTTCGGACTTTAATTATATCCTCTAATAGTGGGCCTTGTCTGGGCCCCTATGGTTGGTTTAATTCTTCTTGGGTTTTACGAGCTGGCCCAGTGGATGGGTCGCCATATCCTCCCGATGGATGTTCGCTGTCACATGTATGGCCGCGATGATCGGTCTATTTTGATGTATCATCAACATTAAAATTAGGAGTCTTGTTAATGGCACTTGTCTTATCAAATGTTCCGGATTAAGTATCATTCAGAGTGTATATGCATTGTGCAAGTATCAAAGGATGTAGATCACATATACCAAAACCAATCCATAATTTGTGTTATTCTTATTTTTTTCAACGTATCACAAAGTTTGAGAGAATATAGGGTAAGAGAAGGTAGTGGGGTTTGATAAGCTATTAATCTCCTTATAAAATAGGACTTTTAAATTTTATCCGGCTTGGCTCTACCATTAGTTAGTTATTAGGTGACAACTCATCCTAAATCTAAACCATTGGATTATATTTTATCCGACTATATATAAATATATATATATATTGAGTGTAATTTTCTTTGTCACAAATGTTTGTCGATCCCAAATGTATATGTATTACGTATATATTATTATATATGTATATGTATATTATATATTATATATAATATATACGTGTGGGATCCGAGGACAAACATTTGTGACAAAGAAATTGACACGCGATATATATCGTCAGATAGTATATCATCAAACGGCTTAGATTTAGTCTTAATAACTAATTGTAGAGATTAAAAGTTCCATTCATATGGAGACTAATAGCTTCTCTCTCCCCCTATTGTCTCTCAAATATTTTTATTAATATAAAAAAATTAACACAGAGTTTCCAAACTCTATATTGTAAGGGTATGTGAATCTATATATCCATCCTGAACACCAATATATTGTAAGGGTAGGTGAATATCAATCTTTGATCCTTTGGAAGGCATCAACATCACAAGGTGATGTTCTGCATATTGGGAAGGCTTCATATCTAGCAGGTTGTTGACGTTAGGTCATTGCAACTTTTTGGTGATGATGTTCTTTCTGTGAAAAGGAGAAAATAATTTGTGACGACAGATTGCGCACATAGGCGATATTCAGGTCAATGGCTCATTGAGCCTGAGTTTTACAATGGAAAAAGATCATGCCAGAGAAGTTAGGTTCAAATACATAACCCTGCAACTCTACGACCCAGTTAAGAGATGATGAGCCATTTCTGTAAGAAAAAAAAAGTGACTAAACGAAAATATGTAATTTTTTTTGGAAAATCTGTTTTAATTCAACGTAATATATATATTTGATTTTTTTTTGAAAAATCTGTGTTAATTTTTTATCGTAATAAAAATATTTGAGAGAAAATAGGGAGAGAGAGATCTATTAGTCTCTTTATAAAATATGACTTTTAACCTCTAAAATTAGTTAGTTATTAGGACTAAATCTAAACAGTTTGATGATATGCCATCCGATGATATATATCGCTTATCAATTTCTTTGTCACAAATGTTTGTCCCCGGATCCCACCCGATATATATATAAAGCATGGATCTAGTTGGCAATTTGTTTTGTAAACATAACCATGTGAGCGGTTTTACTTTAAATGATGGAGATTGAATGGATGGGTTCATTCTTGGAGGATGAGTACTCAGATCGAGATGAACACTCTTGGCGAAGCTTAAAAGATCTTGACATATAAATTAAGACACTACAACAGATTTGTTTTTACCGGCGCTTTGTGAAGCGCCGTTATAAAAGAAAATGTGCCGATTTAGGTCATTGATGGCATTTTAAAAAAGTGCCACAAAGCGCCGGTAAAAGTATGTGCCGCCAAAAGATTAACGTCGCTTTACGAGAAGCACCGGTTAAAATGACTATTTATGGCGCTTTATAAAGCGCCGGTACAGCTTACATAAGCGCCGCCAAATAAATGGATACCTCAATTCCCAGTTTGATAGAAACGCCGTATGTATTACCTTTTAATGGTGCTTTAAAGCGCCGAAAAAGATAGTTTGCGACGCTTTTAAAGCGCCGGTTATGTTAACAAACCTATAAAAATAACTTTCTTACCACCTTTTAATGGCGCTTTGAAGCGCCGGTTGTGTTAACACCTTTTAATGGTGCTTTGAAAGCGCCGATTATGTCAACATATCTAAAAAAAATCAATTTCCAGCTGAGCTTGTGCTTCCTGAGCCCGATGCTGGTGCCCGGTTATGCCAACCTGCTTGTACACATTTTTGGGGGGTCCTGGTGGTGGGGGCGGCAGATAAGGAAGGCCTGACAAGCCTCTTGTAGCGCCTTCCCTTAAAACTGGAGTACCAACATTTATCAAACTAACTTTCATTGCAACTTGGGAAGGGAAGAGGGTGAAAGTCATTTTCATTCCAACTAAGCATTACCATGTTCGTACACTTGAATTAGAAACACATTCTACTTATTACTATGGTAAATTTACATGTAACCGTAGAATTTGAAATAGTAAAATAATAACACTAAGAACAATAAGTTGATAGTTTATACTTCAAACTGTAGAAGAGGAAAACAACAATTGAAACAATAGAAAACTTTCAACCAAACATTACATATTGCTCAAGTGAAAAACCAACTGTCAGATTACCTTGGACTTGTATGTTATAGAATACCCGCTCTTCTACAAATCTTAGTTTACTTGGAGCAGTAGAAATTAAGTACTAAAAATCCCTTGATTTAGGTAAGTGTAAGCTACATGCACATTGGGATCAAAGTGTAAACATAAGTTGTACCAATGGACAAAGTTCTTACTGTGAGAGAAGTTGGTCCACAATGCGATGTAAGTTCCTGCTTGAAAGGGCCGCCGAACCTATACTCATAGCTTGGTGTGATTTGCCAAAAGCCCACCTGAGACCTGTTGGCGTTGCTACCCACCCATCCATGTACCTTATTTTCATTATTTCTAGCAGACCACTGGTACTTGTCATCAACCTGCATATGCATGAAGACAAGGGACCAACTTGTTGTTAGTAACCTTGATCAAGCTGCTACAATGATTTCATATCCATCCAACAATCTGAAATCAGGCACATCTAAAACCAATCTTAAATACCTTCTTATTAACTTGCGGATCAGCTGGATTGATGATTTGAACCGCCTCTTTATATTCTAAGAGATTGCCTTTATTACGATCAACATTCGTCGACATTTTGGCCTGACACACAGGACTAAATTTAAATCTAGATCAGGACAAAGAACCTTCTGTAATTACCTGTATATACCATTTAAATCAAGAACCTATATATACCATTTGCATCTAGATGAGGAGCAAGAACCTATATATACCATTTAAATCAACTTCTCCCCAATTGTGGCCACTGACAGAAAGTTGTTTCTCTGCTGGTGTTATCCCAAAATTATTTTGGAAAAATGTTGTCAAGGTACTGGCGTCCTGCAAAAGGGAAATAACAAACTCAGCGACCATAAAAAGGCATGTGAATTCTAAGACCACCTGATAATCCCCAGTAAAGGATACTCTCAAGGGTTGAGACCTGTATATGGATCCTAATTTCCTTTCTAACTGAGAAGAAAATGAAATTCAAGGGTGAGTCACTCACCACTAACAAGAAATCCAAATATTTAGTTGTTTAACCTCCAAATAATACAAAATAGAATATTGATTCCTATGTGTCAGGACTTAGTACTGCAGAGCAAAATCCCTGATTGGGGTTTGGTTCATGAAACTAGCTATACATAGTCAAAGTAAATGATTTTGCAAAACGCTATGATTATCCGCTTTTCTTTCTCTATCTCAAAAGTTGCTTGGTAAGACATTTTGAACTTTCTATCCCTACCCACCACAAACACTTACCCTTTCTTGAGGTCAATATAGAATCCTGATAGTACTACAAAATTTGAAAATGCTCAGCTGCAACAACAAAATTGATACATTGCCCAACAGTATGAACTATAGTGTTATTGTATGGTTCCTGATATGAGATTTTGTATCTTCCAAGTCTTGATGAATAATGATTGCGTATCATTCTCTCTTTTCCATTTCTCATCTCACTAACCTGGCATAGTTTAATTAAATTTTTCGTAGTATTTTAAATTTAATGAAATACTAATCAAAATAAAGAGTAAACACTACGATTGTACCAAGTTCCAAGTGAACCAAAGGCGGGTGTATCAACAAGCATATATGTATAAATATTAAGAAGGTTTGGGATGATTGATAACAAAAAACAGTTTGTACACCTCTTGCTCCTTGCTTCAAGCTTTTAGCATATAGGTCTTCTAGTACACATGAAAAATGAGTGCAAATGGCTCAAGTTCCATATTGTGATGCAATATGAGACTTCATGAAGCTTACTGCATGCGGTGGAGCATATGAGTCCAACAATTGACATGCAGTCAGTAGTATATGTATGATCCAGGTAAGAACACCGACAATAGTGAAATGGATTCTACGTACGTCCTAGATACAATAAATGTTGGTTTACTTTTGAAGAGGGATATGACTATTGATCAACATTTTGCTGGTTATGTGGATTCAAGTTATGCGGGAATTTAGATAAATGACATTCTACTTATTACGTCTTCACTTTTACTAGAGGACCAATGAGTTGGAAATCTACTTTGCAATCTATAGTTGGCCTGTCTACAACTAAAGTTGAGTATATGATTGTTCCTGAAGCCATTAAGGAGCCGATTTGCCTTCAAGGGCTCTTTAATGACTTGGCTTGATTACAAGGCCATCTAGATGTATTTTGTGATAGTGTGAGTGTTATTACTTGGCGAATAATCGTGATGATTATCATGATCGAACAAAGTACATATTAATGTTCGCTTTCACGTTGTTTGAGAGATCACTAATGGGGACATCTTATGCAAGAAAGATTGACCAAAGAAAACTATCTTACAAACAAGTTCATAAGGAGTTATAAACCATAGTGTAAATAGTTGTTAACTCCCATATTGACCGAGCTAATGCACGCTTAGATAAAATATTGTTTGTAATGATTGTGGTCACACTACATATCTGCACAAGAGAAAAAAAAAAACTTCAAGAAGGGAGCGGAGATAAAAGAATGTAAGATGCTGCATAAGAATTGGGAGGAAGAGAATGTGATTTCATTATTATTTTATTATTACTATTACTATCATTGTCATTATTTTATGTTTATTAATATGTTTTAAGATCCAAATTTATTAATAAATAAAAGGGAAAAAATGCACAAAAATTCACTAAATTAAGAAAACTTTGTGTATCAAAAGAAAACCTACGGAGTTGAGTTCTAGCTGACGTCCCAAGTCAAAATAAGAGTTGAGTTTTCCATGCAAAATTTTACATGCAAAGGACGAGAACACATACATAATTAAGTTGTAGTAGTAAATAAGTTTCAGTAGTAGTAAATACAATCTTGTGAGAAAGACCAACTCAAGGAACCCATTTTGATGGATCAGATTCTTGCTCGAACTCCAACAGTAAGATATAGAGACTTCAGAATGCCCCTTGATCGGCAGGAGTAGATCGTCCTCTTCCTGATATGAGATATATGAAAGAAGCAACGACATTAAAGTCTTACTTGGAAGAAAAAAAGGGCCCCAATGGATGAGAATGATTAAGAAAGTGCCATTCTAGATTTGTTTTGTTGAGCACACACGTTTGTTTAATGCATGGTGCACATTCACTAGTAATTGGTTTAGTACCAACCTGCAGATTGATTAAGGGGTTTCCTCAAGCGGATCTTCCATAGAAAATTCCCACATAACTGATGATAATGAAGCGAATCCTAAAAGATGAACTGCAACGACATTAAAGTCTTACTTGGAAGAAAAAAAGGGCCCCATTGGATGAGAATGATTAAGAAAGTGCCATGCTAGATTTGTTTTGTTGAGCACACATGTTTGTTTAATGCATGGTGCACATTCACTAGTAATTGGTTTAGTACCAAGCTGCTGATTTACTAAGGGGTTTCCTCAAGCGGATCTTCCATAGAAAATTCCCACATAACTGATGATGATGAAGTGAATCCTAAAAGATGAACTGAAGCACCATATTTTTTCTGCACAGGAAGTCAAACAACCATTTCGGTTTTTAAATCATCTCCCAAGATCACAAAACAACACTTTCCCACTTTAAAGATTTTATTTCCCTTCTATGCAGTCTCATTTAATTTATTTAAACTTCATTTTTAGGTAGACAAATCATGGATATCACCCGCGCACAAGAGCCCGGTCTTGTTTTCTTTTAAACACAATCTACTAAAAACTTATGCAAAGTGATTAATACCATCCAATGTTTGCTTCAAAGTGTATTATTTCAATTTTCTTCTCCAGTTCTTTCCCGTCTTTTTTTAATTATTATTAAACATTGTCCGATGGGATTAATATTCATGTCCAAATCAGTTTGCGTTGCCATGAGAAAATTATAAGAAGAAAGAAGAAATATGAGAGGAAGTGGGAAATAATTGATCTCCAACTTTAGGTTGAAAAAGATGTGTCTATTTTTGGCAAAACAATTCTTAGATCCACCGGTAAGAGGTTTCTCCATCTCAACATTGCAAAATTCTTGTAAAATGAAGTTGAGAGAAGGTGCGAACCGCCAGAGGTGTCTCCATCTCTTTGCCAAAATGCTTGAGCGAACTAAATATTGAATGGGAATGTAAGAAAAATATGTGATGAAGAATTCCATCTGGCAAACCACTGAGTGTGTCCTCTCCATTGCTATGGTTTAGAATTTTGTTAAAAGCCATTAAAACCTGCATGCAGTCCGATAGAATGAGTTTTGTTACATCTCCAAACCTTAAAAAAAAAAAAGTCCTAAACTCACCAATCTCTTCTACAACACGTCGAGATTTCAAAACGCAAATGACCAATCTCACGCATGACCATTCTCAACTCCTTCATTTTCGACTAGAATTTGGTTAAAGAGATGGGTTGCTATGTAAGCCAAATAAAACGTGAAGGATTCTATGATTCAACCCTAAGCTAACTTATGGCACCTAATGTTTCATTTTGAGGCACGTCACTCTAGGAGCATCCATTAAATTAAGTTAGAGTTAGATGAGTGGAGTAGTTAAACAAAACTGATTAGATTAGAGCACACACTGAGCTTTTCCCCTTCATTCTCTCATCCTTGTAGAAAATGCTCTCGTTAAAACTTAAAACCCAAGCCAATCAAATGTTCTTAAGTGGCTTTCAACAACTCTAATTGATCTGATACATTGCTATTGGAAAAACTATTTATAACACTCAAGACTCGAGCCAACATTGTTGTATCAATAAATATTATGTTAATTAATTATATATTATGACATGAGGGTGTGTTTGTTTGCATGGAAAATAATTTTTTGAAAAGTCGTCCGCCTTTAAACTATCCATAATTGCCAAATGGCATTGGGGGATTTTGGTTGGATTAGAATAGGGATGGATAAATTTGATCCTTATCCATTCCTTGCCAATGGATATGGTCTGAGATGAATTTCAGACGCTCGAATTGGTTCCCTGGTTGGACTCAACCCTTTTGTATCAGCGATTCAAGAAATGAGTTACGTATACAATTTGAGTCGATATTCCTCACACCCGAGTCAGCTCGTACGAGTCTAACAACGGTAAAGGGTGTTTTGTCTCAATTTTTAAATAAGTATTTTATATTGTATATTTCGCCATGCATTTGATTTTTCATGGTTTCTTATAAACATACCCTTGGACCATCTCCAATGGAGACAGATAAGAGGCCAAAATGGATAAAGTTATCCACCTTTAACCATTTTGGTCACCCAACCATATGGATAAAATATATTCATTTTCTGTCCATCTGGCCAAAATGAATAAATCTATCTATTTCGCTATCCATGGATAGCAAAAAGTGTGTGGCTTATCAAAAGTTATCCGACTTTTCACAAGCCGCATGGCCTCAAACGGTTACATTTATTTGAATCGGGCTATTTGCCCCATCACCCTGTTTTGCTATCACACCAGCCTTATAATTTGTTTGTTTTTTAATTTTTATTTCATGAATTAAAATTTATTTTTTTACCATTCATCGAATATGTGCAATAAATTTATGTGGTTGAGACTCTTTTGACATAATAGTATTAATAGAGTTTTACTATTACTTTATAATAATAGATATGAATTATTGTTTCTTTGACATTTACATTATGCGTGCAATATGTTTTGTGTGGTTGAGCTTATTTTAATAGTGTATTACATTAATAATTGACTTTTCACTCAATTATTCAATGTGCAATTATTGAATGAGTTCATAAAAGGAACTCGTTCAATGTTTTCATTTAATCTTTGCAACTGTTTGGTCATTTTCTCTTATACTACCCTTTTTGCTAATTGCAAATGCCTTATACATAGAAGAATCCTCTTTTTAACTAATATTAGAAGAAGATTCTTCTATTAGTAATCTTCCCTCCTCTTTTTAACTAAATAAAAGAATAAACACTTTTTAAATAATTGCTAAATAATTGAACGTGCTGCAATCTCTTTTTAACTATCTTGGATGACATCTTTCAAACGATGTGGTAGTTGGGGTATAGATCCTAATAAGATAAACTCAAGGCATACCATATCCTAAATAAAAGGCTTGTAGCACTAGCCCTACAAATGAATACATATGAGGGACTTAGGAGTCATACATGACTTTATTATTCATTACCATTTTATTTCACATTTGTTTACACTTTTGTCAAGTCATGCGACGACATATCTCTAGAGGAAAATAGAAATATATTAAATACTTTTATAGCAGAAGGTTCTTCTTGCTATTTTCAGACAAAATTGCTATATTCTATACAATAAAAATAAGACCAAATTATCAAAATTAGATAAAATTTGGTATGGGTATCTCCAAAAACAACCCGTGACTCACAATTTGACTTTCTGCTTGAATATAACAACGTGGCTGATAATTTAACCAATTATTTTTATCTAGCCAATTATAAACATGACTGATAATTTTTTATCTTGACTATTATAAAGCAATTTAACCAATAATTGTTCACCAATTTTTTATTTAGCCAATTATAAACCAATTATTCAAGGTTAAACTTATTTTAGAAACTTAGTCTATTATGTTTGTTTTAGAAACTCTAGCTTAGTAGGTTAATTTTTTTTGGAAACTTTAATGCAGCATAGCTTGATGCTCAATGGTTATATTTTCTTTCTTAGATTTGAGATAAAATAGGGGGAAAGAAGCCACTAGTTTCTTCATAAAATATGATTTTTAACAGTTTATTTGACTTGGCTCTACAATTAGTTAGTTATTAGGACTAAATCTAAACCGTTTGATAAGATTTAATCTGACGATATATATCGCGTGCCAATTTCTTTGTCATAAATGTTTGTCACCGGATCCCACCCGATATATACAAATATATATGAACGGGTGGGATCCGAGGATAAACATTTGTGACAAAGAAATTGACACGCGATATATATCGTCGGATGACATATCATCAAACGGTTTAGATTTAGTTATAATAACTAACTAATTGTAGAGGTTAAAAATATTATTTTATAAGGAGACTAATAGCTTATTTCTCCCCATATTTTCTCTCAAATCTTTTTATTACGGTAAAAAAAAAAGTTAACACAAAGTTTCCAAAAAAATCAAATATATATTACGTTGAATTAACATAGAGTTTCCAAAAAAAATCAACGTACTAAAAAAGTTTCTTCTTCCTATATATACATAATATTGATGCATAAAGTTTCAATATGTGAAATATTACATTGACTTTGAATATTAACATAAACAGAGTTTCATGTTTGATTTTTTGGCCATATAGGCGTAAATTATGTTTCTGTTACTAATTCTTTTTTCATTTAAGTTTATCCAGTGAATATCATTTGATGTACTACTTTCTACGGAGGACATGAGGTATCTTCTAATGAAAGGCATTTATTTAAGTACATGCATTTTTTTAACTTATTGAAATTGGCACGCTAGTTGTTTGATGCCTTGTTAAAGTGTTAAATTGCATATGCTTCATCGTTGTTTTTTTTTTTTTTTAAATAATCAGACCAAATTTTGCTTTAGCGTGTTCGTCGCCTATTTATGAATTTTTTTTTACATATTCAAGCATGTACAACATACATGATGAATTGAAAATTGAGTTAAAAACGTATAAGTATGAACTTTAGACCTATCTACAAAAGCAAAAGGTAAAGTAACCTAGATGGATCTTGAGCAAGAGTTTAAAAGTTACAAACCATCTTATGAAATAGATTTATTGAAATAGCACGATGGCAGAGATTGAATCCAGAAATGGTTCATCTTTGCGTTGAGCCTCGAACCCAACACATGACAACATTGATGTGCAACTAGCTTGGTAGAGCTGAATGGTATAATTTATAGTATACCACCTATACCAACTGATGTAGTCGTTTTCCGCTTCCTGCTTTGACATTGACCTGCAAAAGGAACGCACGTGAGCCAGGGACCACCGGTGTGGTGGCCGATGACACACTCTAATGCTAAAGTCAGACATGGATCTGAATAAGGTGTAATATTATAAATAGAAAATTTGTAGCGAACCTTAGCTTACCAACCTCATGTCTTATTTATAGTGCAGGAGTCCTGGTTCGACCATGCCATCAATGGCGTAGTTTAGGGTAGAAGATATGCGTGGAGATTCTTATCTAATTAGGAGTCATGCTATGGAGGGAAGTTTCCATGTTAGTCATGTGCTCTTAGATAAGTGGGAGATACTTCTCATTCCGAGAGTGGTCTATAGGTAAAAGTCTTCTTATGTGACATATACTGTAGAATCTGCTTCCTAGTTGGAAGCAGATAGCTGTTGTAGTTGCCCGTTTGAAGTTGATCCTCGAAATATTTGCATTTAGCAGGGCTTACGGGTATTGAGGATAGCTGTGAGATACATGGACCTAGCAGGCTGTGAGAATTCGGGTCCATTTGGCGGACTGCATTGGGTGAGGTTAGAACCGCTTGGGCCGGATCAGTGTTGGGTTGACGCTAAGGTCTCTTTTTTCTCGAGATCATCATGACACGTGTACAACGTAGAGCTGAAACAATTTTGGTGTATCATCACCAACAATGTCTAATGGACCTTTGCTATTGTAAAAGGCCTCAACTACTATAAAATCCATTTCATAAATTAATAACCCAAGATTAATCTAACCTTAGCCACCTAAACCAGTTCACCTAAACTGAATTATCCAAGTTGACTTGACTGTATTATTAACCACACAATTGTAGCAAGATAGAACGGATATGCCAAACCCATCATTGTGCTGGCAATATGGAGTTCAATGGATCACGTGCACCACGTCCCAGTCCAACACCAGCTTTAAAGTCCTTAACCGATAAAATTTCAATTCACGCGTGCACCACCTCAAATTTTAGGACACAAGTCATCTTGGCCATAGTAGATACCTATTTTTTTGTTGAATATAATATTATGTATTTAAAATAGCAGAAATTCACTTAACCGGGTATTATAAAAAAGGTGTAATTTTTTTGGAAACTCTATGTTAATTCAACGTAATATATATTTGATTTCTTTTGGAAACTTTGTGTTAAAATAAATTTTTTTTACTATAATAAAAGGATTTGAGAGAAAACAGGGGGAGAGAGAAGTTATTAGTTTCCTTATAATATATAACTTTTAACCTTTACAAGAAGTTAGTTATTAAGATTAAATCTAAACCGTTTGATGATATGTCATTCGACGATATATATCGAGTATCGATTTCTTTGTCACAAATGTTTGTCCCAAGATCCCACCCGATGTATGAACTACTTGCTTTAGTATATATCAAAAATAAAAATAAAAACCCTCAGACCAACTTCAAATAAATATTATCATCATGTTTATCATCGAGATTACAAAAAAAATAAAGTAATGCCTACGACTTCTACTAGATCTTTTTAACAAGAGAAGATTCACTCGTTCGAAGAAAAAGAATTCATTCATAGACCATGGATTCTACTATTATGCAATGTTCTTAGATGGAACATTATCTTGACAATTGACGATGCGTGTGGATATGAAAACAACTTTTTACCGAATTCCATTAGCCCCTTTTCTTTCAAACTATTCTCACCTGCTTCAGAGTAAATGACCAGTTTCTCTAGAGCAACTGCTTTTTCCAGCAAAAGTTGTAAAAAGTCGACTTGATCTCGTGAAGTATTTGACTTAAGGCAATTCAATGTTGACGAAAAACTCACCGGTTCCTTTTTCCAAAGCTTTTTGCGGAGATGAATGTACCTGTAAAAAGGCAAACAGAAGTTAGTATTGACAGCAAAAAAAAAAGGTTTTCGGGAAGTGGTTGATGATTTACCCAATCGATCAACTCTATGACTAGAGATTTAATATCAGGTGAAGGGTTCAACAAAGTTACTATCATAGGAATTGCTGCAATGTTTTACTGCTTCATGGATTTCAGTTTCTAAAATGTAGACAAGTCTAAATTTTCATCTGTCACAACATTCTGCGCAAAAGATGCAGAAATGTCAATGAAAACACATAATATTTAAAATAATTTAAAACATATTATACTAGATAAATTCAGGTTTTGTACATTTGGCAGCTGTCTAATAATCTGCGACATAAGTTGATACTCATTATCGATGTTGGTAGATATGTATTTGGTGGTTGCATCCACAACATTCGGAAAGCATAGTTGATACGGGGCATCATATATACCTAATTGGAATTGTGTAAGACTCGGGGTGGAGATGTCTAGCAAATTGGCCTTAGAGCCTATGCAGATGATGATCTTCTTAAGCCTAAAGGCATTTACAGAGATGAGACCAGGGAAGAAAAAATTATTCAAATACTTGTGATCCAATTCCAATTTAAGCTCGAACAATGATTCACACGTGAATAAAAAATTGGGCAAGCTGTTAGCAGAAATTTCAAGCTGAAGATGGAGAATCTGAACATTGTGGAGTAATGCATTTGTAGAGGGAATAATGAAGGAATTGAAAGGCTCGAGGAAAATTAACCATTGAGAGACTGAACTTTTGAATGAATGTTACACCCATCCCATGGAGTAGCAACAAGGAAACCAAGAATTCGGAAAATCGCTCGAGCATTGTGTCACTGCAAAGTTCTGGTTCACTACAAAAAAATTGTATTTTAGCGACGGTCACCAAAGGCATACAACGACGGTTATAACCGCCGCTACATAATACAACGACGGTTAAGAAACTACCGCTAATAAAGGCGTCACTAGAGTGTTCAACGACGGTTTTCAGCAACCGCTGACATAACCGTCGCTAACAAACATATAGCGACGGTTGTCCACAACCGCTGGCAAAACCGTCGCTATATGCTATTTAGCGACGGTTATATCTGTCGGCAAAACCTGCTTAACCATATTTATTTCTGATTTTTAGCAGCGGTTTCCATGAGCACATTGCGACGGTTGTAACCGCCGCCAAAATGGACGAACACATTGCGACGGTTGCACCCGCCGCTAATTCATTTTGATATTCAATTTTTTTTTACCACAAAAACCACATTTTTCAACCTTCAGTACTCTCTTTTCATAGGGTGCAATCTATCCAACACGTGCACAACTTCTAGGCTTAAATAAAAAAGCAAATATAAATGACACCATACTCAGTTGATACCATCATCATACATGAAGAAAGACCTTAATTTCATTTCAAAATCAATATTACATGATCTAGGGGGAAACTACAAATTAAATTATTACATATTGTCAATGCTCACATCTAACAACCCAAACCGAAGTTGTACAATGACTAAATAGTTAGATTAAAATAAACTAAAGTACGAAATGCTCCACAAGCTTTGGTGCTCATCACTGATCATGTTCTTCCTACATTGGGAAATCACAAAAAAATATGAGAACATTTCACCACAAAACCAAAACAAAAGAATCCAAGAACAATGAATTAAAAATAAGATCATATTTCAATTCTCTATGCCCCATATGGTCATATTATCATTTGGTTAAACATTGTCTAAGAGCTATAACATTCACAATTGAACTAGCAATTATTGATAAAATCCATAACTAGAACCGTTGATAACGAAAAAGGTGAATATGGCTGCAATGGAAAGGAGATCCGAATTCATTACAAACTTATGAACAAAATTGCAGTGAATTTATTGATGATATACTTACCAAGTTAAAATAGGTTCCAAGGCCATCTCCATGAGAGTACGAAAAGAGTAAAGTATCCAATATGCTTTACCTCACCTATCCAAACACACAATACAAAATACTATGCTTTGCTGATACCATACATATTCCTGCTAATAACAACACAAAACAAGAAAAATATATACATCCCACTTTGTTATGCACTCCTATATTTATTTGTTCTCAGGTTGCTCTTAAAATAATCTAACAGATCAGTTATTGCTTTTAAAATTATAATTGAAGAATTAAGAACCAAGTTTTCATATGGAGCACAAGCTCAGGCTGCAATCAAGTCAATACCAACTAAAATCCCAATCTTTTGAAATAGACTAACCATATATATTCTGCTGAAGTCATAACTCGATCCCAATCAAAATTAAACACTAATCAAGTCATTCAACATATCATAAGCCTATTCCAGTAATCACTTGTTATGAGTTTATTCAAAAGTAACAAATTTTATTAAATTCCTTTTAAGTGTCCATTTCGCAAAGAATAATGAAGGCACACAAGATGAAACACTAACAAACTAAAAAAAGACAACTTTTTTAATGTAAACAAATAAAAATAAATGAGAAATATATATTTTTACCTTCTCGCCATAAACAACCTCATCAGGAACCAAGTTCTTAGTGACAAGCGCGTCTTCATTTCCCTTAGCAATGAAGAAACATTCATTTCTATGGGGTTCAACAATCACATAAATATGGTTAAATACAGCTCCGCTGCCATGAGTTTCATCAGTGTAGTACACGTCCAGCTTCTAGCTTAGAACACAAGTCTTAGCATGCTCCACAGTGTTCTCCCACATCCTATTGGACATCCCACTCCCCATAATCGACATTGGAGACACCAGGAAAAAGTTACACTCAACATCTACATTATCAGAGTCCGACTTCAATACTTAAAGACGCAGACCAAGCCCGGATTCCAAATTCTGCTTAAGTTCTTCCAATGAAGCAAGCTTGAACTTACACTACGTAAATTGGTGGATCCTTGACAAGGAGGTGGATGAAATTTTCAACTGTAGCTATTTTTGCAGCTATCAACTTCTTATGCAATGCTCCATTTTCTTATGCTATTATAGGCTACCATAAACTCTCAACAAAAGACAAATATTAGAGGAAAGTTATAATAAATGACAATCCATTTTAGGTTTTCAACTGATTATATAAATGGTTTGCTAAGGTTTAGAGGAAAGAAATTTGAATTTCATAAACAAATTAGTATAAATGCTTCAAATGATCATATGATTTCAGTTCTTGCACAGACAAATAATAGAGTAACAAGGAATAAAGTGTTGCAGGACCAAATTCAAGTGTTAGGAGGCTTACACAGAAGAAAAAAAAAACAGCATGGGCCACACCATGACCAAGACCACCAGCTGCATACACAAATAAAAGTGGTGTAAGCAGGATGACATAGAACAAGAAAATAAGTTAAGACACGAAGTTGCGTAACAGTGCTTTAAAATCTCTTTAGTCACCTTCCTTCTGTCCACTTTCGATGCATACATGTTGCATATGTGAAGAGCTTGAGAGATGGGACTCATCACTTAAATGCAAACAACTTATGATGCCATGAATACAATAACTTGACTCAAAGGTATACCCAATCACAGAATCGACATATCTGACATCATCCAGTGAAGCTGCAGGCTGTAGCCTTATTTTTATTTTTTAGCTTACATATACCACTAGATTTAGCTCCCACCTAAAACTAAATGTCAACTCCAAAGGTGGCATAAAAATTATGAATAATACAAAAGTAGACAACAAAAGATTATGAAGCAGTATATCAAATAGTTATATTTCACTCGAAGAATATGCAATTAATCATGGTCCTTGAATATTAAGGCCAAATAGTTAGATTATGAAGCAGTATATCAAATAGCCAATGTAGTGAAGCAAAATTCAATAGAGAGATAGATTAAGGCCAAATACAGAAACAGTCTCGGCATAACACAGTTGCCATGCCATCCACATTCCTTATTCAAGATGGGTATCACGGGTCCTTCTTGGCAATTCAATTACATCCACAGTCTGAACTGCATAATGGCGACCTGGGAGAGAACACATATATTCTCTATAACCATTTACCACAACACTGGATTGCACAAACATTGGCACAAGGAAATGTGGAGAGGGCTCAAGACAGACTAAAGGTGTAGATGGCTTCTAAATAACAAAGTTTACTGCGATATGGAAGGACAAGCATTCTACGGGACATATATAATAATGGTATAGACATGTATTCTAACAGAGGAAGCTACAAGTAGTGTAGTAACAAGCAATAAATTTGTTGTATGTTGTGCCAACTGACTGAAAATACCTCAGAAAATTTGTTCATGCACCGAAAATAAGCTTTTAGACTCACCGAAAGGATGTATTAGAAGTTCTAATTGATCAAGAGGAACTATACGATACCTTGCTCAGTATCTAATATGTCAGATAACTGAATGATATGCACTTGAATCCAATAGTTGTTAATCTATAAAACTAAAAACAAAAGCTCTTATACGTGCTACCTAGGGAGCATCCATGTATTCCTAACAACCAAAACTTAGCTACTTGGTTGATTGTAGAAATCACAATAAAGGAAGTAAAAGACCGAAGCAGCAGAAAGTTAAAAGCAAATTGCCCAACCAAAAAAAGGAAAGTGCAAATGACAGTTAAAGCTGCATCCAAATCCAACAGTTTTCAACCAGAACACTATAAGCCAAAGAGAACATATTTGAACAGGTTTTCGAAAGACGATAAGGAAATAACAAAGGAAGTATTTTTACTGCTGCACAAAATGATGATATCAGAAGCAACCAATATCTTTTTACCTCAGCTTTGCCTTCTTCGAATTGCTACCTCTGGGATCCTCCTTATCAGGCATGCGCGACTTTCCAGACATTTTCATCTTCCTTCTCCGCCTCTCGTCTCCACTGTCATACTCATCGCCTTTCTCTCTATCTGCATTCTTTGCCTCCCTTTCTAACTCATCCCAAGTTTTACCCTTCTCTTCCTCTGTATCTTCCTCCTCGAAAAATCCTAGAACACGATTAACAGAATTCGTTCCTCGATCAACAACACAACCTCCCTCCTCAATATGCCTCCCAGCAAAGATCGACCTCAACCCGTCAGCGCAGATCTTGAAAAGAACTTTAGAGAGGAAGACGGCCAGAGGATGAACAATGAAGGGAGGAAGAGGCAGAGAAGAGAGTTAAGGGTTTGCTTTGGTTTGGTTTGGTTTGCAAAATGGATAATGGGTTGGGCTTTGCTTTTTTTTGGGTTCGCTAATAGATGGGTTTGGACTTTTAAGGTCCAAAATTTAATTTTTATTTATTACGACAATTACCATTGTCGCCATTTAATTAGACCGCCGTTAAATAATATTGATCTACGACGGTTGAACAAATGTCGTTGAATAAAGTATATAACGACGGTTACAACTGTCGCCATTTACTAGAACCGCCATTAAATAATATTAAATCATGACGGTCGAACAAACGTCGTTGAATAAAGTATTTACCGGCAGTTTTTCTAAAACGTCGCTACATGACTGCCGCTAAATTACAATTTTCTTGTAGTGGTTGAAGATTAATGTGATGAACGATTCCATCTGGCAACGCAAAAACCATTGAGTCTGTCCTCTCCACTCCATGGAGAAGAAGCTTATTGGAAGCCATTGCAAAATGCATCTTTTGCATCGGTATCGGATGATGATTGAATTAGAATGAACGAGTGTGTTACTCGTTACTCTATCTGTCCTTTTTAAACAAAACCTTCTGCAAACACGTCTTCAAGGTTTCAAATGCAAAATAACTGTGGTTGCCGCTGCCTGTGCGACACCACCTTCTAAGTAACACCACCGTCAAATACCCTAATTAATCCACCATTTTTTTAGTAGCATCAGATGGATGGGTATCCTTTTTTACCTCTCGAAACCGTATAAAGAAAAACAGAAGCCCTAAACTTGCAAATCTTCTGCAACATGTTTGTCTTCAAGCTCAAGGTTTCAATCGCAAAAACCTCTACAACGCATGACCATTTTCAAAAGTAAAGTTAGATGGGTTACAAAAAAAAGTTATAAAACAAACTGGACTAATCCACCCAACTTTTCTCCCTTTTCAGTTCAGTGTACTGTTGCTAATTGTCCTTTATTAAAGAATGTGACTTTTACACGCTTATTGTGTGATGGTGTGCTTGATATGCTCATGTTTCAATTTCTTATCTATAAAGCTAGCCACTTAGGAAAAAGAAATCCAGTTTCTATTTTAATAGTATATATACTCAGGTCAAAATAATTTTAGAATTTTTTTTTTAATTTGAGTACATGATTAAACTAATAAGTTCTTGGTCGTTAGAATTTTGGTTTTTCTCGGTCAACAACCAAGACTTGATTTTTTTTTTTTTATCTAATGAAGTTGAGAAGTTGTGCCAAACGCCAAAGGAATGTAAGGAAGATGTAACGAAGGATTTCATCTGGCAAAGCACTGAGCTTGTCATCCGCATGACTGTGGTTAAAAGCCATTTACATGCTCCATAGTTTGCATCCAAAACTTTTTTGGCTTGCTTTCTTGTCTCCACTATTTTTTTAGAGTCTAAAGACGAATGAAGAGATTATGAAGAATGAACAAAAACAAAGCCAAATGGGAGCAAAGAAAGCAAATTCTTTGCTTGGGGTTTAGCCACCATCAATTCAACTTCTGTTTACGGTTACAATTGAAGATCTTCTTTATAAAGTCCCATTAAACCCGTAGTTCTTACTTCATAGTAATTCCTATTTCTAATACCTAGACTCCTAAAATAATAAGGTTACTAATTAAGTAAAACAAGGAAGTAGAAATAGTATCGTATCCTTATTTCTATAAAACAAACAAAAAATGAATTAAAAAAAGAAGAAAAATTGAAATGTGAATCCTATTAGTTTGTATGCCACGCCTTGATTTTTTAGAAATAGCCATTCCTTAAATCCACGTAGGAATATCTTGTTTCCCAAAAAAAATTAGCGTGAAAAATTGCACAACTTAGGCAATAGGCTGTTGGCATCCACCATAAAACAAAATAAATTGATAACTTAATAGAAATGTGTAAATGTCCATCAAAAAGACATTTTTATCTAAACATCTAACAACTAACACTTATTATCTCAACAGTTTATTGTCTCATAACATAATAAATTCAACAACCAATCAATCATTTTATTACAAAAGTCCAAGTAAATCAAAAATACTTCGGAGATAGCGTACAACTCCTTAGCAAGGTCTGTTTCTCAATAAAAAAAAGTCCTCTAACTTAGTCCAAAACTTATATGTCATGAAACAAAGCTAATCGATTACATTCCCATAGGAATGTACCTAAGAAGTAAAAGTCCACTTGGGTCAACAATTAAGCTGGTATGAGAAATCTCAATCTCTAAATAAACCACAAATGACATAATAAATAAATAAGCAAAAGGTGGAAGGATCTCATTTCTTTCCTCATTGCTTGATAACATACTTGCAATTGGAGATCGGTAGTTCCTCACACCATGTGGAGGCAAACGTTTCAAATTAATTGGATAAATAGCATATAATCAATTGGATAAACAATTATGTTAGTTAGCCTACTATACTTATCAATAGAATAATTATATAGCAAGCCAACCCTTCAAAAAATGTTAGTTAACTTGCCATCTTACCTGTGAAAAGTTAGAAAGATAAAACTATATAACGGTGTGTACAAAAGTTCTAACAGCATCAGAACTCGGGCGTTTCTAATCAAACCATTCAGAATGTAAGAAAACTTAAAAAATATAAAGTGTTCAAATTGCATTTTTCTACAAAAAATGCGAAACTAAGTAATTCGAGCACTAAGAAAGCATCAGAAACTCAATTTCCTATAGACTTGCTAGTCTGCTTAAAATTTGATTATCTCACTGTAGATGCAAAACATAAAAATATATATTTCACAAATAATGTTCAAAATTGTGTCTTTTACCTGAAAGTAAAAAATTATACTAAACAGAGTTACCAATTGGTCAGAATTCATCAATTAAAACAGTCATGTCCATACATAATTTGTCTTAAACAAATTATTTATTCTCAATAGATTGATCACCTTAGATTGTACCACATTCATACTACTTTCGTACCAAACATAAACGTATTTATGCTTCTTTCATATAAATGAGAATTTCTTCATCATTAATGCCTAAGTGGGAACATCATATATGAGCATGCATGACCAAATAACCCTAACTATATGAGTACCATAAAAGCCACATTGGGGCTAACAATATCATCTCACGTCTTTCTTTTGATAGAGGAAAACCAAAGCCTTTATTAGTCATTCTAAATCTTCCCCACTTTCTCAAAATTCAATAAAAATTTTACTTAGTCTTTCTATAGGAAGGGGGTACCCAACTCCGTAAGACCCAACCCGAATATTACTTAGTTTCTATATAAGAGAGAGACATCATAAAATAACAAGAGATGTGGTAGTTCTAAGGGATACTATTCAATGAGATTAAAGATCATGAACTCAAGGTTATGCGTATCGCATATTGTGTTATCCCAAAATTCTTCAATGATGATACTTTTCCAATCATAAAGAAATCCACCGACAATATCCACCCATTCTTTTGGGGAAACATAGCATTTTCATGAATAAATTCTCTATAACAAAGCGCGATCAAACTCATTCAATACATGCATTCATACTCCTTAGCAAGTCCATTCGCACAACAATCAGCTTCAAGTTTAAAGGAAAATCACATACTAACTACTAATTTCAGGTCACAATATAACTATACAAATACCAATTTCAATCATATTCACACATCGACTCTTTTAATTAAATAACATAAACTAAGAATATCATGTATCAATTTGCATAACATAGACAACTAAACTACAAAAAACATATCACAAATTACCAACAACTAATTTCATGTCATATATGGTACTAATCATGGGTGGAAATAATATCAATTTCAATTGCATTCAGGCATAAGCCAAAGAACACCACAAAACAAAATTTGACAGAATCCTAGGATTTCTACAAACTGACCGGTGACCTTTTTCCATGCCTGGAGGGCAATCTCGTTGTTGGATGGATTCCAAACAAACGCTACGTTTCTCATACGTGGGTTGTGAATCTATGGATTATATTTGAAAATTTTTTGACAATGGAAAAGTCTCGATCCATTGCAAAATCTAAGACTGCGCAGAGCTGAATTCTATCCGAAAATCACATATGGAATTTGATAAAATGTGCAACCAATTCAAAACCTTGTAAACATTACTATGAACAACCTTGTAAACATCTCCCCCTTAATTTTAACTCGAGATACAAAGTAGACACGTGAATATATCTCGAGATTGTGCATCTTCAAGGGACTGATAGCTCACATGAGTTACTCGTGAGGGTAATTTTGACATTAGAAAAGTTGGGATATTTTTTGCTAGTCAAAGACCATGACTTAACAATCAAGAGTCAAAATGGGAGTCTGACTTGATTTTGAGAACTAATGGGGGCCAAAAGGTAAATAACCCTTTTTTTAGTTCAAATACTGCTGACTGAGATTATTATTAGGCAACGACTACTCCACATCACCAAAAGCGTTGTCTCACACCACCATTGAATTTTTTTTCTTACTTACTCACACCACTAATAAATATGCAAAACCTAACCAAAAAACCCAATATCAAAACGCAAAAAACCAAAAAATGCAAACTCCGCTCCCTCGATCTCTTGCACTCCTTGCTGCGTGTCGTCCGAAACTCGGCGACCAAACTCCAGTTCCTCATCCTCCTCCTCTTCCCTATCTCTTCCTCTTCTCAAAAACCCTTGATTTCCTCGTCCTCCTCCTTCTCTTCTCCCCTATCTCTTCCTCGCATTCCATTACATTTCCCTTGGAGGAACTTATCTTGATTTTATTAGATGGAAATGAAAGGGTTTAGTGAAGTTGATGATGTTAGAAATGAAAATTTTAAGAGTGAACATTAGGGTGAAGAAGATGATCAATTTAAAGAGCAAGAACAATCCATTCCAAAGGAGGTAATTTGCATAAAAAATTTCATCTAATTTGTATCTAATTTGTTTTCAAGATAATTGTATGATGCATTGGTGCATAGGCATTTCTAATGGATGTAATAAGTATGGACATGCCTTTTAACAATCTTGAGAACCCAGAGACTAACCATTTAAAGGTAACCGCCATTTTGTTGTTAAGTAAATTAAAATTTTAATTAATATATGAAACTAATTATAAAATGAATCATTATGCAGAATGATGATGATAATGTTGATGGAAAGTTACTCAATGATGGAAGTGGTGACATTAACAATGAAAAATGATCAATGACACTGGTAGTCGATGATGGTCACTTATTTGTTACGAACGAGGTAAGATAGTTTATGTGTGTTCGTTTTCATCAGTTTCCATTGTTATAAATATGTTGTTATTAACAAGTTAAATTTTTTTTTTAGGTATTCTCATCAAGGTTTGCATTGATAGCTTGGGTCTAAGGCATCAGTAGGGATAATAACATAGTTGTTATTACCACTAAATGGGAACCTGCTAATAAAAAATGGAAGGGAATGATCCATTTTGGTTGTGAAAGGGGAGGGAAGCCCAACAAAAGGTTAAAAAATTATGTTCGATCAAGCAGTACAAAGAAGTGTGGCTACAGATTTCAGTTGAGAGGGTTCCCACTAGAGAATGACAATTGGATGTTGCAAGTGACATGTGAAACCCACAATCATCATCGATCAACCTCACTTGTTGGTCATTCGTTTGCTTGTAAATTGAGTAAAGAGGAGATGATATATGTGTAGAATATGGCGAAACATCTTGTCTCGGTTGAAAGAGATGTATCCGAATAATATCTCAAATTTGAATAATATTTACAATCTAATTTGTCGGATAAAAACAGTCCAACAAAGAGGAAGGACGACTTTGCAACATACTCTACACTTGTTGAGAGAGCACAATTACATAGAGTGGCATACTGTTGATGAAGGGAATAGAATCACCAATCATTTTTGTGCGCATCTTAAATCTATTCAGTTAGCAAAGTGTTTTCCACAAGTAATGCTTATGGATTGCACATATAAAACGAATCGTTTTAGGATGTCGTTGTTTGAGATTGTTGGTTTAGCGTCGAATGGAAAGACTTTTAATATTGCATTTAATTTATGTGTTCTCAGAAGGAAGAGTCATACGTTTGGGCATTGGAAAAACTTGTCGAAATTTTCGAGCGAGACAACTTGCCAAACGTGTTTGTGACTGATAGATAATTGGGTTTGATCAAGGCCATTGAGTGAGTTTTTCCCAAGGCAGGGAGATTATTGTGCATATGGCACATAAACACAAATGTTGAGAAAAACTGCAAAAAACACTTTGAGGATAATGAAGGGTGGGCCGAGTATGTAGATTTTTTTTTCAAATTTGTATAGATCAAGTACAGAGGAGAAATGGAACAAGGCCACAATTGACTTTGTTAGAAGATGGACATCATACCCGAAGTGTTTAGAATATGTCAGGATGGTTTGGTATCCCCAGAAGGAGTACTTTGTCATACATGGAACTATAATTTATGCATTTTGGCCAACGGACAACTGGTCGAGTTGAAGGGGCACACTCAAAGTTGAAGCACTCGTTGGAAAATTCACAAGGTACATTCCTAAATGTATGCACAAAAATGCATGATATGATCGAAATCCAACTAGTAGAGATAGAATCGTCATTTCAACAAAGTCTGACGAAGGTGAAGACTGAGCATATGTTCAGTTTATTTGGCAAACTTCATGGGTCGGTGGCGTACAAAGCTATTGATTTGATCAATTTAGAAATTTGGAGGTGTGAAAATTTGGAGGCAACCAAAACCACCTCAGCACAATTCAGGTATGCCCCTAAATTATGATGAGATTTTGAAATCGTTGACTATTTCTCAGCAAAACCAATCAAAAGATATAGCAGATTTGAAACTACAAATGGGACAGATAGCTGAGTTTATTGGACAAATTCGCGAGCTAGGAAAACTTTCTAGTTCTACCATTCCAAATCCGAAAGGCGGGTTTGAAACCACAAAAAACAATTACATTGAGGAGTGGTAGGCAAGATGATAATGAGCCAATAGTCCCTAAACAGAGTCGAAATAAGAAAGTTGAGTTACAGAAGGATGATCCAGCCATCCTTGAAACACCAAAGCTCCAAGGTAAGAAGGTAAGCATTCCAAATTCAGTTTCTGCTAATCTTGTTCCACCTTTTGTGCCTTTTCCAGGTAGGTTTGCCAAATCTAGGAAAGATGAACAGGATAAGGAAATTTTGGAAACCTTCCGAAAAGTCCAAGTCAATATTCCGCTTCTTGATGATATTAAGCAAGTGCCTAAGTATGCAAAATTTTTGAAGGAGTTTTGCACAACAAAGAGACGACTTCAAGACGGAGAGGTAGTTAAGGTAAGTGAGAATGTCTTTGCAATTCTTCAAAGGAAATTGCCACCAAAGTGTAAGGATCCAGGTAGTTTCACTATCCCTTGTGTTATCGGTAATACTAAAATTGAAAATGCAATGTTAGACTTAGGTGCCTCAATTAATATTATGCCATATTCTGTTTATCGTTCTATGAATCTTGGGGAACTAAAAAATGATGGTGTAATTGTTCAATTGGCTGGCCGCTCTAATGCATATCCTCGAGGTTTGTTGGAAGATGTGTTGGTGCAGGTTAATCATTTGATCTTCACAGCAGATTTCTATGTGCTTGAAATGGAAGATTTGGCATTGTCAACACATTTGCCTCTTATTTTAGGGCGCCCCTTCATCAAAATTGCAAGAACAAATATTGATGTGGAAGCGGGGAAACTGACCATGGAATTTGATGGTGATGTG
Source organism: Berberis vulgaris (assembly GCA_963556465.1). Classification (NCBI taxonomy): domain Eukaryota; kingdom Viridiplantae; phylum Streptophyta; class Magnoliopsida; order Ranunculales; family Berberidaceae; genus Berberis; species Berberis vulgaris. The sequence goes on from OY747133.1 coordinate 59,145,532, forward strand.
ATTGGCTTCAACATCTTTGAAGCCATGAGGTATCATGTTGATAATCATTCTTGTTTTTCTATTGACGTGGCAAATATTTTGTCCCAGGAATTTCTTGATGTCATGAACGAGGATGAACTTGAAATCGCCATTACTACTGGAGCCGGATATGAGAGAAATGGAGTCCTTTGTGACAATATGAAGATCTCGGCCGATAACATGAGGGAGGATATCATTGAGACTGTGGCAACCTTGGAGTCAATGCCACAAATTGTTAGTAAGTTACCTCCCCCAATTATTATTCCCTCATCTACTAATAAACTTTTACCTTCTGTGATTCAGGCACAACTTTTACCCTCATTACTGGATCACTTGAAGTACGTGTATTTGGGAGATGATGAGACATTGCCTGTCATCATATCATCATCACTCACAAATTTAGAGGAAGTTGTGAAGAAAGAAATCATTAAACTCCTTGATTGTGGCTTGATTTACCCTATTTCAGATAGCAAATGGGTTTCACCAGTGCAAGTAGTGCCAAAGAAGTCTGGCATAACTGTGGTAAAGAACGAGGAAAATGAGTTGGTTCCCACGCGAATACAAACAGGGTGGCGGGTTTGTAGTGACTGTAGAAAGCTGAATGCAACTACTAGGAAATATCATTTTCCTCTTCCTTTTATTGATCAATTGCTTGAAAGGTTGGTCGGTCGTGCTTTTTATTTTGTTCTTGATGGCTATTCAGGATATAATCAGATTTTCATCGCTCCAGAGGATCAAGAAAAGACAACCTTTACATGTCCATTCGGCACTTTCGCATATAGAAAAATGCCATTCGGTTTGTGTAATGCCCCGGCTACCTTCCAGAGATGTATGGTAAGTATAATTTCAGACTTTATTGAAAACATCATTGAGGTTTTTATGGATGATTTTAGTGTTTTCGGTGATTCTTTTGACCATTGTCTAGATAATCTTGCATTGATTCTGAAGCGATGCATTGAGGTTAACCTTGTATTAAATTGGGGAAAATGTCACTTTATGGTTAACCAAGGTATTGTTTTAGGTCATGTGATTTCAGCTAGGGGTATTGAGGCTGATAAAACTAAAATAGATCTTGTACATTACTTACCATCTCCTACTTCGGTGAGAGAGGTTCGTTCTTTTCTTGGACATGCAGGATTCTATCGGCGATTTATCAAAGATTTTTGGACCACTATGTCGACTCCTACAAAAAGATGTGCCATTTGAGTTCAATAATGACTGTCAAACAGCGTTTGACAAGCTTAAGGAGTTGTTGACATCAACACCTATCATTGCACCACCGGATTGGAGTCTTCCATTTGAGCTTATGTGTGACGCATCAGATTATGCCTTAGGAGCAGTTTTAGGCCAACGGAGAGAAAAACTCTTCACGTCATCTACTATGCCTCCCGAACCTTGAATGACGCTCAATTGAATTATTCCACAACTGAAAAAGAACTTTTAGCTGTTATATTTGCTTTAGAGAAATTTTGATCTTATTTAATTGGAACTAAAGTTATAATTTTCTCTGATCATGTAGCTTTAAAATACTTGCTTACAAAAAAAGAAGCGAAACCCAGACTTATACGGTGGATACTTCTTATTCAAGAGTTTGATGTGGAGATCAAGGATAAAAAAAGGGAGTGAAAACGTGGTAGCTGACCACATGAGCCGTTTGGTGCGCAATGAGAAACCCCTGCCAATTCTTGAGACTTTTCCTGACGATCAACTATTTTTGGTCGAGGTAAGTGAACCATGGTATGCTGATATTGTAAATTACCTTGTATCCAAACAAATTTCGAACACCTTAACTCGAGTTCAGAAGGATAAGCTCAAGAAAGTGGTGAAACAGTTTGTATGGGATGATCCTTATCTGTGGAAGCATTGTACTGATCAACTGATTAGAAGGTGCGTACCCGATTATGAATTTAATTCAATATTGACATATTGTCATTCCTATGCTTGTGGGGGACACTTTGGAACTCAAAGAACAGCTCGTAAGGTTTTAGAATGTGGATTTTATTGGCCCACTTTATTTAAGGATGCAAGATTATTTTGCATGACTTGTGACCGGTGTCAAAGAACATGTAATTTAGGCCTAAGAAATCAAATGCCACAACATCCTATATATAATGTGGAAATCTTCGATGTATGGTGTATTGATTTCATGGGTCCATTTCCTTCTTCTAATGGTTTCATTTATATATTGCTTGCTGTGGATTATGTTTCAAAGTGGGTGGAAGCAAAAGCCACACGTACTGACGATTCCAAAGTTGTTGCAGAATTTATTCGTTATAACATTTTTGTAAGATTTGGAATGCCGCGAGTGATTATAAATGATTGAGGTTCTTTTTGCAATCGTACAATTGAAGCTTTGCTTAAGAAATACAATGGCACACATAAGGTTTCAACACCTTATAGTCCCCAAACAAGTGGACAAGCCGAAGTTTCAAATCGTGAAATCAAGGGAATACTTGAAAAGACAGTAAAGCCCACCGCAAAGATTGGAGCATGCGACTTGATGATGTTTTATGGGCATATCGAACAACATATAAGACACCTATATGGATGTCTCCCTTTCGGATTGTATATGGGAAACCGTGTCATTTACTGGTTGAGCTAGAACATAGGGCGCATTGGGCTATTAAGACTTTCAATATGAACATTGATGATGCTGGCCTTCATAGAAAATTGCAGCTGAACGAGCTTGAAGAGATTCAGAATGATGCATATGAGAGTGCTAGGATTTATAAGGAGAAAACTAAAGCTTTTCATGATCGCATGATCCGTGGAAAGACTTTTGTTATGGGCCAGAAAGTCTTACTTTTTCAGTCACGCCTTCAACTTTTTCCCGGTAAGTTACGTTCTAGATGGGTTGGTCCTTTTATTGTTATTAATGTTTTTCCCCAGGGTGCTATACAGGTGAAAAGTGTCACAACTGGAAATGAGTTCAAGGTGAATGGGCATCGACTTAAGCCCTATTATGAGTCATTTGTGGAGCATGACGTGGAGGACGTATCACTCCATGTTCCCACTTATTCTGAGGATTGATTGGAGATACCATCAGCTGCACAACGTTAAAAACAAGCGCTTCTTGGGAGGCAACCCAATCAGGTTTGCTTTCTCTATCCCTTTATTTTCTTTTCGTTATTTTTGCTTTTGTTTGTTAGTAGTTTGTTTTTCCGCGTTTAAATCTTTCATTACATGTGTTATAATCTATTAACATTGAGGACAATGTTAGGTTAAGTGTGGGGGAACAAACGTTGTTTTTATTTTAAAAAAATTATAAAAAAAATAAATTGAAAGTGTCAGTCCATTAAAAAAAAATATGTTGCTTTTTATTTTCTTTGTTGGTATTAGTGTCATAAAAAAATAATTAAAAAATAAAAAATAAAATAAATAAATAAAAAATTTATAGTTGTTTTGAGTCTTAGGATACTTTCCAACACAATGATGAGAGTTAGTTTTTAATTACATGACTTTAAGGTGATTTATAAACATGATTTAAGATTTAATATTATTCTTTGGTTAATGTTTATTCATGGCTATCATTTATAAATTCACATGTAATCAACTTAGTAATTGGTACTCATAGCATGCTTAATTGAATTTAACTCATTATAACTCATATGTGAGTTTTGAGCCTATTGTTCCTTTGATTTTGAGAGTTTTTAGTTAGATCATCTTTTATTTCTTTTGTCAATAATAATTCGTTGCATGATCTCAATTTTGTTTGCTTTGGTTGCTACTTGGATTGCTTTCATAATTAAGAATTAAACACTAGAACTTGTATTGACTTCGTTCAAAGCATCATATTGAATTGCATAACATGCTTGACATGATAAAGGCACCTAGTTTCCACCATTGCCAAATAAGCCTGATCCATAATATATTTCCTTTAGGTTAACCCCATTGAGCCTGTTATTAAGCTTTTTGTTTCATTATCCTCATTTTCTATCCCTAACCTAATAAGAAGAGTGGAACATAATTTGATTTGCAGAGACTTTATTGTGATTCAATGTATGTTGAAAAACGAGTGTGGGGGAAGACCCTTGTGGTAGACATTTCAAGAAGAAAGAGTTGCAAAAATAAATAAATAAATAAATAAATAACAACAACATAAAAAAATGAAAAAAAAAATTGTGCAAAAAGTTACAAAAGGGATACAAGTCCTTATCTATATCCGTTCAGTATTTCAGTACCATACAGATAATTCAATTCTTTTCATTCAGTAGATACAAAATAATTTTTGAAACTCTTCATTATCAGTGGGCCAACTATTCATTTTTCCACTTATATCTTGAACCATATGATTCTTTGCTAATGTCTCTAATCTTATTGCATGTTTTCACCATTTCTTCAAGCCCTTTGAAAATTTCATATTCGTTTTTTCTCTTCCCTTGACCCCCGGCCCCATTACAACCTGAATTAAGACCTTTTGATCAGTGTTCTAAAAATCGCTAGGCGCTGGGCGGGCGGCGAGCAGGTGCCTAGCGCCCAGGGGCCTAGGCGGGTGCCTAGGCGGGCGCCTAGGCGGCACCTAGGCGGTCTTAGGTTTTGTATTATTACTTTAATAATTTACAAAAGTTAAGCATAATACATTATCAATTACATCCAATTTAATGCCAGTATACATATGCAAAATTTAAAAACATGAAAAATTACCAATAGTGAACAAAATTTATTAAAACTCAAATGACTGAAGTTGGTCATGATGAGTACTTTATATAAATTTGAATGTGTACTCTTTTATTTTTCTTCAAATTGCATAAATAACCTCAGTTATATTTGATAAAATCTACATTAGTAAAATTGGTACCGACAGATTATTCGAGAATTCCATTAAGTAATCATCATTTGCTACATTTAGACATATACTGAATAAAAAATAATTAAATAGTTTATTATTAAAAAGTAGGAAATAAAATAAAATAAAAACACAATTAGCCATATTAAAAATTTTAAAAAAATTAAAAAAAATTAAAAAAAATTAAAAAAAATAAAAATCTCCCAGACCGCCTAGAGTCCGCCTAGGCCGCCTAGAGTCCGCCTAGACCCCGCCTAGGCCGCCAGACCCGCCCAGACCCGCCTAGACCCGCCCAGCCCGCCCAGCCGCCCAGACAGCCCGCCCAGCCATTAATCTGGGCGGTTTTCCACCTTCTAGCGCCTAGGCGCCGCCTAGGCGGCCGCCTAGACCGATTTTTAGAACACTGCTTTTGATTGAGTGTGTCTTGCAATGTCACGGTGTGGAGATTCGAATGAGGTATGAGCATATGGTGTCCCTAGTTCTTGCATTCAAGTAGTTGCATTTCTTCCATGAGATCATATATCTAAAAAAAAAGAGTCAGAAAATGCCTTTCTTTCTTGTTATATCATATGTGAGCTATTTGTTTCCCTTTTACATCAATCCTCTCACATATAACGAGAATAGGAAGAGCGATTTTACCAAATAATCAGTGAAAAAGAAAAGAGTGCACCCAGTGAGATTTTTGGGTTAATTCTTCTTGGCACACACTTGAGTTTCACAGTCACTTGGATTGATTTAATTGTGAATTTTTATATCATTGCTATGAACGTGTATTAATTTTCCAATGATATGGATTTAATCTTGTGTTTACAAATAATCTTAACATGTCATGATCCGTTGAAAATCTCTAAGGCAAATGTTGGAAAGTATAAATTGAGTCATTTGAGTCTTTCTTGAATTTGCTCGAGGACTAGCAAAAGATAAGTGTGGGGGAATTTGATAGGGGCATAATTAGGCTATTTTTAGTACCATATTTCTATATATATATTTAAGCTATTACTTGTTAATTATGGTACTAATTGTTATTTTCGTGTTTGTGTAGGTTTCCAATTACAAGATTTTAAAATAGAAGCAAATTGGCAATTTAGAAATACTAATTGCACAAGGAATCCACACAAACAAGGAATCCACACCAACAAGGAAACCACACAAAGTAGAAAACGAGTATAAAAAATGGACGATACCTTGCCTTGAGAATCATCCATCCAGTAATAACATCCCCATCCATAACCCTAACCCATCATCGCAGCAGTCCCTCAGCCGTCTTCCTCTTCTCTATCACAAAATCCACAACACAACCCCCAACCCTGTCTCAGTTCCTAATCCACGCTTGCAACCACAGCAAGCCGTCACCCATCATCACCCATCCACAACCATGCATCCATCCAGCAATAGCCTTTTCATCCACAGCCTCCACAACAAGCCCTAACCCATCATCGCAACAGTCCCTTAGCCGTTATCCTCTTCTCCTTCACAACACCTAGATACAACATTTCATCCATCATCAACCCTAAACCCAATCAAACACCATTTTCACAGACCCCTCCTCCTCGCAACAGTCCATCGGCAACTACAACCATCATTGACAAACCCTCTTCACCGTCTTCATCTCTCTCTCCCCCTGACTGAATCCTGACTCCCTGATCACCACCACCCGTGAACAACCACTCAATCCACTGCCTTCCTTCTCCCTCGCAACCTCTTCTCACCAGAGCACAGATCGTGAAAGCAAATCGAAGAAGGAAAGGTTGTGAAGCAGGACAAAGAAGGAGAGATCGTGAAGAGGAGAAACTTATTTCTCTTCCTCTCTGCTATCCGCACCCAACATTCCTCTCTCTACCACCACAGATCAGGCGATAGTGTTTTGTTTCATCTCTTAACTCTTTCTCTTAGTTTTAGTTTGATATTTAATTATGTATTGTTATTCGAACATAATTAATATGTCTAGCTAAACTTCTCTTAGTTAGGGGTGGATTCGAAGCCCCGAACATGTGTTTTATAAATTAATTGAATTTAATCTTCCTTGCTATTAGTGATTGTGTTTTGCTTAACTGTTTTATAGAGAACTTTTCTTTGTATGTTTGTTAAGGTGGCCAACTTAGTAAGCATGCTAGGATTTGGGGCTAGAGTATAGGAGAGTTTCACCTAATTGTTATAATCTTGTACTCACAAGTAGTAAATACCAAGAAACGTTGGTAAGGTTAAGTAAAAACCTAGGTAAGAACAAGATGTTGATCATACTTGTAATTACCTAGTCAGTGTTCATATTTTCCACAAAACTTAATGATCTTAGATTGTTATTTAACTTGCGATTCTTGTTTAGATAGAATGATAAGAATAGTTTGGAAGCGACGCTTAGTTTAATTCAACGAACTTGGAAAAATAATAAGATTAATGCAGTGCGGTCACAGTTAATTTTGAACATTGTCTCTCACGAGTTAGCAAGTGATTATTGAAGATTGATTTATAAGCATATGTTTGGTGTGTGGAGATAAACCCTTAGCTAATTTCTCATCTTTGCCATCTCTTTATAATAATTTTCGTAGTTATTTTCATAGTTTAATTTAGAAAATCCAATCCCCCATTATTTAATTAATTAGGTTGTTAGTTGTCTTTTAGTTATTGTTAGTGTTAATTGACAAGCCTTCTAATCCCCGGTCTAGAACAATCCCTACTTATTCTATACTACAATCACAAAGCAGGGTATTAAGTTTTGTGCTATTAAAATAGCGCATCAACAAACCACCATGGAGACATTCCGCGTCATGGCAAAAAGGGAGGCGGTTGATCATAAGAGTTTCCAATTTCGTCCGTAGTGGGATGTGGGACAATTGGCACGTCACCCCCATTCTGTATCGAGAGTCATGCATTAAGCTGGAAGATGGGCCCCCTTCCAGGAAGAAAAAGGTTTCTAGGGCCAAGACTCTCGTTCTGTCTGATGCGGAAAATCCATCTGAGACGCTTGTTTCCTTTGTGAAAAAGAAGCCTCGGGTTAGGACTGGGCCATCTTCGTCACGACCCGCTCTTGTGAGAGAGGGGCGCGAGTCCGCTAGGCCTGTTGAGGCGGAGACCAATGTTCCTGGCTTGGAGAAAGATTATCTGCGGTTGGCGGGAATTTTTGACGGGTCGAACCTTAGTGACGCGCAGGTTGAGGCTCTGAATGATCGTTTGGTGCGGGTTGTAGTGGCGGCTTCTCCTGGCACTGATTTGCATGGAGTCGTTCTGGTAGAGGGCTCTGTTGATGGTTTGTCTGAGGTGGTGGAATCTGATCACCCCACCGTTAACTCGCATGAAAGTGGTCGTGGTACCAGCCGTGTCTTTTGTAGTTCGCATTGCTCTCCGTCTCATTCTAGGCCACAACTTGAACTGTTGGAAGGTCTTTTGGATACTTCGGCCCCTCATCTACCTTCGAATCCCGTTGAGTCGTCTCGCAATAAAGGGTCGACCGTTCTTGATAAGGGAAAAACCATAGAGGAGAGTCTGAGGATGGTGGCAATTGTAAAGGGCGGCGGTGGCAAAGTTCCTGATTAGGGGAAACTTCATGTTGATGCACAGATAAGTTTGTTCGCGTCGGACTTGGTGAAGATGAACTCACATGTCTGGCACCAAGAGGTGGATGTTGAGTATGCTTCGAGAAAACATATAAGCAAGCGTCACAGCTGACTGATGGACCACACTCCAAAACCCAAGGAGGATACAATGGAAGAGCGTGTGAACAAGGGTTTGAAGTATCTTATGCTGGGTATGTCTCATATGAGCCACGTGGTCGTTGCTGGGACGGAAGTAGAAGTGGCTCGCGAGAGAGTATATACTTTGGAGTGTGTCTTCTCACACGTGCAAAAGTTGTATTTTGATGCGCTTCATGAAATTGAGCGCTTGAGAAGCATGCCGAAGAGAAGCAACAATTGGAATCTGATGTGGAGTTTTATGCTCAAGAGGCAAGGAAGGCCGATGACCAACTCGAACTGGGATGGCTTGAACTCAGTGCTATGAAGAGCAGTCTGGCCAAAAAGTAGTCTCAGGTCGATGCGCTAACTGGAAGGTTGGAGCTACTGGAGCGCGACCTTATTGATGCAAAGGTGCAGGAGGAAGAGCTTCTCCAGGAACAAGGCAAATGTGAGTTCCACTGGGTTGTCCATGGCCGGCTGGAGCTGTTGGCGCTGATGAAGGAGGAACATCCGGAGTGGGATATTAGCCGTTACAAGAAGATGTCATATGTGGACTTGTCTGTTACCTTTGAGTAGTCGGGCGAGGAGGACAGTTCGTTCCCTAACGTCCAGGTTGAAGCTCGTATAAATGCAACTTCTGCCCTTGTTCTCCCTAGGCTTAGCTCTTTTGTTTCTGTACCTTCTCCTGATTAGGAGCAAACTTTGTGTGCTTGTACACTTTTTGTATTGACCATCAATGAAAACAGTTTTCTTTGTTTCATGTTTGGCGTCTCTATTGCATGTTTTTCATTTTGCCTTGTCGTCTTACTTTGACATAAGCTGGTTGAATCAATAGGACGTTGTCTGGTATGTCTGCGGCAGAGAGCTTGACCACTTTGTATTGTGAATGACTCGGGGTCATTGCTGCGTAGTTATGTTCGATAGTGGGCATGTTGCGAACAGTTTAACTGGGGGTTGAGTCCCCCGAGTTGTGTCATATCCCATAGGTAAGCTGCTTGAGCTTTTTCTTGTTTGTCTGACTGGTCGGCTGTAGATGTTGTCACGGGCAAGCTGTGGTGGCCGAAAGTACGTGTGAGAGCGTTCGCACCGAGTCAGGCACCGTAAGCTCGGGTTAGCGTCCTAATTAGCTTTCATTTGGGCACTGGTTGTACTATACTTGCATCAGCACAAGTGGCCTTTTTCTAATGTTAGAATGTCAATCCGTTTGAGTGTGAAGGCGCTGACTTGGGGGAGAGTCGAGGTTGTGTGGATAACTATTTGAGATTCCCACTTTCCAAATCGTTTATGACTTAGTAGAACAGTCGATAGATTCGGGGACTAAAGGTTTGATAACCAGGTTGAAGAGCAGTGGTCCCGTGGCAAGCCGTCGGAATCAGTTCGAGACTGACTAGGCTTCCACCTTTCGAATTATTTATGACCAAGCAAAGCGGTCGACAAATTCGGGGAGTAAAGGTTTGGTGACCAGGCTGAAGAGCAGTGGTCCCGTGGCAAGCCGTCGGAATCAGTTCGGGATTGACTAAGCTCCCACCTTTTGAACCGTCACCCTCCCTGTGCGGTGGGGGCTACATATTCGAGAGGGGTTTGACGACCACGCTAAAGAGCAGTGGCCCCGTGGCAAGCCCTCGAGATCAGTTCAAGACTGACTAGGCTCCCACCATCCAAATTATCGACACCTGAGTGCACCAAGCTACAAATTTGAGATTTTTTGGCGGCCACGCTGAAAAGCAACGGTCTCATGGCAAGCCATCGAAATCAGTTCAGAACTGACTAAGCTTCCACTTTCTAGACCATATACACCTTCACAATGAGGGCTACAAGTCCAGGGATTTGGCGGCCACGCTAAAGAGCAGTGGTCCCGTGGCAAGCCGTTAGAATCAGTTCAGGGCTGACTAGGCTCCCACCTTCCAGACTATCTACACCCTCGCAGTGGGGGCTATAAGTCCAGGGTCCAATCATAAGCTTTCGTTGTTGGTCGTTACTAGCTAGGTTTACCTGATTAGATTTGGCGAACACTGACCGCCAATGGGGCAGTGATCCCTGGCAAGTCATCGTCACTAGGAGTGGCAGCGCTGATTAGACTCCCACTTCATAAACCATCGATGCATGCGCTAAGTAGACTAGGTGTCGAGGCGAACTAGAAGCTATCGTCATCAGTGTTGGTTGACTAAGCTTCCCCGGTTTGACAAGAGGTTTCGCCTACTGAGGGGCGTGCGAATCTAGTGGTTCATAGTGTGGACGAAGTTACCTTAACTCAGCGAGTGGTAAAGTCTGTATGTCAAAGTTGACTAGGATCCTCGAGTTCTCGTGCCAAGCATGCGACAAAGTACTATCTAAATAATAGGCTGAGCCCATAGGCCCGCAGAGAAAGGGCTAGGGTTTACCTGCATGGTGCGTTGCATGTACGGCGTAGATTGCACGGTAACACGCATATGATGTAGACTGCATGACGATTGAGTATCGGTTATTCCTCCTCAATTGATGGGATTGCGTGCAGCGCCATTAATTGATTGACGTGATCTGCGCAGTTTCCTTGGGAACCGTCGTCTTCTATGAATTCAATGCTTGGCAGTTAATGCTGGAGTGCTCGTTTGGTGAACCACTATGTTTATATAATGATGTTTTTCAATCGTTGTAGGCACCATCTTTTGTTGAGTTTATTTCCTGTAATGTTCTTGTTTGGAGAAGATGCTTTGGGTTTTCCAAAGGTTGAGGAAAATGCTTTAGGTTTTCCAAAGGCTGAAGTTGGATCTCCATCACTGGAGTTTTTGAAAGTTCTGACGTTTACATCGACCAGGCACGATGATAGTTGTTGTTATGCGTGGTCATCTGTTGTGGTTGGGCACGTAGTCAATCCGCTGAGGTCTCGTAATCTCTTCTCATATCACGGAGAAGTAGTGCAGATACTCTCCCAAGGGAAGGGTCTGTCTTTCATGTGCAGGTGCCTTATCGTTATTCCTGAATGTTTGATCTCAGAAATAACATCTGCGTCCCAGTTCGTGGTGGCTACCTCCAGCACTTCTCGATTAACATTGTCGCCTCCCTTGCGCTGGAAGTTGGCATCCGGGTTGAAGGTGGAGTCATGCATGGTCTGTTGGAGTGGGCCATTGATTTTCAAATATTCCATTCCCCCTTGCATGGGAAGGTGTAAGCATTCCAAGTTTACCTGATACTTGTTCGCGAAGTGTGGGAATTGGGTCTGAGTTTTCGTAGGTACTCCTAGTTTTCGATTTTGTACCCCCGCATACCATATTTGATGGCGGCGTTCCGTGGAACATTTTTTCGTTTGCAGGTATCTCACCCTGGACTATTTGTGTCGTTTACGGGACTAGACAGTCTAAGCAAGTCCTCACTCCATGCTGATTAGATGCCTGCAGTATGTAGTCTTTTGTATCCGCCTCAGAGCGTTTGTAGTATGTAGCCTTTTGTATCCGCCTCAAGGTGCTTGTTGTTATATCTTTCCAATAATCAATTGTGTTTGTTTTTGAAATTCTTGTTTTATTTCTTAAATGATTGTGAATCACACAAGTCTCTTAAGAAGTCTAAACTCAATATTGACTACGGAAAGGGAAACAAACAACTTAAAAGCAAACTAACTGTTGATGGCGCTAACTGTTGATGGAGATAAACTGATATTGGCCTCGAAGTGAATTCGGATAGCTTTTGTGGGTCGTTTTGCGAACTGTCGAGGCATTATATAGGTCACTGAAGAGTAAACCTTGCAAAGGGGCGGATCTCCGCGCTGACAGAATGTCGGGGGGATGTGTTCCCTTTTGCCATTGCCATTACGACTCCCTGGGCAGGAGAGCTGACTACTCCTGTACCGCTCGAAAATGGTGTCTCTTCCATCTTTTGGCCTTGCACTGGGTCATGCTGCTCTGCATGATGTAACTGAATTTGGGAGCACTTTATCTATTTCAGTGCGGCGTAGTAGCAGCCTCGTGCAGCAGGTTGGTCTCCACGTATTGTCCATTCGGAGTGGTTAGCAGTATACTTAACAGTATACTTAACACATTGATGAGACCACTGCTTCCATTTGGTATAGCCACGGTCTTCCCAGGATGAGGTTGCAGGATGATGGTGCGTCTACTACCATGAAGTCCAGAAACATGACCTTCTTCAGCCGCGATTCTCCAACTACCGTGGCTAATCTTATCTTTTCAATGGGAAAGCATTTCTCCTCACTGAATCCGATCAGCGAGTGCTCTGATGGCATATGTTTTCTTCCTTGAGGTCCATGCCGCGGAAAGCATTGTAGAACAAAACGTTGAGTTAGCTTCCTGTGTCAACGAGAGCTTTCTTCACTTGCCACTTTGCGATGGAAACGGAGATGACCAAGGAGTCGTTGTGTGGCGCTTGGACTCCATCAAGGTCATTGTCTGTGAAAGTCAAAGTGGGAATGGGGCTCAGAAGTTTTGAATAGCAAACACGCCTATCTTCATCCGTGGGTCGTGTCCGCATATCCAGCAGAGTCCGCTTGCGGGACCTGTGCGACTGGTCTTCATTCGGTTCGACTCCATGAAGGACATATATTATCCCAGGAGTCTCCTTCTCTATCTCTTTGATTGACTCCTCTCTGTCCCTGATCTGTTCTGACTGCTTCTCATACTTCAAGAAGTCTTTCAATTTGCCATTGCGGATCCAGTACTCTATTTCATACCTCAGACTTTTGCAGTCGCTGGTGTTGTGGTCGCCCTCATTGTGGTACGCACAATATTTGTCATTGTCCTGTTTGGCAGGGTCTCCGCGTGTCTTCGGGGGCCACTTCAATTCCTCTCAACTTTTCATGGAGTTGAGTACATCCGACAGACTAGCATTTCGGGGTGTCACGGCTTTGGATCCAACGTAGTTGGATGATTTCTTTGGTATGGGACGATCGAGATTCAGTCTGTTGTAAGTGCGCTTCCTCTTGCTCCACTCCTTATCCTCGTGTCTCTTTCCCTCATTTTTGTCCCTAGAAGCTGAAGGCTTCCTATTGCCTTCGGTCTCCCTCTTGATGGTCCTTGACTCCTCTAGGGTGATGTGTCTCTGGACGCGTTTGAGAAGCTCTGCCATGTCCAGAGGGGGCTCTAAGGTGAGGTCCTCAAAGAGCTTCCCCTCTTTGAGGTTCGCAGTGAATGTCGTCACAGCTGTATCGTCGTTGCACCCGTCGATACCCGTCGATAAAGGTCATCTCATTGTTGAAGCGTGTGACATACTCTCGAAGCGTCTCGCCAGATTTCTGCCTTAGAGAGAGTATGTAGTGTGGGCCTTTTTTGAAACGCTGGCTTCTGATGGCACTCCGATGCTAAAGTCAGACAACGATTTGAGGAAAATGGAATGTTGTAAAAGGGAATTTGTAGCGTACCTTAGCTTACCAACCTCATGTCTTATTTATAATGCAAGGAGTCCTGATTTAACCATGCCATCGTAGGTGTAGTTTAGGGAAGAGATCTTCGTGGAGATCTTTCTCTAATTAAGAGTCATGCTGTAGAAGGGGAGTTTCCTGTTAGCTCTGCACCCCTAGATACGTGAGAGATAGTTTCCAATCGAAGAGCAATCCGTAGAAGGGAGTTTCCCTGTGTGAAAGATACTCTGGTGTTTGCTTCCTAGTTGGAAGTAGAGAGCAACTGTAATTGCCCATCCGAAGCTAATCCTCGAGATACTTGCCTAAAGAGGGCTTATGGGTATTGAGGATGGTTGTGAGACGTGTGGTCCTAGCATGTTGTGAGAGTCCAGGTCTGCTTGGCGGACTGAGGTTGAGCTGGTTTAGATCCGCTTGGACTGGATCTGGTTTGGGCTAATGCTTGGGCCCGCAGTTCCTCGAGATCATCATGACAAGTGTTCGACTCAGGAGTGTGACCGTTTTATGTATCATCAGCAACCTTTCAGCAAACGAAAACAAAACCCCGTACTTCACGGAATAGTACTTGCAGATCGAGTTCTATTCTTGAATTTAGCTCGAATTGGGAGATTTGTGATGACTTGTACCTTTCCCATTTGTCTCATAACTCTATCGAGGTGATAAGGTTCTTCTACGTCGAGGCATAACAAACATCCTGTGAACCATGTGATGCCATGAAGGGGAGTATTTCGCTTGGACTCCACGTAAGGGTCCCAAAGTACCTGCGAATTATAAAAATTAAAACTTATTAATATATGACACATCATTGGCAAAATTTTATTGAACTTAATGATGCATATTTACCTCTTCAGGAGACATGTCATCGAGATGTTCTCTAAGAGTAATGATTTGTTCGTCCAAAATTCCTACAATTTGTGGTGGTTTCCACTTAGCTATGGCGGGGAGTCTAGCATCCCATTTCAGTTTTGCATTACCCCAAAGTCTGAAGTGATCATACATCCATGCCTATAAACGAAAACAACATATTGTCAAATATCCTGAAATTTGCTATGAGGGTAGTTAACAAAATATAAAATTCGAAACATACCTCCAAAAGCAGCAAATATCCTGAAATTTGCTTCGTACCCTCTCTACTAGTACCCTCCAACTGACGAAACAAGAAAGCCAAAGCATGCGCCCCATGCATACTTTTGAACATTATCCACCTTCATCAGCATCTTCAAATATTCAATCCGAACCTTGTTCCACTTTTATCAGTCAATATAGTCATACCTAGTATAAATAACAAGTAACCCCTACACACTTAATCTTTCATTTGAAGAAAATCAGTTTCCATAGCTTTTTTACAACAGTTGTCCTTAATAAACTTCATTTCCACAAATCTGCCATTCTTTTTGACATAATCCTTTGCTTATTTATTTTCAATGCCTAAACCATTCACCAATAATGTAACACATTCATCTGCCTTCATCTTCATCGATGTTCTTACCGGCTTACCAAAAATTGGTAAATGAGTTATACGGTAGACGTCGTCCAGGGTGATGCTCATCTCTCCAAAAGGTAGGTGATATGTGTTGGTCTCAAGTTGCCAACGCTCATCGAAAGCACAAATGGTCACCTTATCAAGACGATCCTTACAATATTAAATCAATGGATATAGATCACTATTATAGATCATTCTCTTTACTTCTTTCGACTCATGTTTCAACTTCCAATCTAATAAGTTCTTATATTGATGCCGACATCGCAATGCGTCTCGTTCTTAAATACAAGAAACATATACATTAAGTAATTCAAAGTCTAAATATATATAAATGACACGCTTATATAATTTAACCAACTAAAAATTTTAACTTAATTTCTCACCATCCCAAATGGCACGAGAAATATGTTCATGGTAATTGTCTAATGTGGAACAATCCTTCGGACCACCGAAATAAGAATCTCTAGCATCTTTTTTTTACCCTACTCTACCGATGTTTCCTCATCATCCACAAACACATTTTCACCCTCATCTAACTCCTCATCTTCATGTCCAACACCCTAACCACTCCAACATGTTTGCCCTTCTGATTGAGGTTGACTTTGCGATACAATTACCAGTCTACCTGCTTCTTGAGCATCTATTTGAATTTCAATTTGATCATCTCTCATCTTCTTCCTCACTTTTTTCTCCCTATATTTTTCATTATTTTTTTTTCGTTATTCTGCATGTTTTTTGCCCTTTTCTGCTCTTACCTTTCGGTGAGACACCGTCATGGATCGTCTTTGACTTCTATCACCTCGATGATTCCCACCACCATCACGACCAACAGAAGACATAATAAACCTTCAAATAAAAGGAAAAAAAATAAATTACATTAAAAAAAAATACTTCAAGTCAATTATTTATACAATAAAATCTACTAAAATTTAAGAAATACTTTAGTCAATGCGAGGGTTCCCAACCACTTCTAACTTACACGATTTTGATGTAAAACAACAATATATATCTCATTTTCCTACATTATAATAAGAAAAATACCAATTTGGAGCTCTAGTGGCAACCAAATCCGCCTTTGCAATTACTTTCATTATCAAGAGACGAACTAAACAATAAATGCATAAAAACATAACAAATATACGATTATACTTTAAAGATGGAAGAAAGCAAACAATTGATGACTCACTTACAATCCAAACAAAAATCCTAAACCCAAAGATATAATGAATGATTCACTTATAGAAGAGTTGGAGTCGATTTTGTATTTTGCGTTTGAGATGTTGTGTTTTTTAGAGGTTGCATTTTGGGGAGGTTGCGATTTGGGGTTCGATTTTTAGGGGTTTCGATTTTGAGGGGTTTCAATTTTAAGAGATTTTTGAGGATTGGTTTTATGTTTGCAAAAGATTTGAATGTGGGGGGGGGGGGGGGGGGGAGAGGGAAGATTTGAATGGGGGAGGGGAGAGAAGACTTGCGTTTCGATTTGAATAGGGAGGAGAAAATGGATATCTATGTTTATATATGTTGTGTGGAAAAAAGTGATGGTGTGGGAAATAAAGCAGGTGGTGTGAGAAAGTTAAATGGTGTGAGACAGTACTTTTGATGGTGTGGGATAGTCGCTGCCTTATTATTATTGACATTAAACCACCTCTATCTATCTTACCCTCAATAGGCGAGAGAAAACACAATTTCTTGTAAGATGTAGGCATATATATACAATTTAGCAAGTAGGTTGGCTTACAACTCTTGAAAACTCGGGGGTTAACTCATCGTATAATGTTCCCTGAAAAAAATAGAAAGTGGTTTTTTTTTTCTTCTGAAAAGAATATGAGAAATGAAGTGATCTGGAAGTAAGCTGTTCATGGTTGGCTTTCAACTTGAAACAAAAAACAAACCAAAACCTAACAGAGCCGAATGTGTTATGAAATCAAATTGATATGAAATTTAATTAACTAAAAATTAAACCAATTGACAAAAACAATGCTAAAATCGGCCTAAACTGAATCGAGCATCAATTTTATATGACCTATTAATCAATTTTATTTTTATTTTTTATATTATGTAGTTTATTAAATTAAACAAAATATTATGTTTTATCCTACCTAACTATTTATCGGTTTATTAGTTCAGTTAAGTTTTCAAGTAACCAAAAATAAACCGAACACTGTAACAAAACCAAACCAAATCAGTCGGTGAATTCGTTCAGTTTTTATTCAGCCCTACAATGAAGATATAAACAGTGATACGATAAGTATGGTGACATTCAGACATGGTGGTGCAAAGCAAAACTGTGGGAATGAGCCAACTTATTATTGGGCACCACTAGCAAGTCCTAAAATCGAGCGAGCGATTCGCGAAAGAAGAGAAGAAAAGGAAATGGCAGCAGAAGAGGCACCACCGTCACCATCACCATCCCCCTCCCAGTTCACCACGCCAATGCCAGAAACACATGTAGAAGAAGGAGAAGAAAAGGTGAAGCCGTGGCGAGCTTACACTACCGAGGATCTAAAGCGAACCGTCTATGATTCTACCGATTCTGCACTCCGCTCTGCTCGCTCTCTTCAGGAAAACTCTTTCACTCATCTGCTTTTATTGCAGGTTGGTATTTGCTTTCCCCATTCAATACCCATTATTATTTTATTATTTTATGTTGATTGGCAATTTGTTTCGATGCATATGTCAAAGGGTCTGTGATGGGCAACCCAAGGAGGGTTTGAATGTGTTATCTTTTGTTCAAATTCTATGGAATTTAAATTTGATAGAAGCATCACAAGGGTCAGAAAATACATTTATAGAATTAGCCTATAAACTGATCAATTTGATGATGAGATGACAAGTCTTTGTGAAAATTTAAGATTGAGCTGTACAATTAGTGCCAAATATTTTCGGTCGAGATTGAAAATGTGGGTTTGAATATATAATTGTATAAGATAAAACATGGAAGAGAAGGTCATTCACTGAGGAGGAAGTGAGGGGTTGTGTTTGTTTGTTGGGGTGAGGGATGGATTAGAACCGGACTTCAATGATATGTTTCAATTTGGAAGATCATTACGGTGGGTTTGTGCAAGTAGTGGAAACCTTGTATGGTTTATTTTTTCTTGTGGAAATATGGTCAAAAACCTTTTTAGGGTTATCCATAATCTAGAATATATTTTTGATTTGAGGACTTGTGACACCCGGACTCCCATAGAGGTGAATGATGGTGATGTCCTAGAGAGGTGGCCTAGTGTAGGGTTGGCAATGGGGCGGATTTTCATGGATATCCGTACTGCCTCGCACCATATTTTATCTGTCACGAATACGATTTGGCCATATCCGCCTTGCATATATTCGTTTATATATAATTTGTTGGGTTTGGCAAATTCAAGACAACAAAGCTTCAAGCCAATTAGGCCTAGCCCAAATTTTTATAGAAGCGTATGCTTGATAAGTTTACCTCTTTGAGAATGTGGGACAAAACATCTTAAACTCACATTTAAAAGAATGCAAATCTTTGTGTTTTTATAGAACCATAAACCTTTGTATGTTTGTTTTGAGAAGATGTGGGACAAAACTAATTTTTAGACTCCCACTCACTTACATTGCTTAATTTAACATTACCAAGTTTATTATCAAATTATTTTATGTTTTGTTGCCACTGCTACCACCACTACCACCATAGCATAATTACCACCACCTTCACAACCACTAGGACCACCACCCTTACAACCACTAGCACCACCATAACATAATCACCACCAACTTCATAGCCACCACCATCCACATTGTTATAACATTAGCATTAGCTACCTTCACAGCCATAACTACCAACACCATAGCAAAATTAGTGCCACCTACACATTCACTACATACACCATATCATAACCACTTTCACAACCTTAATCACGAACCGTGTTATAAAAACGTTGATTAATGTAACGGGGGTAACCGATACGATATGTGTATTTATCATTTGAGTTTAATGGGCTTGGATAAATTGGCGAGTCATCGAAAAATCAGATTCATCCAACTCGCCGATAAATTGCTATCAGCAATCGATCACAGTCTCTTGTGAGAAGGAGAACAATGGGGAAGAAAAAAAAGAAGAAGATCGATCGCAACACAGTAGCAACGATCGATCGCTAAGTGAGAAGCAAATCAGAGAAGAAGAGAGAAAAAAAACAAAACAGAAACTAGGAAAAATAGATCATTCGCAACACAATAGCAGTGATTGATCATTGTGCGTGCCATGCTGGTGTGAGAAGGGAAAAGAGAGAAGAGAAAAACAGGAGAAAAAAAGGTAAGGGAGAAAAGAAGAGGAGAAGAGAAGGCTGACCTATGCGGCTCTGCGCATTGTGTTATCCGTTGCTGTTACTGGTTGGTGTTACTGTTGCTTGTTGGTCTGATTCGTGTTGCTACTTTGCTTGTTGGTGTTGCCTATTGCTGTTATTTATGTACTGTTGCGGTTGACTCTTGCTAGACAATAACTTCTAGTAACTAGCTGCAAAAAAACTTTTTTTGATTAATTAGTAATTAGTAAAAGTAAGTACAAATAATTAAATTGTAACTTAGTAAAGCTAATATTATTTGATTAATGAAAAAATAGACCGATTAAATCTGATTAATTGTAAATTGGTCCTAGACCGCGAAGGGTCTGATTAATGATTTACTACATAGTCACCAACACCTTCACACTCATCGCAACCACCATAGAATAACCGTCACCAACACCTTCATAGCCATAGCTACCACCTCCGCTATCTCTAACACCTTCACAAATCACAACCAATGCCACAACCACCTTAGTATATTTCTCACCACCACTGCAACCCCTACAGTCATAGCAATTGTCACCATGATACCAAAACCACAACCACAATCACAACCACAACCACAACCACTTCCTCTATCAGCCACAACCACAAACATTACCACAACCATCACTATCATTACCACCACCAACAACCACCGCCATTATCACCACCATCTCCAACAACCACCACCATACGAACAACTACAACCATTGCTATCAACTCCACCACCCCCACAATCACCACGATACGAAAACCACGTCCACTGCCATCACTACCACCACCATCACCAACGAGGTTGGATAAGGTTAAAAAAGAATCTCTAAGCCAAATACTAAATACATAACCACCACCATAATATAATCACCACCACCAATAACCAGTGTTTTAAAAAGCGATTTTGACTCGCGAGTCGAGACGACTAGCAAGAGAACCGTACTAGTACGAGTTATAGGGAATAGTAAATCGGATGCCTTTTTTGTATGACTCGTACGAGTTGAGTCGTCCGCCTCGACTCGGTGTGAAGCGTTCGAGTAAAAAAAAACAGATTTTTATTTGATTAACGACAGTTGAGAGAAATCCCCCCCAAATGAAACCTAATTTGCATATGTTCAGAGAAGAAGAAGAGAAAGTAGTCTATACATCGCTCAGTTTCAGAGAAGAAAAAGAACCAAAAGAAGAAAAGAAGAATGAAGAAGAAGAAGGGGAACATACTAACAGGTCTGTCTCTTCCTCCTTTGTTCCTTCTCTACTCTGTTTTCTCCTCTTATTCTTCTCAGTATGAGATCTCTTAGCTGATTGGCTGCTTGGGTGTTTTTTCCTTTTAACAGGGGAACATACTAACAGTCCCAGTTGCAGCAGCATGTTTCTCTTCATGACAGAGACAACCAAAAATAAATAGTGGCTTCACTATAGTAGAAAATTGATGACTGTTGTGTACCTGGACATGTTGATGGAGCATGTTGTTTCACTGATATTTTAATTTTTTCACTCAGCATGTTGTCCTACTGACCGAGATACATAGGACACTGATACTTTTTGATGGAGCATGTTGTTTGGCAGTGTGTTAGTGTTGAGAAGTGTTGAAGGTCAGTGTTGAGAAGTGTGTTGTGTTTCTTGAAGAAAGGAAGAATAAGGTCAAGGGTTAATGTGGATGATTTAAGTAACTCCTAACCTCTTTCTTCATAACTCCTTTCAGCACCACGTGCCTCATTTAAGTAAACATGCTTTACATCTGAGTTAATATGGTCAAGGTCAGTGTTGAGAAGTGTATACTGATTTTTTTAACAACTATGTGGCCACAACTTGAGCTGAACCCCACTGAAATATTTACCAAAATCTTTCATGGATTCTCTTGAAAAATAATCTCCATGTTAATTTACATTCTAATGCCCATCTACAGTTAAATTTCCCAATTTGCTATAATAAATGTCATTAAAAAATCAATAATTATGTGTAAAAAAAGGATTATACATAAAATAAGGATTATCCAATAATTCTACCGCCTCAAACCATTTTTATAATAGAACTCGTGTTATCTCTTGCATTGATGATTGTTTTTTTTGGTAATTTATATATATATATATATATATATATATTTTCATTTTTATGAAAAAAAGGCCTCGCTACGCTTTGAGGCACGGCTTTGCCTCGAAAAAAGCTTGACCGCCTCGAGGCTAAAAAACGCTTTTTAAACCATTGCCAACAACGACCACCACCATACCAATGATACCACAAGTCCACAACCACAACCACAACCACAACCATTGTCATCATCTTCACCACGCACAACCATATCCACAATCACCACCACCACCACAATACCAAAACCACTGCCATCATTGCCACCACTACCACCAATGAAATAGAGTAAGGTTCAACAAGGAATCTCCAAGCAAAATACTAAATACACAACCACCATCATGCCACAACCATTGCCACCATCTCCACCATCCACAACCACAACTACTGGCATCATCACCACCAACTAACGAGATAGAGTAAGGTTCAACAAGGAATTTTCAAGCCAAATACTAAGGTGGCGCTTGTTTTTTTAAGTGTTTAGAAGCTATCTTCTAACCGGAGTTAGAAGTTCTGATTGAGCTTATGAATAAGTTGCTTGTTTTGCTTCTAAATGAGTTCCTGATTAGAAGTTGTAAAATAAAAAAACTTGTTTATTTTTATGTGCTGATATAAAGTTGTTTGACATTTTTGCTCAACACTACAATTCCCACCGCTCATTACAAGCTACCAATATTAACTTCCTTCACCTAATCTCTCTCCTCCAAACACCATTGAGATCCCCTCCCACCACCTCCACCTCCACCTCCATAACCCACCCAATACTATTCTATGTTCCTTATAAATCTCCAACAACTGAAGAAAGATAAAGAGGAAGAAGGAAAAAGAGGAGGGGAGGAGAGATTGGTGGTGGCAACATTCTCGTATGATAAAGAGGAGATTGAGAAGAGGGTATGGCCAGTGGAGAAGAGAGATACCAACAGTCATTACGTATTTATTGTGATGTTATTATTTTAATGAATTTTTATTAAGCACTCAGTGCTAAGTGACCAGCCCCCTATGGTGCCTACTCTAATCAAAAGTTCAACTTTTGATTAGAAGTAAAAACACATCGTCGGTAGGGTGTCCCACTTATTAAAATTTCTGACTCCAATAAAAAAAAAACACCCAAGTATAACTCAAATTAAGTTTCTTAGCTTGAAGTTTTTCATTCACAAATTATAATCCCACATAACATAAAAGTCAAGTTTCATGTTACTCAGCCAAAGCCCAAATTTATGTTACAAAAATAGTCCCACATCACCTAAAAGCCAATCATGTTGTATATTTGCTCTTATAGAACTACCTATATACTCTAAGTTGTTTATTTACAAATTATAGTCCCACATCACTTAAAAGTCAACCATATTGTGTGTTTGCTCCTATAGAACTAGTCTAAACATTTAATTATTCATTCACAAATTATAGTTTTACATCACCAAAAAGCCAACCATGTTGTATGCTTGCTTTTATAAAACTAGTTTAGACACTTTTAAGTTGTTCATTCACCAATTATACTCCCACATCACATAAAAGTCAAGTTCCATGTTACTCAACAAAAACCTAAATTTCATGTTACATAGTCCCACATCACTTAAAAAATAACTATGTTGTGTGTTTGCTCTTATAAAATTAGTCTAGTCCCACATCACCTAAAAACCAACCATGTTGTGTGTTTGCTCTTATAAAATTAGCCTATACACTTGAAGTTTTCATACTTTGGGCTCTTTGCCATAATGGGCCGGTGGGCCTGATTGCAGTTGTCAAAATGGTCTTTAATTTTAACAAACCTATTCGAGGATCTTCTGGGGCGGGGCGAGAATCTCCGATCCGTTAGAAGCCCGTAGTGAATAAACAGAGCGGGGCAGGTATCCGCCATCCGTGACGGGGACAAATTTTATAGAAAAATAAATGGTTAAATGGGGCGGATGCGAAGATCCGTCATCCCCGGCGGCGTGGGGACGTATTTGGCAAAATCTATCCTAATCTGCTCCGTTGCCACCCCTAGCCTAGTCTTGGGAGAGATGATACTTGCATCAGGTGGTGGTGTCTCACATGCTTAGGCATCCATCAAAGGTGGTGTCTCACATGCTTAGGCATCCATCAAAGGTGAAGACTTGTTGGGATTGCAGTGTTGGCTTGAATAGTCTCACACCATGTATTTGATGATTTGGCAAAATGATTATAAGAGCTTGTCCACTCTCTGGTTGTACTGTGGCCTTTTGAGATAATGATAGAAGATAAGGAGTGTAGGCTGAAAAAAGTTTTATAAATGGTTGTTAATTGAGTTGAAGTTACCAAATTATGAGGACTTGGTATTAAAACTATAACTAAGCAAACGAAGCAAGAATTGAAATAAATCTATGATAATTGAAACATAAGTAAACAATAAATATTCTTTTATTCAATCAACTACCTAACAACCTTATTTATATGTCCTAACTTTTCTGGCAAGCAAACAAACCTAATTCTAATTAGAAACTAATGCCCTAATTATTATGGGCTGGTACTAAATAGGCCCAATTACAATATTACTAAAGTAACCCGCTTACATCAACCTCCCCGGGTTAAAGAAAAGAGGGAGGGTGGGGCGGTTGCGAAACGACACAAAGAAGAAAAGAGAAGGAGGGGGATGTGGATGTGGGCAGACCGGTGGTTGGTGATGATGGTGAGGTTGGAGTTGCAGAAGGGTGGATGGATTGAAGTTGGAGAAGATGACGTTTGATGAAGATGGAGTTTTTTAAAATAACCATTTGATGGGTCTCGAGATATACATCTAAAAATACATTTTGAACCACTAATTCACCTCGAGATACTAATTATTAGTTGTTTGAGGCCAATATTTTAATCTCATTGCTTTGATCATTTAGGGATAATTTAATCATCAAAGACTGTGCCCGTTTGAAAACAATGCGTGTAGTAACAATCGACCCATGTTGACCACTAGTCCAAGGGGGAAGCTTTTTTTTTTTTTTTTTTTTTTTTTTGAAAGGCAAGCCGGTTTTTTCAGCATAGGATCCGTAACCTACTCCCGAGATGCGACCTACTGGTCGAAATATCACCCCGAAATAAAGATGCCTCCAGTGGGTCTCGAAGCAAGGACCTGTGGAACAAGTCCACAACTCCTTAACCACTCGACCACAACCCCTTTGGCTCCAAGGGGGAAGCTGCAATACAATATCAAATAAGGGAACCTTTAATTAGTTATTTATTATTGGGGTAATGTAAAGTAACCATATAAATTATTGGTAAATAGCCAACAAGAAAATTTATTGAAAAACTAAAAGACTTGGAGATTTTCCAATATATAATAATTTATTTTCAAAATTCGGTCCGATATTGAATTGGTGTCGTCTCGTACCAATACTGAACGGTACGGTATGGCAAATACCAACTTAAAAAATATCTAATATTGAACCGATCCGTCCCAAACTGTGCCTGTCTCTAAGTTATAGGGTGCCATTCACGAAATTAGATTTCGAAAATAACTATCATTTTAGCGTAATGTGAGCCGATGATGAATGTAAGACAACTTTCCGGAGTGGCTTGTTATGCCGTTTGTTTCTCCAATGATTTGCCCATCCTATTCGTGCAATTCTCAGACACTGCAAGGAAATTATTTTTGCATTTGACGTAAAGTGTAGAATGCGCCATAACTTTGCTCATTGTTTCTGGTCATGACAAAAAACATTTGTGCTTTAGTTATACACCAACCAAAATTGTTCTTTTTTTCGATAATCAATATATCATGTTTAGCATAAATAGTTAGATGCCATGTTTCTTCTGGAATGTATTATTCACTTGGGCTTGTTACCATCAGCATGTATGTTTTTGTTAGCTTGATTTTGAAATAGTAGAGAACATATATTACATTTCGCGGCATTTTTTCTAATTGTTTATATACATGTTTTTATAGGAATATATGCCACAGTGGAAAAACCAATATGTATCTTATGAAGATGCTTTCTTCAAGAGAGTCAAAGGTGAGCTTTTATCTAAGCTTTGCTATTCTTGCATTGTTGATTGCGTATATAATCTAACCTTATTATGATCTTTTAGATGAATTGATGAGTGCAAAAGAGCATCCTGCTTTGGCTGGTGGAGTAGCTATTGCAACGGTCTTCCTCCTTATGAGAGGTCAACTAAATCTTTTTGCCATTAGGTTGCCGTTTTCTATTTTATTACGACAAGTTTTTATATATATTGAATCATCTTCTTCTCTTGGGATGCCTCACTATTCACGTGATCGGGAAGCAATTTCCTGCTATTAGGTTCCCATTTCTCATTGTTGTTTACAAAGAATAAAAAGTACATACACACGCACACACATATGTACTTTTATAATTATTTTTTTGAGACATATTCAAAATTTTAGTAAAAAGCTATTTACAAAGCTCAAAGGTTCACATGCCCCCAACTTAATGATGAGGCTTTTCCGAACCCTCATAACCTGTTCCCAGGATACACCCTTCAAAGCAATGGGGAAGAAAACATATGTACCCAAAAACCCATAGAATCCATCAAAATGCGCTCCCTAGACTAGAGAGATGACTGAAAAACCCTCCACTTCCCTTCTTGCCAATTACCCAAAGAGCTGCATAAGAGTGTGTGAGAGAGTAAATGGAATCACTTATATCCTTAAAGTTGGCTTGGCATTTCCAATCATGAAGCACATCCAAGATGAACCGTGAATCACCCAGTCTACTATAAAGTAAGACCAAACGAAGGTGGTCTGCAGACGATGACATAGGACGATCCAACTCTACTTGGATATCCGCTGTCACACCATGCTTTTACGGAAAATCATCACCAACAATGATATTCCCTAGAAACGGCACGCAACAAACACCAACCACCACCACATTGTCCACTTAAAATTTCTCAATATGAACAAAAACTACTTGAAATATAAAACCAAAATACAACTTATATATCAAAATATAAGCAAAACCAACATTCCAACACTGTCCAATAGCCCTTAAAAAACAACAATAATGTACATATCATTTAAAAAAAGAAAAAATAAAAACTATAACACTAGCTATATACAAAGTCCAAAATATCATAAAAAAAGAACTGGAAGCTACTCCTGCTCGGGTTGACCAACCGGATCTTCTGCTCTCCAATAAGAGTATACCCATATGCCACAAAACAAATAAAATGGGTAAGCTAATACTGGTATAAGTAGGCCATTGTTAAACAACCAGTACTATTAGATATTACCATTCACACAATAGCATACACTTATATATATCACATGCTTATGCATGCCAACAACCTTATATACCAATTATTAGTAGTACCATAACTTCTTGAGCTTGCGGAAGCATAACAGTAATCAGTTCAACCACCCAAGATAGACATTCCCCTGCAGTACACAATTAGTTGGTCTATCTCTCCAATAATATTTTAACAAGCTTAAAATCTACTTATTTTTTCGGCTATGGCATACCCTATCAGTCTTATCACACACCTACTGTGTGAAATGTGTATACATACCTCCATGTGTGCACTAGTTCCTTTAGTCCAAGGAGGTGGCCTTTCATCAACCAAATGATTACAAAGACCAAGAAAGATCACTCCTAGACTATCTCCACCTCACTTCCATGGTTCCACCCATCTTCATCCATACCAGACACCATCAAGCCAAAAGCTATCATCAAATTTCTAGCCTCCACCTCTTCCCATTCATTAAGGGCCCTTCTTAGGTGACAGCTCCATCCTCCCCCAATTGAATCCCTCACATAGAAGTCTTTTACTTTTCCCTGGTCAAGTAAGGACACTTGGAAAAGCCTATGCAAAACATCTTCCAGGGCCACCCATACCATTTATCATGCCAAAAACTAATTGTCCCATTTCCAAAGAATGTATCAACCCCTTAAAGGCAATGAATGATTAGTTTAATAACTATAGTTGAGCACACAATTCTTAAAAAAAAAGCATGAAATCTTCACATGATATTGTGCTGATGTGTTGGTTTGCCATTTTTTCTCCGGTTATGTATGACTCAACATTCACTTTTGCTTAGCTAGTTAGAGACTGTTTCTCTCTCACATACGATTGTATGAACATGGGAGTTCATTGAACATTTTCTTCCCAATGTGTCTTGACTGAAAGCTAAGCTTTCTTTTATCTGCAGGCCCAAGGAGGTTCTTGTTCCGGCAAACATTGGGCCGACTTCAGAGTGAAGAGGTACTCATCCAACTAACCTCCACTAGCAGTTCATTCACTATGAGCCCATGTAGTTTTGGATTATTTGAACACGTGCATTTTGTTCAGTAGTCTCTGTCCATTAATGGCGCTTAGCATCTGTAATGGTGCACTAAAGAATGTTGTTGAAAGGGGTGGCTGAATGGGGTTGGGCATGATCTTCCTGGTCCATATTGAAGACCCATTCTTATGTTTGCAACCCACAATACTGTCTAGAGGCCTGTCCTGTAACCCACAATCATATAACACTTTTATCTTATACATAATTCAGTGATAATCAAGAAGCTTACAATAACGATCCGCAAAGGCACCATTTTTGGGCCTATACACGAAGTATTAGCCGGTTACGTCATAATTCATAGCACACCACCAAGAAAGATACCCAATACCTAAACCGGAAAAGGCAATCAGCACGACCTGAAGATGCTCTTCCACCAAGATCTTGTCCTCTGATGCGTTACGCTTGAGAATTTGAGAAATTGAACCATATTTGCCTCCAAGATGTACACGAAGGCCTTTTTCCCTTTCAATTACTTTCCAGGCTTGCGCCTCAATATGATTTGTTAGGAAGGCGTTTTCCTTAGACTTTCGTCTCGTGCTCCAAGGTCCCAATGTCAAGGGAATTTTTGCACTCTGTCTTATCCACCTCTTATGATACCTTTGCTAGCAAGGTCCATGGCAGCAAGGTCCATGAAATCAAAACATGGCAGCAAGGTCCATGAAATCCTTCTGACTGTCCCTAAACCACTTCAGTGTTGCTTGGATCTCCCAAATCCTCTTATCGCTAACATCATAGTTGATTGATGCCAAAAATCAACATTATTGTCGTTGCATGATTTTTGACATCAATAAAAAAACATTTGTTTTTGTTTTTCATTCGACCTACAATACAATTCAACAATACATAGCAGAAGTAGGGGTTATCGACTGCTTCACTTAGATTAGAGGACAATACTTGATTCACAAATTAAAGAACAAAAGGGAAGAATTGAAATTAAAAGATAGATGATGAAACATTGAGAGATGACGCGATTAAAATCAAAATAATTAAATTGTGAAATAAAAATTGAAATGTGGAGAAATCTCAAGGGTACGAGAATTACCCCATTCCAACATAAGGATGTAAGTTAATGCATCTGAATTTCTCCCAAAATTCTCAAACCACGTGGTTTTTCAACCTAGATGACTTGCGTCGTGGTATTTAAGAAGTAAAAATATTTTCATTTCACTCAAATTTTAACCAAATTCGTTGTTTCATTTCTAAAACATCATTGGATTTTGGTTATTTTTTTCATTGGAAAATCTTATAAGACATGGAAATATATTTATTTTTTCGAATACAAAATATTATCTATTTTAAAAAATAAAGCCTTCTTTCGAAATACTTCTTTCATAAATGAAAATACAATCTATCTACCATTATATCTTCATGGGACTCAATCTCTTCCCTTGAGAGAGGAGGATTATATCTCCATGAATGATGAAAATAAATTAATACTTAAAAGAGATAATTGAGAATGATGAACTATTGCTAAAAACGAATGAAATGAAATACAGAAAATGATTAAATAAAAATGAAGCTTACTTCTACTGCAATGGAAAAAAGTTGGAATACATACTAAAAACATTCACTTTTATACACGTCTCTCTAAAAATAAAACCTAAAAGAAAAAAGTCTTTTGAATGGAAAAATAGTCACTATTTATATACCCATGGCATGTGCTTGGACGGTTGAGATGTAACTTCAAAAATCTGTCGGTGTTGACTTAACTCCTTATGTTTGATGACTCATATTCATTTGTTTTATTAAGTGGATGGTTGAGATTTATTAGGGTTAGGGTTAAGTGCATTGTTGGATGGATTAAATGGGAATAAATAAAAAAAACTCTAAAAATTCGGAATTAAATAATTCAAAATTTTGAAGTGGTTTTGGAGGGATTTTCGAAAGGATATTGATGGAAAATGCTAGTGGTACATTTGGGTATCAATTCAAATTAAAATGTGACGTGGATAGGTCAAAAATGTGATTTTGGGCTCAAAACATTGTATGGTCATTAAGGAGTATTTAGATTTTGGGTTGGTTTTTAGGCTTGCTTGAATCCATTCGTACATAATTTTTCCAATTTCTCATCGACATGCAAATTAATGGTGGAATTGTCTCGAATTTTGCATTTCTCGGTTTCCTGCAAAAGTTATAACATCAATCAAATTCGATATAAATAGAGACATTTAATTAATTTTAAGCATAAATATAGACTAATAAAGAGCTAAATGGAGCATAAAAATCAATATTTTGAGTGATTATCAATTAGTGCCCCACCAGATCCTCACAAACCGTTACTTTGCCAGGATCTCTACCTCCACCTTTATCATCCTTGCCTCAAGATGCAGACTCTTCCGTTCCCGATGGTGCAATCACCATACTCTTGGGTAGTATAGTACTATTTTACTATTATTTGGACCAAAAGATCCCATCCTCCACCACACCACTTGAATACATACTGGAACCAAGGAATGATTTCGCGAAATCTCGCAAAATTTCAACGAAAATAAAAAGGACGAGATTAAAAGTTCATTTTTTTAGGGTTTTTTCGAAAAATTTCGAGATTTTTTCGTAAATTTCGGAATTTTTTCGTAAATTTCGTTTTTTTCCATAAAAATACAAAAGCCAGCTACTAAAAATTTCATTTTTCGAGGGTATTTTTTGAAAATTTCGGAGTTTTTTCATAAATTTCGAGGTTTTTTTTCGTATTATCAATTCTTCTAATTATTTATTGATTTTTTAAACCACCCTCTTGATTTTCTAGTTATCATTTCTTTTACTTGTATATTGATTTTTGAAACTCTGATTTTCTAATTATATATTGATTTCATGTTTATTTTATTTCTTGGTATTTAGGCTTTATTTAACATGTTTAATAGATTTATTTACTTGCATATATTTTTTCACATTTTCATGTACCCTCAAAATTCATTATATATTTTTTATGTATCCTCGAAATTTTTATGTTTTTCTTTACACACCGAAATATTTCTTAAAATCAAGATACCGAAATGAACTCGAAAAATGAAATCACAATCCTTGATTGGAACTATGAAACCCCACCTCCCACCTCCATAATTCCTCTTTCAAGGTTGTGATCCACTTCTCGGCTTTATACTTGGAATCTCATAAGATCCAATATTTGAACTCATCAAATGTAACCAATTGGGATCTCCGGTTTCAGAACAACCCCCAAAGATATATCCTTTCGACCAAACTATCACTGCCAAACCAAGAAGTAACATGGTGGTTCGCTCAACATCCCTCCAAGGTTTGGAGCCTTCCACAATCTTATTGTCGCAGTGCA
Source organism: Berberis vulgaris (assembly GCA_963556465.1). Classification (NCBI taxonomy): domain Eukaryota; kingdom Viridiplantae; phylum Streptophyta; class Magnoliopsida; order Ranunculales; family Berberidaceae; genus Berberis; species Berberis vulgaris. The sequence continues at coordinate 59,176,735 of OY747133.1, forward strand.
AAGTTTCATCCCTCTCTTCTCGAGCTGAACCTCGGTCTGTATCTGGACGACACAGGAGATGTTTCATCATGCTCATAACCACGACCGCGACTTGAATCTGTTCACGAGCCTGAATTCGAAGAAACTCTTTCTTTGCAAGCACAACACTTCAATCAAAACAACCCCAGCCAGCAATGGTAAATTCTGATCCGTTGGATTTCCTTTATCCTAACTTTCATCAACAGCTTCCCAGCCCTTCACAAAGTCTCTCCAGGCACTGGTAAAGCGCTGCCAACCACAATCAAATGCTGAAAGGAGGGTTTTGGTTGGATAGTTGCAATTATGAATTATCTAAGGTTTATTCTTCATTCTGTGATAGTAAGCATGGAATAATCTGGACGATGCGGACTGTGATAGTAAGCATGGAATAATCTGGATGATGCGGACTGAAGAGTTAAGAGGGGATGGGTTTTAACATAATAGTGCTTTCGGATTTTCATGCGATTGATGTTTTCCAATCAAATAAAATTTACAGGTTAATGAGATGATTGTAGGAAAAAATGGGAGACAACTTCATCTTGTGTCTTGGTTTGGTGTAGCATGCATCATTCCCAGTTCGGTGGAATCTCGTTTATGTAGGAAAATATGGGGACCTTATCGCCATTTGTCTCCTATCGCATTCTCAACAATGAAAGCCTGGATATTAATGCTATGGAAGCCTGGATATTTATCTATGGAAAAATCGAAATGTGATCAAGTAGGCCATGTGGGCCAACATTCCAAGAAAGGAAAGGACCAGGAAATGGTTTTTACAGTGGACAGGGGGGATTGGTTATGAAGAAAAACGACAGGTTTCATTTCAAGTATGAGAAAGGGAGAGGTCCTAAAATCATTGTGCCATTGGGTAACAGCAGCGAAGAAGAGAAGGACAACTTGAGGATGGATATGATGATTGAGAAAGCAAAGCAACTGAGTTTCACAATCTAGAGAAGCAAAAGGAGTCATGGTAAAGAAATGGGGTTATATGGTGGATGAAGCACACAGTCAACTCGACCCTTTTTAGGTGCACTCAGATCTTCCAACGGGTAATCACTGTCCTCTAGCTCTTTATTGTAACGTTTTGATAATATATCAACGACTAAAGTTATTCTATTCTACATGCACCGAGAGTCAATTTGTTGACCTATCATTCTGCTTCAGATGGTTTATTTAGAGATAACGGAAAGGAATAAAAAAAAAGGAACTGTCAGTGAGTATTACACGAAGATCATCTAGGTATTACATATCGTTATACCACCCGAACAAAAAAAAAGTATGGTAGGATACATTGCCAAGAATTGCTGTGGCTTCACCCGAATGTGATAAGGTGGACTTGATATCAAGGAAGATCATATGCTTGGACCTTTGTTTGCTTTGAAGATCATTTGGTTCCTCTTCCATCTTATCCATTTGATGGCATGGGCAGTTCCAATGTTAGTGAATCGTGAATCGTATTGTAAATCGTAACGTGTAAGATTTAGATTTAATCGTAAATCGTAAGATTTATTAATAATACTATATATATATTTTGTTATATATATTATATATAATGGTATTAATTCTATATATTTTTTTGTTATATATTATATATTAATAATACTATATATATTAATTAGGTGTGCAAATTAATTGAAGTAATAAACCATTGATTTTGATTTTATTTATTTATTTTTCTGAGAAAGATAAAGAGAATGTTGAGTGTTAGTGAAGTTGATGGTGACGAGGAGTGGAGAGGATGAGGGAGACTCACTCGTCCTTCCCATCCAAAAAGCCCAAAAGTAAGTAAATGCATGCATGCTGTCTTGGCTTACTTTCTCTTCACTGCCCTCTCCAGTCTTGTCACTTCTTTTTTCTTAAAAAAAAAAAAAAAAAAAAAAAAAAAAAAACTGCACTGCACTGCACTAGTTCAATCAAATGATTTCTACCCATGTGTCCACGCCCCCACCTCCTTTCACCCCTCAGCACGTGCATGGTCAGTTCCCTACAGCTACTAACTAGTACACTCCCCATTTTTCAAGAGAAATTGTGATCCCATCCTTTCCTCTGTAACCCAATTTTCAAGAGTTGTTCTGCTTGAAAAAAAAAACCACCATAGAAACAACACAAAGCAGAGGGAGAGATTGGTGAGAAGGTAGAGGTGCAGAGGGACTGTTGCAAGAAGTGAGCGGTGAGATCTATCGGCTTGTGTATAAACAAATCAACCATCGATCTGGACAAAGCAAGCAACCATCGATCTCATCGATGAGATCTATCGGCTTGTGGATAAACAAATCAACAAAAGAGCATCACGATGGGTTTTCACCGTGAACCAGTGAAAGTAATTCTCTGTTGGAGACAACAGTCGATGAGATCTATAGCGTGGGGTGTAAATCGATTCCCTTCGAGAAGGAAAAGTCGATTAAATGGGTATTTCTCCCTCTTTTCTCAGTTCTTCCCCATCTTTTCTTGATTTTTTTTGTATGTATTCATCTTCAACACAATCGGACGATTTGTAACAATCGCGATTTGGCGATTTACTCCTTAAATCGGGGGCGATTTGCTCCGATTTGGGAGAATGACGATTTAATCAGTGATTCAAATCGATGGTGTACCGATTCGAGTCTGTTATAGTGTGTATCTAGCTGTCAGTGTGTAGTGTGTATCTAGCTGTGTGTGTAGTGTGTATCTAGCTGTCAGTGTGTGTATCTAGCTATTTAAGCCCATGTATCATTTGAGTTTAAGTAAGGAAATGAAGTAATCTCTTATCTCTTTTAACATGGTATCAGAGCCATAATTCGAAGTTCGAAATTTGCAATTTGGTTCTCACCTATTTGATTCTCACCGATCCTTCGAAATTTGCAATTTGCAATTTGGTTCTCAAATCGATCCAGCAAGTCGATCCAGTCCTCCAGACCTCCCATCGATCCAGCCAGTCGATCCAGCCAACGCAGTTGATCGACTCATCCAGTCAATCCAGCCGTCCGATCGCCTCCTTCAGCCAGTCCGATCGTCCGATCGACTCCTCCAGTCAGTCCGATCGACCGATCGACTGATCCAGCCAGTCGACTGCTCCAGTCGATCGACTCCTCCAGTCGATCCCTCCAGAAGATCGGTCCTTCCAGTCGATTGCTCCCATCGACTGCTCCCATCGATTCCTCGCAAGCTTTCAATCGACTCCTCGCAAGCTTTCAATCGACTGCTCCCATCGATTGCTCCCATCGACTGCTCCCATCGACTTCTCCAGCGAGTCGACCCCTCCCATCGCATTCACCAACCAGTCGACCCATTGAAGCTTCCTGATTTGAAGCTCCAGATTGAAGCTCCCTGATTTGTCAAATTGGTAAAACCCATCCCACAAGGGCCTGTTTGGGGCTATTTGGGCCTGTTTGGAGCCTGTTTGGGGCGATTTGGGCCTGTTTGGTACGGGCCTGTTTGCCTGTTTGTAAAACCCATCCCATATTTGAAGCCTCTTTCCTGATTTCTCTTAATTTTGGTGCTTTGATGAGTCGAAAACGGAGCTATATGTCTGGGAGCCAGTCTAATTACAGTGGACACAAAGGAGGCAGCTCACACGGGCTTGAACCTCGCACGCCAGATTCTGATATTATTATTTGCAACTATTGTAAGAATCCTGGTCATACCAAGTTTGACTGTAGAACGCTGCAGTTTAAAAACCGGCAAAAACATTCAGCTCATGTTGCGATCCCTTCTGCTGCTTCTGCCAAATCAGTCCTTATTTCTGCTAATGAGTATGCCCAGTTCTCCAAGTATCAGGAATCACTCAAGTCTTCCTCTACTTCTGTCACAGCGAGTGCCGATTCAGGTAAACCCGATGTTTGTCTTCTCTCATCATCCTCCCAGTGGGTCATTGATTCTGGTGCCACAGATCATATGACAGGTAATTCTAGTCTATTTTCTTCGTTTCAATCAAATGCTTATACTTCTACCGTCACTTTAGCCGATGGGTCACCATCTTGTGTTCGCGGGTCTGGCACCATCAATCCTACCCCTTCGCTATCTCTGTCCTCTGTCTTACATTTACCTAATTTATCCTTTAATTTGCTCTCTGTAAGCCAACTTACTCGTCATCTTAACTGTTGTGTCTCATTTTACCCTGATCATTGTTTAGTTCAGGATCTTATGACGAAGAAGATTATTGGTAAAGGACATGTGTCTGGAGGAGGCCTCTACATTCTTGATACACCGATGCCGAGTTCTGTTGCTTGCTCCAGTGTCATGTCTCCTTTCGAGGCTCATTGTAGGTTAGGTCATCCGTCTCTCCCTCTGCTCAAACAGCTTTGTCCTCAATATAATAAGGTGTCTTCATTAAATTGTGAGTCATGTCAGTTTGCAAAACATCATCGTCTTAGTTCGAGTCCTAGAGTCAATAAACGTGCTAGTGTTCCTTTTGAATTAGTTCATTCTGATGTTTGGGGTCCTTGTCCTATTTTGTCTAAACCTGGGTTTAAGTATTTTGTTACATTTGTGGATGATTATTCTCGTGTTACTTGGTTATACTTGATGAAAAAACGTTCTGAGTTGTATTCCCTGTTTTGTGCGTTTTGTGCTGAAATTAAAACTCAATTTAATGTTTCCATTCGCACCTTGCGAAGTGATAACGCTAAAGAGTATACACAAGCTTTATTTCAGTCTTATATGACTCAGAATGGCATACTTCATGAAACTTCATGTGTTGATACCCCATCCCAAAATGGTGTGGCAGAACGTAAAAACAGACATCTTCTTGAAACAGCACGAGCTCTATTATTTCAAATGCATGTTCCTAAACCTTTTTGGGCCGATGCCGTCTCTACAGCATGTTTTCTCATTAATCGCATGCCTTCCTCTGTTCTTCATGGTGAGATACCTTACAAAATCCTTTTTCCCGATAAGTCATTGTTTCCTATTGACCCGAAGATATTTGGTAGCACTTGTTTTGTTCGGGATGTTCGTCCGCATGTCACTAAATTAGATCCCAAGTCTTTAAAATGTGTCTTCCTTGGTTATTCTCGTCTTCAGAAAGGTTATCGGTGTTATTGTCCCACTCTTCACAAGTATCTGGTCTCAATTGATGTTACCTTCTTGGAAGACACACCTTATTTTCCATCTTTGCCCATTCCCACTCACATGGGGGAGGAGGATGATTTGTTGGTCTATTCTATCACGTCCTCAACACCTGTCTCCGCACCAGCTCCTGTCTCGGACCCAGCTCCTGTCTCGGACCCAGCTCCAGTCCAGCCTCCTATTATTCAGGTTTACTCCAGGCGTCTACCTCTTGACTCATGTCCTGCACCTGATCCTTCGTCATCAGATCCAGTCCCGAACAATGATCTTCCAATTGCCTTACGGAAAGGTAAACGACAGTGTGCTTATCCTATTTCTTCATTTGTTTCTTATACTAATTTGTCGCCTTCCTCGTGTTCTTTTATTGCTTCCCTTGATTCTACCTCTATTCCTAAAACTGTCCGTGAAGCCATATCTCATCCTGGTTGGCAGACTGCAATGATAGAGGAGATGAATGCTTTAGATGACAATGGTACTTGGGACTTGGTCGATTTACCTTCAGGAAAAAGGGCTATCGGGTGCAAATGGGTCTTCGCAGTTAAGGTCAATCCGGATGGGTCAGTCGCTCGATTGAAAGCACGTCTTGTTGCTAAGGGCTATGCTCAAACCTATGGGGTGGATTACTCTGACACTTTTTCTCCTGTTGCAAAGTTGACCTCTGTTCGGTTATTCATTTCCATGGCTGCTTCCCATCATTGGCCTTTACATCAGCTTGATATCAAGAATGCTTTTCTTCATGGTGATCTTCAGGAGGAGGTGTATATGGCGCAACCTCCTGGTTTTGTTGCTCAGGGGGAGTCAGGGCGAGTTTGTCGTCTTCGAAAATCTTTATATGGTTTGAAACAGAACAGAGTCCTCGTGCTTGGTTTGGAAAGTTTAGTCAGGCTGTTGAGAAATTTGGTATGATGAAAAGCAAGTCTGACCATTCTGTATTCTACAAACGATCAACAACTGGTATCATTCTGTTAGTGGTGTATGTGGATGACATTGTAATTACTGGGAATGATACGAGAGGAATCTCATCTCTTAAATCTTTCCTTCATACTCAGTTTCACACGAAGGATTTGGGAGAGTTAAAGTATTTCTTAGGAGTTGAGGTCACTCGGAGTAAACGAGGTATCTTTCTATCTCAGAGAAAATATGTTCTTGACCTATTAACTGAGACAGGTAAATTGGGAGCAAAGCCCTGTAGTGCTCCTATGCCTCCAAATGTGCAACTTACCGATGTTGGGGAACCATTTGCAGATCCTGAAAGATATCGAAGGTTGGTTGGGAAGTTGAATTACCTTACCGTGACTCGTCCAGATATTGCATACTCAGTCAGTGTTGTCAGTCAGTTTCTGTCATCTCCGACAATTCATCATTGGGCAGCGTTAAAGCAGATTTTGGGTTACTTGAAAGGAGCACCAGGACGCGGTATCGTGTATGAAAATCACGGGCACACTCATATTGAATGTTTCTCAGATGCTGATTGGGCAGGTTCCAAAATGGATAGAAGATCCACTTCAGGTTATTGTATATTTGTTGGTGGGAATTTGGTTTCATGGAAGAGTAAGAAGCAAACAGTTGTGTCACGATCCAGTGCAGAGTCTGAATATAGGGCTATGGCACAGTCTGCGTGTGAGATAATGTGGATATATCAGCTCTTGACTGAAGTAGGCCTTAAAGCTACAGTACCAGCGAAATTGTGGTGTGACAACCAAGCTGCTCTTCATATTGCTTCTAATCCTGTGTTTCATGAACGGACTAAGCACATTGAAATTGATTGTCATTTCATTCGTGAGAAAATTCAACAAGGCTTGATTTCTACTGGATATGTGAAAACTGGAGAACAACTAGGGGACATCTTCACGAAAGCTTTAAATGGGGTTCGGGTTAACTATCTTTGTAACAAGCTGGGCATGATTAACATTTATGCTCCAGCTTGAGGGGGAGTGTTATAGTGTGTATCTAGCTGTCAGTGTGTAGTGTGTATCTAGCTGTGTGTGTAGTGTGTATCTAGCTGTCAGTGTGTGTATCTAGCTATTTAAGCCCATGTATCATTTGAGTTTAAGTAAGGAAATGAAGTAATCTCTTATCTCTTTTAACAGAGTCAAATCGGCGATTTGACTCGCGATTTGGAACGATTCGTATAACACTGGGCAGTTCTATCCCTGGGCAACACCTTAGTCTGTTGAAAGTTTGGACCTGCCACCCATTAATCCAGTCTATGCACCCTGAACAGGCTTGTTAGCATTTGCTTCAGGTTGCCTGCCTTGTGGCAGAGCTTTGGTTGAAAGCATAATCAGAGTTTCAGTTGCAAGTCCCCATTGCTCTTTCCTTTTTTCTTATAGTTGAAAGTTTACAGCCCTCAAACAAAATTCTCCATAGATTGACAGTTTTTGGTAGATGGGCTTGGGAGAGTGATTCATGCAATGATCTGACTGGGAAAGCTACACTCTGGATGTGGGTGCTGAATTGGGATAACTTTAGAGGGATACATTTTTCTTCGTGTATGTTCAGTTGGAAAGATACCCTTTCTAATAGCAATACTTGATGTATTCTTTTGAATGACGTGGAAAACTTTACTCTGATTCTCTCTTGGCAGTTAAAAATCATAAACAACGATCCTTCAATCAGTATTAATTCGCATGGAGCCCTCTTTTGGACAACATCAAACGTCTTCTATTATTAGCTGGCGATTGGCGTATTACTTATTTAGTAATTAGCAGGCTTGAGAATGTTCTAGCTCATAACTTAGCAAAAACTTTCATACTGTACTCATTTTGGGGTTCTCCTCAAGAGTTTCCAATATATTGCTTCTTTTAACAAAATAAAATAAAAAATGTATTCTTTTGTGTATGCAAGTGTTCTTTTTCCACCGATAGCTCCCCTTCCTCCCTTATTAGAATATCTGTTTTTTCTTCTGCAAAAAAAAAAAAAACTAAACTAAACTAAACTGCTTGTTAGCATTGAATTCTTTCAATTATTTTTGTCAGACTCTGTTTGTAAATATGGATAGTTCACCAGAGGTGTTCTGTGCTCTCTTCCTGAACTTCACATACCCTACACATGACACTCGTGTCCGTATCTGTGCAACATGTATTTTGAAAAACATTAATCAGTTAATAATCTTATCACTTCCTCGGTCATTAAAGGCTATGTGAAGGTTTAAGTTCCATGCATGCTGATCCATTGGTAGCATTGAAGAAGTTCACAATTCTTTGCTTGTGGTCAGGCATACATATATCTCTAGGAAAGCATTCGCAAGAGGCATATCTTTCACCCAGCAAGTGTTGTACCCGAACCTACCAGAGGCACGGAGTGAACTTCAAAGGAAATATTCTCCTTGAAATTATGTTTAGAGTTCATAATGCCCCTCCATATGCTACAGCTGTCTCTGCTTGTGTTTGAGCTCCTCTGGAATGTAGAAAGCTAAATGTGAAGCTACAAGTCTGAACTCCAAACTTTAATAAGACCAACCTTGACCCTTTCTTCAGTTTTCAGTATGTCTAAATCAACTGATAGAAAACAAAACAAAATAAGGGTTGTCTTCATCGTGGCCTGCTTGCCTCCAGTAATCAATTGCCTCCTTGTAGGATTTGATAATGCTTGTAACATTTTGAGTATTTTCAAGTGAAGTCAATGAATCTTCTAGGATTTTTGAAAAGCTCCAGAAACTAGGGCAAGTTGATCCCAATCCCCATTTATTTTAGCGCTTGTAGTGGTTTGAGCGGGGATAGGATGGTTGCAAAATTTTAATCACATCTTTGGTTTCAAAATGGAGCAAGTTGTTCAAAGGATCCCCATTTATTATGGTGGATACTATATCAGATGACTTTTACTCAGATGGAAAGTCTGAACATTAGTGGAAGCTATGCTGCTTGTTGGGTTGGGCATGTAAGAAATCAGCAGGGTATGAATGCTCAAAGTTGAGTTGAGTTGGACTGTCAAGAATCATGCAGCACACCTAGATAAGATAGAAAGTGATTCAGTCTCTTAAGTCACTGGAAAGAAAACTTTTCTGTATGGAAGTGGACAAGGAAGATTCTTTTGTAAGGTGGAAGGTTGGTGTAGTCAAGAATGCTATAATAGAATATGCCATCTAAATGATAGTGAGGGAGATTTTTAAGGGATGCACTAGTGAAAATCAGATACATGGCCTCGAATTGGATTCTGTATGCATCCCCAAGGAACTTGGTAGTTGGAGGTTTGGCTTATTCAAATTTATGAACATGGCTTCATAGGCAAATGGCTATGGAGATACGTGCCAGAGATAACAAGTTGTCGGAAGTGATCATGGGATCGAGCTCGGAGTGGCTGAATTACACCCTGATCAACCTGTAGATTTGGTATGGAGGAACATCTTTCATTTCCAGGTATGCTTCAAATGAAACTAAAAGTTTTGAGTGGGATCTGGGTGGACATATGTTCCAAAGGAGCTATATGCTTCACGCTGTTCCATCAAGGTGTAATAGCAGACCTCAGAAGTTAAGCCCAAATGCAGTAGGTTGCTATTTTCATCTCCAAAATTATTTGGGATGTTGATCTAGCCTGATGGCTTGGAAGATTTACTTGCTTCTCATTTACATTAAGTTGCCAGAGTGTTGGATTTGCAAACCATTCAAGTTCTAAAACTGAAATAGCCAGCTACAAACTCGTCAAGATTATTTATGATGCTGAATATGATGTGATTTTAAGCCTTAGATAGCGTGGAGACCCAAATTGTTTAGAAACAGAAGTTTATCTTCTGCCCTAGAATCCTCCCTAAATCTTCCCCTATCAAATGTACTAATTGTCCCGATGATCTATTTAGATCTTGGAAGCAATACCGAGCCCTTATAGATACAATATCATTTCTGACTAATTGCTTACAAATCCTTTGCAGGCACAATTTAACAGGGCTGAAAAAAATGTGAAGGAGCTGAACCTTTCAGTGGATTTAATGAAAAAGGAGAGCCAAAAACTGCTGGAAAGAGCAGCTCTTGCTGAGAAGGATATGAAACGTGGTTATAACGAGCTCATGTAATGTGATTCTTACAACCTTTAATCCCCTGGCTATATGTATCTGCATATTTATATACACATGTTTATCTTCCTTGCTTGTTATTCACTTTGTATCATGGGGATGGTGTTAGAAAAATAAATCCCCAAATGAAAAACATCCCATACAATACGCTCACGAGGGCTGGCTGATATTTATGCTGCTGCTCTACTACTGAGATAATTTCAGTTCAGCCCATTCTGAAATGATCAGCCCAATTGGTTTTGACAACTTTGTTATATAGTTAAAACTTTTTAGACTTGGCCGATTTCCTCACCAATAATTAGCTAGCTGTTTTAAAGGTGCATAGAGAGAAAAACTCATGTCAACTTTGTGACTAAACCCATTGCTAAAATCTACAGGAGTACTGGAAGTGAAATTCAAAGGCTTGCTAAAACTGTTTGCAAGATTGATTCCCAGGCGGCTGGTAACTTTTGTTTCTTTCTAATGGATGCTAGTAGGCTGAGGTGTTGCTACCAAGTTCGTTGATTTTATGAGAAAAATATGAAAGTTCAAAATGCATCTTTAGCTTACATCCTTTGTGATTGTACATTAGATTAATAATAGATTAATAGCCCTATTCATTTATTTATTCTCTAACATGTATGAAGGCCAACATTTTTGAAAGGAAAAAAAAAAGGTTTTTCTTGAACAGTGTCAATTTTTTCGTTTTCTCATGAGAAGCACTTCTTTATGATTAATCTTCTTTTATTTTTTTAGAAGTTGTCATGCCCTTATTAATTTTTTTCCCCTTGCTGAAATAAGTAGAAAGTTGTTTTATCTCTTGAATACAAATACAAATTGAGATGTGTTTGCTAATGGTACAACCTATGCAACAAGGACACTTCAAATTCAAATAATTCCCATGTCAAACATGTGTCACAAGTATATTTTAGCGAGATAGTAATAGGTATGTAGTATTGGTATGATTCATCTAAATCCCTTTTATTTTCTAAGCCGCGATCCCTGTTTTTGTTGATTCTCGCATTTCCATTAGTCCGAAGTCCAAATTCTTTTAAGAGCAGAGTGTGCTCTTTTATTTATTTTTATTTATTTTAATTTTTTAATTTTTTAATTTTTTAATTTTTTAATTTTTTAATATTTTAATTTTTTTTCTCTCTGGTTCATGCTAGGCTCTCGTGACATTCTTCTTCTATATGAATTATGAAATTGCATATCCCCAAAACTGAACCTTGTTACAGTTGACTATTTTGAGTCTCCTACTGAATTTTTAAGGTCCCCACAAATTTCTGTACAAGGCATGTGGTCTTTCGGCCTAGTAGGTGTATCCCATGACTTACTGACAACATAGTCAATCTCTTGCATTGTTCTAAAAATTGTTTGAAGTTAAGATTTAAGGCGATCCTTCTAGCATTAAGGCTTAAGCCTCATATTATAGGTATGAGCATATGATTTGAGGCACTATACCAGGCCTAAGCCTTTCATCTGCTAGATGCATCAGTCAATATCGACTTTTGTTTTTAGGTTAAACCCTAAGGCTTAGGTCTCCCCTGTAAAAAGCTTAAGCCTCACTGTATATCATTTAGTCATTATCCATGGGACATCACTAGAGGAGTGGAATTTCATAGGTGTATTTAGGATTGGCTCAACTGTACTAGCCTTTCTTTTCTCATTTTTGTTTGTTTGTATTTGTGATTTTCTCAACCACATGTACCCTCTTTCTTTGGATCAATATAATATTGTTGTTTTGCTGATTAAAAAAAAAAAATCCATGAATCATGTTATGGTATGTCATCATGATGTTATATTTTTGTTTTATAACTTATGAGGTTCTGAGTCTTATGACCTAATGATGCTTATATTAGCTCATGTTTTATGAATGATATCATTCTGTTATTGTATATATGATTGGATACTTGCGACTCAGTGATTGAGGTAAAATATTCAACTCTTCACGTTATGATTTAAGATGTTCTATCTTGCATTATATATATAATAGGGTATTTCCCATGCCTTCAACACTCAAATTCAATCTGAGCCTTTAGATGTGTGATGGTTAGAGTTGGTTGGGACACAAAAGTTAAAAACACTTCTTTCTCCAACCTCTCTCTTTGTGATCCGTTAGATTCTTATGTTTGGATAAATCTCAGCCATCTTTTATCTCCAACTCCAACCTGAAACACCATTCTGATTTGTTATATAGTTTGTCTTAGAAAAATGTAAGTGGATTTACAAAAACACACAAATAAACAATAAATAATAGGGATAATATTTTTCTAGTAGCAGAGAAAATCTAGAAGATTTTAGAAAGAAATAAATGACACCTCACCATTAGATTTACTTAATCCTATCGATCGAAATTGTTGGCACACTAGTTGTCAACCGATCCCATCCCTATTTATTTATTTTATTTATATTTTTCCCTATTTATTTATTTGTTTATTTTATTTATATATTTTTAAGTCCACTCATGTTAGCCATATTTGTTGGTTCTCATATTCTCCAAGGTCTTGCTATCAAAGTTGCTTAGCCCAGGGGAGGTGATGGTTAATGCCAAGATTCACCCCTACTTGCTTAGGAAGTCCTCCCTCCATCTTAAGGTGGAAGATGGAGAGGTGGTGTGCTTAAAAAGCAGTCTAAGTGAAGATTATTTTATTGTGGACTCACATTCTTCTGTCACTGAGGCCTAACCTTTCAGCTTAACTAACAAAGTGTGGTGGATCCGTGGATGTAGCCAATTTCCTAATTAATTTGCTTGAGCTAAAAACTCTAGCAGGGGTGATTAAGTGGGGGGACAATAGCAGGGGTGATTAAGTGGGGGGACAGTATCAGTGGTATTAGGTTGTGACACCCTATGAACCAACTTGAGAAAGAGTGCTATAGTATAATTAAAATTGTTACTTTCGTTCCATATCAGAATATGGTTTCATCAAGAAGGAATGCCCTAGAGTTGTGGTAGGTTTTATTTATAGTGATAGGATTTGGTTTCCTTGGGAATTTCCAATATGTACAGTTTTAGTTATGGGTTTTTTGTTTTTTGTTTTTGCATAAGAGTAGGTTTATCATAATACATCTTTGATACAATTTTAGTTATTGTGATGTTCAATTATATGTATCATTACATACACCTTGGCATAGGGGGGTAGTAGGAGACCACTTTCTAGTTAGATAGCTGATTTGAGATGAACCCAACTAACGTTGCTGTTGAAATTGATATCTAGATTTGATGGATGGGCTGCGGGAGATACCTGGTAGAGAAGCTCTGAAGCTTCGAGCAGAAGTGAGTAATCATCCTTGAAACACATCATTTCTTTTGAAGTTCAACTGTACCTATACTGCGCACTTGCTGGATTCTGAGTGTCTTGAGTGAATATTTGAAGCCTTATGTGTCCTATTATCTGGTCTCAGGTTGCTTCCACGGCATCACTTGTGAAACAGCGAAGGACTTCCTTGGATAAAAGGATAATGAAGATCTCAGAATTAGGAGTGTCACTTTGATTACTAAAATAAACATTACTGCTTGCAATCACCATTATTAAAGCCATATGGGAGATGTAAAAATAAAAGAGAAATGACAGATCCTAGAAATTTACTCCTGTAACTTTATACATTAGTCTTCTCTGAGGAACTTCAGTTGAACACGTTTCTTCATGGATCCAAGAAACAAAAGAACAAAGGAAAGATTCTTGCGATGACTGAAGAAATGCTTTGTACTAACATAGCTTCCTGTGAACTTAAGCTTGATTAAACTGTTAAACTTCTTAACTTTCAATTGTCCATAACAGTATCTATGTTACTGCGGTACAGTCGACCTACTATCATTAGTTGTTCATTTTAACCCAATCGCTTTGCTCTTGGTTCCAGCATTTTTTCGGTCCAACCATGAACTAGGTAAAGATCTTTAGTTTGTGTCTGATATGTTCAGTAATTTGTACTATGTAGATCACAGACCACTGGTGGGTCTTAAAGTTTTGCTCCATCTTTTTTAGGTGGGAGCAAACAAGAGGGGATGGCTCGAGTCAAGTAAAACCGAGGTTCAGGCAAAACATTCCAATGTAGGGGTGGGCACGAATTCCCGACCCGTATGGGGACTGGTATGGTCTCGACCCGGTTTAAACTAGGAGCAATCGGCTCTTGTATTTTTTTTATCCCAGTCCCGTCCCGAACCGGTTGAAAATGGGATGGAACCGGTTTCAACCATTTTAGTCCCGTTCTTTCCTGGTTACTGTATTGAACCTATTTTGAAGCCCACTCAACTCAAATTTAGGCCTCAATTGTTTATTTCACCGTTCTTCTTCATCTCCTAATGGAAAAATGATATCATGAAAAGCACCCACCAAGGACCACACGTCCCATCACATTAATCATGATGTCCCTTTCACCCAACCGCACTAACTCACATCTTCTACCATTTCCCATACTCTTTACTTCAATCAGTGTTGTGTTGTTTTTCTTCTTTCACAGAGATTGAGCAAAACAAAGATGAGGCTTTTTACACGCAACATGCTATCAAACAACATCAAGGGAGTGAAGAATGGGTTCCCACTGGGTCTCCAAGTCGACAAATCCGTGACAACGGAGGTTGACTTCAACCTTGATTTCCTCAATAACATGTTTAGAGCATTGCAGGATGCAGTAGACAGGCTTCGTTACCTTAAGGTGATGAAATAAGGGATTAAGCTCCCAACCATTGTTTGTTGTTGGTGACCAATCTTCTGGCAAGTCGAGTGTGCTGGAATCACTGACTGGAATTAGCCTCTTAGAGGTCAAGGCATTTGTACAAGAGTGCCTCTTATTATGCAGCTTCAACGCCATTCGAATGCCTTTCAGACTACAATAGTAAAGCATCAATCAATTCGTGAAGCTGTAAATTCAAGATTTGGGAGCAAGCACCACACCAACTACACTGCTGTTTGTGAATTCACATAATATATAGTGTACATCATTATAAGGTATCAAGAAAAAGCTTATTACACAAAAGAGAGATTAGTATCTCTATTCAGATCCATTGTTATCTTCTTCATGATTGTTGACAACTTCCCTTTATTCAACCTCAACTTTTTCTTCTTCTTCTTCCTTGTCTACACAGTGATAGCCCATAAGATTTCCCATGATGGGCGAGGTAGAATAGGGCAATTACTTTTTTTTGTTAAAACATATATAGTCAACCAAAAAGAGAAACATTACACTGATGTCGTCCTACCGATATAGCTAAATTGTGCGCATTCGATTTAAGTTTTCGATTAATAAAATTACAATACCATAATACCATAAGTGTTGAATAGAAAGCAAGCGACTAATATTACTGATAATAGGGTGCCACACCCATTGTGTGGCAAAAAGAGAATGCTGAAGATCCTGCTTCAAAATAGAGTTTAGTACACCTGAATTTCCTAGGAGTAGCCCTGATCTCCATTGGTTTGCGTGTATCAACAAAAGTGTCGCCTCTGCCGCAAGACACTCGGCCATAGTACTAATTAGGATTTTTTCAGCAATCGGACTAGCAACTGACGCCAAAATATCTCCCTGTAAGTTGACAACAAAAATTCTCATAGTACCCTGTTGTGAATCAGGAAAGTAACTGGCATCATAAGAAACTATAATCATATCCGGATGTAGGGGGTTAGGGAAGGATAAGGTGGGATTGTTCGTGCAATTGATAGGATGAGATCTGGCACAAATAAGTTGTTCCTGGTTAAGGCAAACTCAAGTGGTTCCTTCTTTGGTAAGATGGCCATGTAGGGGTGGGCTGGTGGTGTTAGTTTGAGGGTGGGATTGGGGGCCTTTGTAGGTGTTAGCCAAGGCGTCACGAAAGTGGATACTATCCTCAGGGGATATCGTCTCACAAGAATACCATTGACGGTGCCAAATCTTCCAGGAATGGTGAATTTTCTTTAAGAAATTGTTTGGGTAAAATTTGATATTCTTGAAGATACAATCATTATGGGTTTGCCAAATGGTTTGCATGAACAAAACGAATTGGGATAACATTTGATCTTTGTCACTCAATCTACAATCTAGTTCTAGCTGTCTTCCACATGTAATTGAAGAAAATTGGGGGGGGGGGGGGGGGGGGGGGGGGACCTGCCAATCAATAGGAATTGGTGAAATCCTCCACAATCTATGAGTAACTGAGCACTGGAAGAAAAGATGGGTAGTGTCTTATAGGTGGTTTTCACAAAAAGGACAGACATCATCGACAGAAGTATGCAATCTAACCAAGTTAGACCTTGTAGGGATGATGTTCCTGGCGATTTTCCAGACTAAGAATAAGGCCGAGGGGGGGCTTTAATTCTCCAAAGTTCTCTGAAGAATTTGTGGTCAAGCATCTGAGTGTTGTTGTTTGACAGGGAGGCAATTGAACTTTCGCTTGAGAAAATTTTAGTTGCACTTTTAACAGTGAAGAGACCATTTTTTTTTTCAGAAATCCATATCAAGGAATCTGACGAATCCGTGTCTCTGAGATTGATATTCAAAATATCATTTGCCACCGAGGGTGGGAAGAGATTACGGACCAGAGTAAAATCCCAACGTGGGTTTTGATTTGTCGGGTAATGCCAGAGATCCTGGAGAGATTATGAGAGGTTTGGCGTAAGTTGGTCTAGAACGCAATCTTTGAGGAGCAGATTTGGTTTAACCCAACAATCCTTCCAGACCTCAATGTTATTACCCGATCTAATCTGCCAGACCAATAGGTTTTTGATTTTTTGAAGAGTTGTAACATTTCCTCGCCAAGCGAAAGAGGCAATGGGAGGGGCTTTGAAGACCTCTGAAATACTTCTATTCCTGAAGTAGAGCGTTTTGAGATGAATACCTCTATTGGTAAGAGGAGAAGCTATGATGTTCCACATGCTTTTAGCTATAACAACCAAGTTCTTGTTCCTAGTCCAAGGAATGTTAAGTCCGCCGAGAGAGCGATTTTGGGAAATGAGATCCCAGGTACACATGTGTTTGGCTTTACCATCGCCCATTCCATTCCATTCCATCATAAGTTATGAGCCAACTAGTCAATTTTCATGGAAATGGAGCAAGGCAGAAGGAAAGTTTGCATATTGTATACAGGGATCGAATTGATGACTGTTCTATATGCCTGGGAGAGAACCTTGGATTTCCAACTGGAGAGTTTGGTATTGACTTTGTCAATAATAAATTGGAAATCTCTGCTTTTATTGTTGGACATCAAGAGGGCGAGCCAAGATATTTTTCTTTGGGGTTGTAAAGTTTAGACCCCAGAATCCTATTTATCATTTTAACATATCTCTAATGAACATTTGAACTATAGAAAACTGAGGATTTGTCAAAATTGATACCCTGTCCCGAGGCTCGACAGTATTGTGTAAGCAAATCCTTGACAATGTGAGCTTCAAGCAGAGATGCTCGACAAAACAACATGAGATCGTTGGCATAGAGAAGATGGCTGATAGACGGGAAATGTCGTCTAATTTTAATTCCTTTTAACAGATCATTCGACTCAACCCATTGGAGGATACGTGAGAGCGCTTCCGCAACTAGAATGAAAAGATAAGGGGAGAGTGGGTCCCCTTGTCTTAGTCCTCTAGAGGGGGAGATGGAGTTGAAAGGGGTACCGTTCAAGAGGACACGTAGAGATGTGGTAGAGATACATTGTTGTATCATCTGAATCCAACCTTCTGACTTCAAGCAGAGATGCTCGACAAAACAACATGAGAACGTTGGCATAGAGAAGATGGCTGATAGACGGGAAATGTCGTCTAATTTTAATTCCTTTTAACAGATCATTCGACTCAACCCATTGGAGGATACGTGAGAGCGCTTCCGCAACTAGAATGAAAAGATAAGGGGAGAGTGGGTCCCCTTGTCTTAGTCCTCTAGAGGGGGAGATGGAGTTGAAAGGGGTACCGTTCAAGAGGACACGTAGAGATGTGGTAGAGATACATTGTTGTATCATCTGAATCCAACCTTCTGAGAAACCAAGTTTCCTAAGAATAAGGAGGATAAAAGATCATTCAACCCTGTCGTAGGCTTTAGCCATGTCAATCTTGATAGCCATCCAACCTTGCTTCTTTTTACGGAAATGTTTCATCTGAAAGAATGTCTCATGGGCAAGACTAACATTATCCGTAATAGAGTGACCTTTAAGGAAGGCTCCTTGATTGGGAGAGATAATATCTTCCAGTAAGGGTTTTAAATGGTTGACCAAAATTTTTGAAATAACTTTGTGGATGACATTACAAAGGCCTATGGGTCTGAAATTGTCTGGAGAGACAGGGTTACCAATCTTGGGAATAAGAGCAATGAAGGTTTCATTAAGTTTTGGATCCATTTTTCGGGCGGTAAAAAAATGCGTTATCACCCCCAATGACATCCCTTTTGACAATGTCCCAGTAATGTTTGAAGAAGAAAGCGTGAAAACCATCTGGGCCTGGAGCTTTGTGACTCCCAAAGGCAAAAATAGTTTCCTTGGTCTCATCTTCTAAAGGGATAAGAGGAAGATTTGTATTAACCTCATCATAGATGACCGGGGAGAACATAGAGAGGATATCCATATCAGGAATCAGATTGGAGGATTGATAAATGCTGTGGAAATAGTCATTAAAAACTTTACCCACTGATTCATACTATTATGCCAAACATTTGTCTCGTCTTTCAAGCGAAGAATCATGTTCCGTTTCCTACGAAGTGCAGATAGATGAAAAAACTTAGTGTTTTTGTCACCATCCCGAAGCCAAGATTGATCCGACTTAATCCTCCAATACAATTCTTCTTTGAGAAGGAGTTCATCAAGTCTATCTTCCAAGATCCCTATTTCAATTGCATTGTTTTTGGAGGGCAATTCGTCATGGAGACAAGCGAGAGCTTTCTGGGTATCTTTAAGACAAGTGTAAATGTTACGAAATTCTAACTTATTCCACTTGGTGAGTTTTTGACTTAAGTGATTTGTCTTAAGGTGGAAATTTTGGTCCGGTAGAATGCGCTGTTGAGTAGACCATGTGAAGGGGACCACTGGCCGACAAGATGGGTTGCGAGTCCCCATATGACAAAATCTAAAAGGTTTCGGCCCTTTTGGAGTGAAGTTTGAGACCAGCTGGAGCGAAATAGCTCGATGGTCCGAAGTCGAAGTGTGGATAGAGCGACCAATTGACGTAAGAAAAATTTGAAGCCAGTCTGTGGACACAATAACCCTATCTAGTTTAGCTTTGATCTCATTCCTATCATTTCTTTTATTGTTCCATGTGAATTGGGTACCAGTAAGCGTGAAATCCATGAGTTTTGTATAATCAAAAAAGGATGTGAGATTTTGAAAAGTAGAAGTATTAGGTTGTGTTCCTCCCAATTTTTTCCTCAGGTTTTAGGATGACATTTAAATCTCCTATGATGAGACCCGGGAGTTGTTGAATCGAGTATAGGTCAGTCAAGTGATGCCAGAATTGTTGTTTAACTGCTGGATTGGGTTCGCCATATACAAACATAGCCGACCAGGAAATAGTAGTATAATAGTTATCTATAATGCAATTGAAATAATATTTACAAGAAGACAAAATTGTAACTTGCGTACCTTCCTTCCAGAACAAAGCTATTCCCCCAGATTGGCCAGATGCTGCTTTTGAGACTCCGTGTTTGTAACCAAGTCTTCGGCGTATACTTTCCATCCTGGGTTCAGTGGCTTTGGTTTCTGAAATGAACAAAATATCTGGTTTGAACTGTAAGGAGAGGGACTTTAGGTTTTGAAAAGTTTTGGCAGTCCCTAAGCCGCGAGCATTCCAAGATAGTATCATATTGGTTTGGGTGGCCCTTTATCGGCAGCCGCCATTACCTCTGTCAGGGTGAGACCAAACCATTCATTCGTGCCTTGCCCTTCTTTCAAAATGGCAATCCCTGAAGGTTCAGTATGTTGTGTTGCCTGCTGTGTGGAAAGTCTTGCAAGATAGTTCCCTGGAGACACCATCCTTAGATATTGTTGGTTCCTCCCAAGTAGTGCCAAGAGTTGGTTTTTTCTGAGCTGCTCTACGATGGTGTTTAATTTTCTTACTGGGTTGTTCCATGTTCTGGGACGTATCTGTGCCTTTGCCCTGCTGTTTCCCTTTTCCCAAATTAATCCTTGCATCTGTCCTTGAGGCCTTAAGTTGTTGCTTTGTCACTTTTTCTTACCTTTACCTTTCTCAAAATCTAGGAAAGAAATACTAGGGTTTGGTTGCGCCATTGCAGAAGTGGAACTATATGGGAGGAGATGCAATTTCTGGTTCATTGTAGTTGTGCTCCCTGTATAAAGTTACCATCACTCTTACCCATTCGACTTACACACTAATCCACGATTATCTACGGTGACATATTGTGTTCTTGAACTTGAGATTCTTCCTGGAAAAATTGTAATGTATAGTTTGTATTTTGAAGGCAAAGAGGAATCGTGAAGTTCTAATCATTCGGGGTGTCATTGAGAGTAATTGTGATGTCCCTGCGATTATCTGATTGGAGTACATTTGTAAGACTCTCCACCAATTATAACTGTAGGTTGGGGGGTGTCTGGCGCTTGGGTGTTAGCCGGAAGATGGAGCATATTCCACTGTTGCAACCTTGATGTCGCCAGGAGTAGGTTGAGCTCTAAGAGAGGGAAAACATTCGGGTATTGGTGTGTCATCTGTATCAGCTGGTGGGTGTAGGCGGCAAGAATATAAGCTTGGGTTTGGTCCGCTGTGGTTTGGTTGGGAAAGGGATGAGAAGTTACCATCTCAATGTTACTCCGAGTGGGCGTCTCGGTGTTCTGGGCCGAGGTATTAGCAGAGGAGGATAAAATGTTAGAGGGAATTCCAGTTGCTGAAGGTGAACCAAAGAGTTTTGGGCTAAGAGAGGTTGGGTTTGGGTTGTTAAAACCGACGGGCTATGACATAGGTTGGGAGGTAGCAGGAGTCAATAGGGTGGAGTCAAGGTGGACTTGGGTCAATGTGCTTGCTTGAAATTGGGCCTCGGTCAAGTTGGGTTGGGCTGAGATGGGGGTTGTTTAGAAGTATTTAAGTGGCTGGTAGGGTTAGGTTTAGGGTTTGACTTATTATTGTTGATGAGGTTTAAAGGTGAAGGAGATAAGGTGGGCGGTGGATTGTTTGGAGAGGATGAGATGAGAGAGTTTGAGGAGTTGGGTCCTGATGAGGAAGGGTGAGTAGGAAGAGTGGTAGGAGGTTGACTGTATGTAATATTTTGGGGTTGCGTATCTGAAGGAAACATGTATGTCTCTGAAGAGGAGAAGTTGAAGTTTCTAGGTTGTGCTGACAGTTGTTGTTCTCGAGGTGAAGTTGGTGAAGGTCGGAGGTGAGTTGCAACCGGGGATGAGGGGCGAGTTGTAGCTGAGTTACTGTCGGGGAGCAAACTCGGTGGCCGACGAGGTTTGGCACATACTCAAACCTAGATGGAAGCTGTAGAAGTGGTTGGGGGGTTAGATTTACACCTCGATCCGATCGATTTGAGCAAACAGTAGTTGTATGCATCTCAGATCTACTAGGTTGGGTCAAGATCGCGACCTGCTCCGAGCGCTCAAGATGGCGCAGAGGTTGTTGACACAACCTTGGAGCTTGGCGATTATTTATTTCCTGAAGACGGCCTGAAATCCTCTCTGTTCTTACTTTGATCCTGGAGTTCTTATGAAAAGGTCCCGGATTTAATTCTTTGAATTTCTCTGTTGCAGATCTAAACATGGGACAAGCTTCCGTAAAGGTGTGTCCGATCATGCCACAGCAGAAGCAGAAAGGAGGGATATCCTCGTAGCAGAAGCGGATGAGGAAAACATGTCCCCTAAGTAGCCCGAAGTCTGTTTCCATCTTACATGGTAATGGCTTAATCGTATCTATCCATACCTTGAACCGAATGTAAGGGATAGAAAGGTCTTGCAGGGATTCCAGATCAACTTCCATGAAAGATCCTAAGCAGAAGGCGAGGGTCTGTGTGTCCTCCAATGTAAGCTTCTGGATTTGATCAAAATTGATCTGATGGAACTGTGTTTCCCATTCCTTGATGGAGATCAGTCTGCCGAATAAGGACCAAGGTCCATCTCTCAATGCTTTCTTCATATCCTCAGCGTGAGTAAATTGAATCAGGTAATAACAGTGACTTGGATCTTTGTTTTTAGGCACTGTTTCTATGTAAAAAGGGTGTTCATTCTCCCATTGCAAGGCCATGCGCATTGCAAAAGTCTCATTTCTGATTTGTTGGTGGTGATTAAATTTTGCAATTGTCTGAAGTTTCGGGTCTTCCAAGGAGTTATTCTGTTTTGGTGCAAACATGGGAGTTGGTATGGTGAGGTTCTTTGCCAGTTGAATCTCTAGTTGGTGGATCATCAATTCAGTCTGAGAAGTGCTTTGAACCTCTGGAGTACTAACAATGGGTGGGGGTATGATTTGTTGATCCAATGCAGGCGGAACAGTGTGCACGTTGTGGAAGGCTAGTAAGGGATTGAATTCGATTCGAGCTCTAGTGAGAGCAGAGGATGGATTCGATCGAGTTTGGGATTGGTAAGTATCGTTGTTATTTTGTTGGCCTTCCAAGTGCATCCAAAGGAAATGGTAACAGAAGTGAGCTTGGAATGCATGGGTGAAAAGACTTTCATTAGTGGTTGTTTGCAGTATTGTTGTAAATTGCGATCCTCCAAAATGTTCATGATTGTGTCTAGTAAAGGAGATATGGCAAGGATCATAGAGGGATCTTTGTTCAGTGACTGCGGCAGTGTGGTTTTCCATTGTAGGTGGGGTGGCGATTTGATGTGGTTGCGGCATCTAATTAAGAGGCAAAATGATGAAGAAGTGTTGGTAATGGTGGTAACTAGAGATGGTGCTTTTGTTGACGGAGGATGAAAATACGTAGCCCGAGACCTGCAAAAAACAACAAACAGTTACAGGATGTGCAGTCTGGGGAAATAGCTTCTGTAGATGTGGATTTGGAAGGAAGGAAAGAAACACTAGCAGGTGGAACTCAAAACCCACCCATAACAGTTTTTTTTTTTTATCTATAGGGCAATTACTTGATCTCAGTTTATGATGAATCCATCATCACCACCCTCGTTTTCATCAACCACCCCTTAAAAAAAATTGAACCGGGATATCATGGTCTCAACCAGGACCATCCCGGCTCAAAATGGTCTGGGACAAACTGGGTGAGACAAAAAATATTTGCTTTCCCGACCCGCACCATTCTTGTTTCACTGTACCGAGACCGAAATCGGGATTAGCCCACACCCGAACCGACCCGGACTATGCCCACCCCTATTCCAAAGTGATGGATTTGCTGGTGATCTTTAACCCTTCATGCAAGCTTCTTTGAAGTTGTCTCTGCGGCCATAAATTGTAATCATGTCATGTCCAAACTCAGTTTATTGAATTCAAAATGACAAAAGGCAAAAGACTTCTTTAATAATATTTTTACTTTAAAAAAGTTCATTACTTTTTAAAGGTTCAATTAAAGAGGTTAGAAAAGGGGAAAAAAGGGAGGGGGCAGGACCTTAAATTCGAAAAACAATGAACCAACCAATATAAGTCAACCGTAATAGGAGTAGCACAACACGACTCTATGTTTTATTTAACTTGACCCTAAGAAATGATCTTTGCTTTACTTGTCAGGGTATCCTACAAAAATGAGTCTTACTAACATTCAAAATCTAAAATTCCTAGGAAAACTGAAAAAAAAAAAAAAAAAAAAAAAAAAAAAAGGGTCTAAAATGTTGACAATTCCCTCCCATGGGTTTATACAAAGGCCAAACTGATTTCCATCACCAATGAAGCCATTGTTAGAGGGGCGCCCTGAGGAACTTGAAATGACCAGAGCTAATAAATAAAATTTTAAGTTGCAGTAGAATAATTCATGGATGGGATACAAAAGACAAATTTGCATACCGATCTAATCAATTCTTGCTAACATTTTGAAAGTACAAATAAAAATGTTGTATGTATAAGCCATATAAATTTAGGGAATTCTTGAAATTGGTGGCAAAGTTGAAATCACATGATAAGAAGGACGAATAGAGTAACTAATCTCCGGCTAAGCAGTTCTTAGTAAGAACACTATAAAATCAATGTGTTTAAGTACAAATAATGCCAGTTAATTGACATCAAGATGACAATGTTTATTTGGTTAGATGTAGGAAAATAATTATGTATTTCAAATATTGTGAAAGATACAACTACTTTGTTGGTAGACATCCAATTTGAAAGGACTTACATGTCTAGAGGAATTCTAAAAGTTTGATACATTAAACAAGAAAGATAGAAATTGATGATGATCATGTGCTCGCACATCTCCCACCTTCAGGTTCAGCAGGTTCAGGTCCTCGAGCTTGCTCATCCAGTGACACATTTTTTTAATGTCAATGATAAACATTCATTATACTCATCATGATTCATTAACTATACAATCAATCTTCTTTAGTGGCTCTCTCTAAATGACCGTGTTCATCCAATAACACATTTTTTGCACTCAAGACAAAATCATTAGTCCAAAACCAAAAACTATAAAGAATACCTGAAACACAAACGAATACTTTGTAGAACATAGGGAATTGGGGTTGAATGGTTACGGTTGATGTCTTGCCTTCAAAGAGCTCTGAAACCTGACCTCTTGACGGTTTCAGAAGTGGTTGAGCTATCATCTCTACATAAGAGCCTAGAGAGAACAAGAACTCCCTCTCCATACCATATTCTTCATCATCCTCCGTTTTATATACGTGGTAGGTCCTAATCAGCTCTACCAAGTATCCAGATTGTAAAAAGTAAACAATTTGACCGAACAAGAAAAAAATGAAACGGGTTGGAAGTTTCATATATCATCTTAGAAACAGTTTTGCTCAAGTACCCATTTGAGAAAAACTTCCAAATTTCAACAAAAATAGATAAGAACTAGGTGAAAAAACAAACAAGAAATGGTTTCTCTCTATTTGATTTTGTACCTTTTTCCATGTATTCTTGAACACAGCAAGAGCTCACAAACTGAGGAAGAATTGCTAGGCTCTGGAGAAAAAAATGAAGAATCATTAAAAGATATGACCATGTGAGTGACAAATAGTTCCTATGAAAAATTTCAAAACTCAACAGCGAAAAGAGGCTTGTAGATCTATAAAATAAATTAAGGAAACATGAAGAACTAATTGAGATGAACTGTAGTTCAATTTATCTTGTTAAATTAACAAACATATTCCGGATTAGTCAGATATTACAATATTGAGTTGTTAGCTAAGAAAAAAAAAATGGTGAAATTAGTTACTATCTATGAACGACTTGATTTGTGGACAAGTATTAACTTAGTTTGCAACACTCTACAACGAAGTCCTCCTTCATTTGGTTGAAAAATGAATGCTCCAAAACAATATTGACTTCAACCATCCAAAAATATTATAAGCATGCTTAATCCATTGCATACTCTGGCGCATTTGCATTTTCTTAAGGTTCACATTTACCAAATATCAAGACTACTCATATGTAAATTTTACAGTAGAGGAACATGTCATAATCACAATATGTATATAACTTCAAATTAACTTGAAATCACAATACCTCCTCTTCCATCCTTTTCTTAATAAGATGCCCAAAGTAGGCTAGTGATAATAGACAAATAAATAAAATATATCCCATTAAATATCATTGGCATAGATTTTATCTTCTTCAGCCCTCGTCTCCGTTAATAGTTTGAACCAAGTTTGTAAAATTTGGATTTCAATGATAGAAAAATGAGTTATTCAGAAATACTAAAGTCAAAAATAAAGTTTTCTTATGAGCATATTCATCTACCATTACAGTGCACACCACAAATGTAGAATTAGTTGTTTAAGAAAAGAAAAATAAGTTGAGCCAAAGGAAGAGTACATCATTCACAATAAAGGGGTCTCCACAAATTACACAAATAATAATAATAATAAATAAATAAAAAGAGTATACATACCTAAGTATGGGATCAGACCTGTGCCCTCAAACATTAATAAGACAACAGTAACCAAATCTCCATCATCACCAAGAAATGAAGAAAACACACGTACTCGTTTTCTTTGAGTATGTTTATATAGGCTTTGCGACAAAAGTAACGACAAACCTAAGCAATGTGGGACTAAATAAGGAAGCTTGTATTTTTCTTTGGCAAACACGGAGACTGCTTGTGGTCATAATGGGTTAATATGGAATCACCTCATCAGAAGGAACTACTTCTGGAAAAGTGCTTGAGAGAGTAAAAAAAAATGCATTGCTAAACAATGTAAGACGATCACTGGAATTGGTTGGTCTTGAAGTATATGGAACTACCCTTGGCATCGAAGAGGGATATTGTAACTTCCATCAAGCATTATCCAAGAAGATCTTCCCTTAAGGAGTAATGCTAAGTCGGACATAATAGTCAAGTTAACCAATTGCAAATCCCTTATAATGGTAAACCTTAGTCAGGATTTGTGGGAAGAATTGCAACTTATCTATAAAACCTTCCCCTTCTAGACGGACAACTAGTATGGCTGAATACTGAAAATGGTCAACAGTTTATTGACGATGCTTATGACTAGTGGTGGGCACATGACGGAATAGACCACGTCCCAACCTTGTCCCATACCAAATAGGTTCAGGACGAAATGGGATGAACATGTACTAAATAATCATCCAATGAAAATAACAAAAAAAAGTTTCATCTCACATTGCTCACACATCAATAATGTCAAATTTATGTACATATAACTTTCATCATAACAATATTAAATGTCTTATAAAATTTGTAGATTATAATGGAATTAAGTTTGTCAAGTGATTGATGGGAGATGGAAGGAGCCCCTTCATAGATTTGTTCCGCATGTTTTCGCAAGAGTTGAATATCATTTATGCAAAAAGACCCAAAATTTTTTGGGATGGGACAGGACAGGACCCGGACGAGATCTGGATCGCGGGATGGGATGCCCACCCCTACTTATGATAGCGTAAAGAAGTAAGAGTCTTAAGGCCCCTTAGGACCCATTTTCTATCATGAGAAAATAATGGAAATGAATGGAAAAGCATATTAGAACTCCCATAATCAATGAAAATTTTTTGAAAAGTTTTTGCCATATCAAAGTTGATAACATATGGAAAGAAAAGGAATGAAGAGTCTTCTAACTTAGTAGGCACAATATTGCGTAAAACTAAGTGTTTGAAAAGGTTCACTACACCAAATTGACATTTTTGTAACAATCCCAAAAACAATAAAACTTTTAAGCTATAACAATTTACAAAACAATTTTACACATTTTCACAAACAAAGTGATATAATAATTGCATCACCATGAATACTATGGTCCTACAAGTGATACTATTCATGGTGATCCAATTTATTGTATCACTTTTTTTGTGTAACTATTTTTCATTTTTTTGACTAAATTTAGTTTTGACTTGAAATTGTTTGGTAGATTGTAACAGCTCAAAAAGTGTTGTTGTTTTGAGAGTTGTTACAAATATGTTAATTTGGTGTAGTGGTTAATTGCCTCCATGGTCAGATAAGATTAATTATAGCCAAGAGAAGGGAATGTTTGTTACCATTTAGCAAGTCGGATCATACAAGTTTGGGTTGATTCTATCACATAATTGGGCTGATCCTCCACCTAAAGGGTGACATTGTTTAAACACTGGTGGTTCATTGACAGAGAGTAGAGTAGGGATGAGCTGCTATAATATGCTATATGAACAACAAGTTAGAGCAAAAAACATCCAAGTTACTAATGGGAAAGCCATCAAACTGGTTTTCTAATATTCATTGAGCAACGTGTTCAAAATATCTGGGTTCAGACTGACTCGAATGCGGTAAATGTGTTGTATTACTGGTGTGTGAATATTGATGTGTCCAAAATCTGATCTCTTATACGTCTGACTTGCAAAACAATTGTTAGATTGCCAAATACCACCTTTTTGGTAGCCGAAGGCACTTCGATGCTTAAGTCAGTAACTCAGTTTGAGATGGAAATAAATCTGGACATAACTCGGTTAGAAATTGCATACCTTTGTCAAGTGTTCTCTTTACCTTATATAATGGTCGTTATTACTTCTTTGCATGACTTAAGCATGTGAGGTGCAACGAGGGGAGACGTTCTCTCCTCCTTTATGAAGATACGTCCTTGGAGGAGTAATTGCCTCCACGACTCTTCTTTCCTCAGTAACGTTCTTCTTCTTTAAGGGAGATTCTACTGAGTCTGAATTTGGGCCTCTGACTATGATTTGTTCTAATGGGCCTTGTTTGGGCCTTTATAACTGGATCCACCCTTTCTGGGCTTTGTGAATTGATCTGATTTTTGCTCCTCGTGATGGACGATCTCTGCCACATGTATGGTCGTGATGACAATCTTATTTGATGTATCATCAACTACTCCCCCCTCAATTAGTAGGTTTGTTGACGTAACCACTAACTGTACGACAGTGGGATTTTTGATTTCACCATCAAAATGCATTAAATGTTGTTACCAGCTGTTACTGTGTTTGTTTCTCCGTTGTCTCATCCGCCTGTTTGTTTCAGCGTGATTTCTTGGGTTTCGTGGGGCCATCGTGTCCTGCACATTTTCCTATGAGTAGTTATTTTGTTGTTCAACCCTATAAAAAGGAGGAGGTGAATACATTATTTTATTTTTTACGTTCTCTTTGCTTCTAGGCTTTGATTTCTTTCTCCTTCGTTTTGTCTCATAATGATGTCTAGCTTCAGGGTTCTAAGTGGTGATGTGCTTGCTACTTGCAAAGCTTACTACTTGCCTAAGCGGGCAACGTGAATGACTCTGCACAGTGTTTGTAATGACTATTTATTGCCATATGACCTCGAGATCATCCTGCCTGAAGAGGGTGACAGTCCTTGTCATCCAAGGCCTGGCTACATTGAACCCTGGCATGTTTCAAGCGAATATTAGGCTCCCGGCTCCAGAGATCTTCTGGGAGTATATAGATTTCTTGGGCATCACTCTCGCACAGATGGTTCCTAACAGCTGGAGAGTAATGATCGTGACTTTAGCGAGGGCCGTTTTATCTGGGATTCTAATGAACATCAGGGTTATGCACTCCGTGCTTGGTTGGACGAGGTAGATAAGGAGTTGTCTGTTGAGAAGCTGGTCATGATGAGGCCATGCGTTCTTTTATTGAGCAATCCGTCAGCTGTAAAGTTGCAGAGGAGCTGGTGGAACAGTTAATAATTGCGCTTGTTGATGTTAAGTCGGATGTTTCTGCAATGTTGACCACCATTGAAGGGAAGCTTATTTTGACCAAGAATGAGCTTGTTGCAACAAAAAATAAGCTGAAGATTGCGGAAGCGGAGGATTGAAGGAGAGTTGTTGATGGACGAGTCGAATTTCTCGACTACATTGAGGGAAATGGTATTGATTTGTCCAAGTATCGTGGTTTAGTCGACCAAGTTTTCGAGGATGATGATGGCAAAGAAGGTGTTCTGGATCCACCAAGTGATTCGGTGGACGAAAAACCATCGTTTCCCCTTCATTTCGATTTTGCTTCATCATCCATTCTTGCCGTTGAAGAGATAGCTAAATCTCCTCCTGCTACTGACATTGTTACCCCTCTTCCATCAAATGCTCCTCCTGGCGATGCTTTGATCACCTCTACCGTTTCTTTTCCAACTGTTTTATCTTCTTCTCCGGATATAACATAATAGCTTTATTAATGAACAACTTTTCCCTTTTGACGTTTTTGTGTTGTCTTTTGTTGTTTTTATTGTTTTCTGTCTTGCATATCCTTCCTTTGTAGTCGTAATTTGTCTTGGATTAATCACGTTAACTCATAGTACATGATAAGTATGTGTTAACCTCGTTGCTTGTACTTTTCGTACTCTGGTAATTTATGCTTGTTTGTATTTTTGTTTTTGCGCTCGTTTGTTGACCATCGAAGCTTTTATTTCTCCGACCTTGTCGATCAGGCCATGAAGCTTTATTGGCTTTCATTTACTCGTTCGGACTTTTGCGTGTCTACTTCGTTGTCAGATGTGTTGGATATTCTAGAAGGTTTTCTGAGTAGGTCTTGACTTGTGTGTCAAGGCTTTGTAGATGTACTTTGTGGTCTGACGTATTGATCGTGCTGGAAGGCTTTGTGAATACGTCTAGACTTTTACTTCGTGGTCCGACATATTTGTCGGTCAGAAGATGTTTTTACTAACGTGTCTTGACTTACCTCCAGACCTTCACTTTGTGGTCCGACATATTAGTTGGCCCAAAGAATTTTTACTTTTACGTTTTGACTTACCCGTTCAGACTTTTACTTCATGGTCTGACATGTTATTCGACCATAAGGTTTTTTTACTTTTGCATCTTACACGTCCAGACTTTTTACTTTGTGATCCGACATATTAGTCGGTCCAATGGTTTTACAAGTAAGTTGACTTGTTTGTCCCAACTTTTACTTTGTTGTCCTACGCATTGGTCCGTCCAAAGTTTTTACAAGTTGACTGCTTTATCCCAACTTTTACTCCATGATCCGACAAATCAGTCGGTCCGAAGTTTTTACAAGTAAGTTAACTTGTTTGTCCCAACTTTTACTTCGTTGTTCGACACATTGGTTGGACTGAAGTTTTTACGAGTAAGTTGACTTGTTTGTCCCAACTCTTACTTCATGATCTAACATATTGGTCGGTCTGAAGTTTTTACGAGTAAGTTGACTTGTTTGTCCTAACTTTTACTTCGTTGTTCGACGCATTGGTTCGGCTCGAAGTTTTTACGAGTAAGTTGACTTGTTCGTCCCAACTTTTACTTCGTTGTTCGACGCATTGGTTCGGCTCGAAGTTTTTACGAGTAAGTTGACTTGTTGTCCCAACTTTTACTTCGTTGTCTCATATCGGCCGACCCGAAGTTTTTACGAGTAAGTTGACTTGTTTGTCTCAACTTTTACTTCGTGGTTGATCAGACCAGAAGTTTGTTGTTTGTGTCTGACTTATACGTCCTGACCTTTTGTTCGTGGTTTGACATATTAATTGATTCACATTGCCTGGCTTTGATGCCATAATTTTACTACTTGGACATAAGACGGAGAGTTTGAACTCAGAGTGTTATTGATAATCCCATTTGGGGTGCTTAACAATCTATAATAGTAGTTGTCATTCTCTTCTCATAAGGCTACATTATGTTGTAGGGTTTGCTTGTGAAATCTCATTCGTACACATCTTCTCTTTGTTTCCCGAGCCTCTATGCATTGCGTCTCTTTGACTACTGTTCGATGTTGTTTCTTATGACGATAGGGGGTTGATTCTTGCGTACCCTTGTTGTTTGAAGGGTATTTGTGTCTGATCTTAGATCGGGTTTGGTTTCGTATCGCCCTGGAGTGTGTTTTAATGTTGCCTTGCCTTGAGTGGACTGTGTCTGTGCTTAACTCGTTCGTTGCAACTTCTTCCTTCCTGTTTCTCTTGTAGTTTTGATAGCCTTTCATTACGTATATTGTCACGAGGTAGCTAATGAACTCGGAATGCTTCTTGATCAAATCCTTAGGTGTGTTCTCTTGACAGGTGATTCCGGTGAGCGGAGTGGAATCCAACACTGAATTGGCCAATCATGCTCACATCAGCACCAACTGCCAAGGCTTCCATGAATTTTTAAATCAAGTTTTATCAAATTTGTTTGCGTCGGCTCCGTGGTCAGTAATGGAGGAGGTGTTGTTGGCCTTGTCAGAGATAATGTGGATCAAGCTTGCGTTTGTTAGGGAGTCCTTCAAACTCGGCCAGTTGGTTGATCTTCGCCTGAAGTGCGAATTTATCTGTGTTTCCCATTGTGAGTTGTTTTGGTGGCTCTTCTATTCTCGTTCGATGATGGTGCCACTCCTACTTCGATATAGTTAAGCTAGAGTGGGCTGTATCATTGGTCGCTTCTTTGATTGGCTAGATTGTTCATTTCCTCTAGCTATGCAGTGCAAGGCGTATATCAGTTATCTGGGTTACTCTTTTGATCCTGCAGCGACGTCCACCTTCTCTTTCCCATTTGGGTTGCTTTTCTGGCAGCCCGGTGAATTCCTCGAGTCGTTCTCTTTGAATCTAGTACTCGATCTTGTCTTTCAAATTGTAGCAGTCTTCCGTGTCTTGTCCGTGATCCTTGTGGAAAGAGCAGTATTTGCTCTAATCTCGCCCCTCCGGGTCTCCTCTCATTTTGAGCGGCCAGTTGATGTCTTCCTATTTCACAATGGACTTCTGTATGCTCGATTGATTCGTTTTCAAGGCCATGTATGGTTTATATGTCTTCTTCACCACACTTGTCACCCGTTCACACCTAGGCCTAGTAGATTGTAGCTTTCCGGGCTCATGTTGGTTGAATTCGGATCTCCTGTCGGTCTGATGCCTTTTTGATTGAGCGTTATCCTTTCGCGGTCTGTCCTCTCTCATTATTTCTTCTATCTTTTCTCGCCTCTTTGAGTGGCCTTCCCTCTTGGATTCATTTTTCTTCTTAACAGCCACCATATCCTCGAGAATGATGTGTTTTTAGGCGGTGTTTAATAGGGTCACCATGTTCTCCGTGGGGTTTAGGTTCAGATAATCGAAAATGGTCCCCTTTTTAGTCTAGAGAAAAAGGTGGCTATGGCCGTATTATCCCTGCGGTCGTCAATTATGGTCAACTCGTTAGTAAAATGAGTGACATACTCCCTTATAGTTTCTTTGGGCTTCTGCTTGATGTGAAGCAAGTAGTGTCAGCCCTTTCCCATCCGCTGATTGCCGATGAACCTCGTGATGAAGACAGTAACTAGTGCTTGAAAGGAGTCTATCGACCTTGGTGGTAGGCTGTTGAACCAATTCATTGTTGTGGAGGTGAGACTGGTTGGAAATGTTCGACACATGATAGACTATGTGCTTTCTTTCAATGCCATCATGTGGTGGAAGTGTCGCAGATGGTCTGTCGGATCGATGGTGCCATTGTACGCCTCGAACTTTGGTGGAGTGAACTTTGTCGACATAGGAGTCACCATGAGCGCGTCAGAGAACGATGGTTTGGCCAATTCGTACAGTATGTTAGGATCCGTGACTCGATCCTGAATGGGATTTGAGCAACGGTCCCGTCGCTTTGAGGGGGGCCATTTTTAGGTGTTTTCTACTTCCGAGATTCATTTGCTGAAGTTCTACAAGAACTTCATTAATCCCTCTGATGCGGTTGGCATAATTTTGTTGGGGTAATGCTTGGGCATGGTCGGCAGATTGAGCACACTCTTAGGTGAGTTTTTCCACCGTCTTGATCATACGATCCATCTGAGTCATGAGTTGGTCCACGCGAGGATTCGTGGCAGTGTCGCCAGATGTTTGGGCTACCACATGTTGTGGCTCTTTGTTGTCGGGCGCGATTGGCTCAACGGTTGTTGCTAGATTGAAAAGTGCATCACTAGCAATGCAGCTTCATTGGTGGGAGGATTGCTTGGATTGTTGCTAGGTTGAGAGTTTGTAGAGTGTCCCATCTGTTCTGAGAGCTTTTTAATCGTTGATCATAACTAAGGAAATTTCCTACTGCAAACTTTCTTTTTGAAAGGAAGTTGTCGTTCCCCACGTACGGCGCCAAGTTGATTGTCCAAAATCTGGTCTCCTATAAGTTTGACTTGCAAAATAAATGTTAGATTGCCAAATACCACCTTTTTTGTGGCCGAAGGCACTCAAATGCTTAAGTCAGTAATTCAGTTGGAGATGGAGATAAATTTGGCCGTAACTCAGTTAGAAATTGCATACATTTTTCGAATGTGCTATTTACCTTATATAATGGTTGTTATTACTTCTCTGCGTGACTTAAGCATGTGAGGCGTAATGAGGGAAGACATTCTTTGTAATAGTCTCATCTTTTATGAAGATACGTCCTTGGGGGCGTAACTCCCTCCACGACTAGTTTTTCTTCTGTAATGTTCCTTTTATTTAAGGGAGAACTCTACTAGGCCTCGATTTGGGTCTCTGAATTTGATTTATTCTAATGGGCCCTGTTTGGGCTTTTATAACTGAATCATCTCTTTCTGGACTTTGTGAATTGATTTGATCTTGAGATATTTGCTCCTCGTGATGGATGATCTCTGCCACGTGTATGGTCATGATAACAGTCTCATTTGATGTATCATCAAATATTAATGAAGTTTCAGCCTTTTTGGACATGTACAACACTAAGATATCTGATTTCATATACATAGAAAACCTAACAAATCTACATATTATATTGGTAGCTACCATAACTTCGAATGTCATAAAAATTACTAAAGGAGATGTAAAAAATGCTTCGTATGTGAGGATGTTGTAACATCATTATGCTGATTTAATTGAGTTGGCGTTGTCTAGCGTCACAAGTCCATGTGGCTGGGTTGTCTAGATGGCATGTGAGGGTTGGGGGTATGTCCCTCCTAGGCCGACCCTTGCCATAGGCCTATTAGGCCCAGGCCTTGGGCATCAAAATAAAAATAAAAATAAAAATAAATTGACTGTGTTTTTTTTGTTTTTGTTTTTTTAAATCTTTACAAACCAAAATATTTGAAAAGGAAACTAATTCATAATGAAAGTCCAAACAAATCTCTACATTTCCATCAATCACGCCAAACCACAATATTGAAAAAGGAAACTAATTAAAAAAAAATCTTTCAATCTCCATCAATCTGCTTTTAAAGGAATATTTAACATTCAAATTCAAATACTTCAAACCACATTTCAACTTTAAGCCTATCAATTCTTCTCACCTCAAATGAAGCCCAAATTAACAAAAAAAATCTATTCAAAACCCCCATGTTTCTTTACCATTTCCCATATCACTCCATTTTTATGCAAATTTAGTTTATATGGTGTAGGTGATGCATATGCTATAAATTTGAATAACATAAAATATTATTTTGGAGTAAGTTGTTACAAAATTAATTGATTTTTTATGCAAAATTTTTATAATCGATATATTTTGATAATAGAAAAATAACATTTATTTATATTACTAAAAAAATAGATCTTATTAAGGAGGCACCGTTTCTAGTGCTCGCCTAGGGCACTCAACATCTTAGGACCGACTCTGTTCCCTCATCTTCTTTTATGGTTCTTTTGTTTAATGAAGGTAAACTTTATTACCCAATATAAAATAGGCATAAAGTTTTGGTTGTGGGACTAAACACTGCAAACACATTAAAACCTAAATGTGATGATGACTTTAGTCCCATATCAGATGAGTAATGCGGTGATAATGGGTGTTGTTATATGGGCTTTGGGACCTCCACCCAAGTTGAAAGCCAACCAAGCTCATGACAAGTGGTAACATCCAAACCCGAGTCATATCCGGTGTCACAAGCCTAAGTGCCCACACATAAAAAGAGGAACGAACACATGTGGCTTAATGATGCTAAGCAACGACATGGATTCAATTCGAATCTATTGGTTCTAGGTCTACTCAGATCTACCGCCAGCCTATCTAATAGTAAAATATTAAATACTTATAAATTAGCCACAGATAAAGTGTTTGGAATCATGCCATAGATCATATCATTTAAAGGTTATCTAACTCATGAAAGATTGAATTCAAAGACTTAAAAGATCAAAGTCAAGGATTATAAGACTAAATGTTAGTTCATGAAAACCAAGTTAAAGCCATAATGAAAAAGTTCAAGCAGAAGCAACAAGTAGGGATGGGCATCTCATCTTGGTTCGAACTCCCAATTTTTTGGGTCTTTTTAGGATTGATCAAACTCATTCCGATCCTATCCCATTTAATCTAGAGTGGGATGGGATCAGAATGAAGATTTTCAATCTCGTCCCGAATTTATTTATTTAATATTTATTATTATTAATTTTAATTAAACTACTCTTCCAAATGAAGATTTAGGATGTGTTGAAATAAAAACATTTACTATTTGAAAATTACTCACTTGATTTGGTACTCTATGTTTAGATAGGATGATTATTCTTGTAGAAAATAAAGGCAAATGATGGTTTGGGTTAGTTTTGCACTATGAGTTATATAGTTGGAGATTTGGTAAATGAACATTATTTTTCATTTTTGAACTTATATTAAGACAACTTGAGAACATTGCTCTTAATTGTATTTTGTATGAATAATATTTCAATTCTTGCATACATATGCAAGAAGGATCTATGAAAGGGCTTCTTCCATCTACTATCATTCAATTGACAAACTTAATTCTATTGTACGGTAACCCTCAACAAATTTACATTTGATATTATTACATAAATTTGGCCTTATTGGTGTGTGAGCAATGTGAAATGAAATTCTTTTGTTATGATTCATTGGATGATTATTTAGTACATGTCCCGAACCTGTTTGGGATGGGACAAGATCGAGATGACGTCTATCCCGAATGAACGAGATGGGATAGGGATAAGGTCCATCCCGACCCGTGCCCACCCCTAGCAACAAGTCAAACAAAGTTAACTCAAGGTAGAAAAAGGTCGGTTAAAGACCAAGACCAAGTGATTGGATATGTCAATAAAATTCAAAATTTTAATTATGACATAGCTCGATTCGACCAAGCCTTTTCAGCTTGACAAGGCGTTCTATTATGATCGTTGGGGATGTTAGTCTGGTTGACTACACCTCTCCAAATGCCCAAAAAATGTTTACTTAAGGATCTCAAATCTTCACTATTTATACAACCAACACACCACTCTTAAAAGAGCAAATACTAAGGTGTTTAGGAAAAAAAAACTTTACTTTTCTATGCTTGTGAGGGTTATCTAAAGGGGAAAAATGGTTTAAGCGAGTTGGGAATTGGTAAATGCCTCCGTTAGATAGTTGCTAAGCTTTCAATGACTGCATATTGTCTTGATATTGAAATCTCATATTCTTCCATTGAATGAGGGAATTAGTAAAAGCCTCCGTCAGAGAGTTGCTAAGCTTTCAGTGATTGCATCTCGTGCTTATAAAGAGCACATTGTTTCTCTATCAGACAAAAAATGTCACTAGAAAAGAAAAATCTGAGTTTAAGCTTGTCTTAACTCTTTTTTACCTTGTTGTGAATTTTTACTTGGCCTTGCGAGGTCGTAGATTTGTAGTTTTGAGATAGAAGCTTCCATTAGAACTAGTGTTGTACTCTGGTTCATGGAGAACACATTAAGAAAAGCTTTTGGCACATATTCGCCCTTTCGCCAAGGAAGTAATCAATCGAAGCTAATCAAATTAATTCAATTTAGGTGAATTTATCAGTGCCTTTTAGTCAGTTTGTTTTATCCCCCTTATGTTTCTAGTTACTTTTGTTACATGATATTAGTTGTGTTATCATGTTTATTATTTGCTTTCTTTGATCTCATTCTTGCATCACAAAACCTAAAGTTTGGGGATTTTCAATCGGTTCTCTCTCTCTCGGCATTTGATATAATTGGCACTTGATCTTGTCTTTTTACATCATTCTATAAGTGCCCAATTAGTCTCTTGATTTGATTTCAACTATAACTTGTTTTTTCTTTCATAATCAAATTAAAGGTTTTTTAAGACTTTATCAAGTGAATCAACTAAAATGCAGTAGCAGAGAATGACATGTTCTCCAACGTGTTAGGCGAATTTTTTTGAAATTGAACAATTTAGTTTAAAATTTTCAAATTCAAATCGATTTTCAAAAATGGAATGTTCACCCTTGCTAGTCTCATTGGTCTAACACTTTCATCATCGATTGAAATTAAATTGAGTTTTGAGTCCAATTGAATCTATTGCTAGCCCCATGGCTAATCACTTTAGAATTCACCATGTTGGTGGAGTACAACGTAAAAATATATTGGATCTAGAGTTATGATCACATTAGTTCAACCACCTCTTTTAGGATGTCCACCTCTAAGGTATGGTCTTACCTTTTTTGACTTTTTGACAACTCGACCTTGTGTCTAATGACTCAATGGTTGAGTAGTGGCAGGTGGTACCACATGTCATGAGTTCGAACCCAGCTGGCCATATGTTTATGGTATTTAGTAGGGCTGGGCAAGTACAGGTAACCGGCCCAAAAGCTAAAAACCGAAAATCGGGCCGAGAAATTCGGGCCCGTGTTTATGAGAACCGAAATCGGACCGAGTTGACTGGGTAACCAAAGTCCCGGTTAACCGATTTACGGGCCGATTTCGGGTCGGTCTCGGTCCTAAGAGCAAAAAAATGCTTCTACAGTTAAAACAAATATACTGGAACCATACAACAAAATTAAAAAAATTACCAAAAAAAAATTATAGCATACAACAAAAATTATATCAAAAAATTACAAAAAAAAAACATACAACAAATTACAAGATCAGATTCAAGATCTGATCTGATCTAGGGAAAGGCGGGGAAGGGAGGGGAGAGGGAGGCAGCTCGGCCTCCGCCTTCGCTGAGAGTACGTAGGGCTAGGAGTAGGCCTCCGCCTTCGCTGGGAGAGGGAGCCGATCGATCTCCGCCTTCGCTGAGAGAGGGAGGCGGTCGATCTCCGCCTTCGCTGAGAGTAGGGTTGGGAGTAGGCCTCCGCTTTCGCTGAGAGAAGGAGCCGGTCGATCTCCGCCTTCGCTGAGAGAGGGAGGCGGCTCGGTCTCCGCCTTAGCAGGGAGAGAAGATGGGAGGGTTGGCTCGGCCTCCGCTGTGAGAAGAGAAGAGGCGTCGCTGTGAGGAGAGTCTCAATTTTGAAGAGGCGTCGCTGTGAGAAGATGGGAGGGTCGGCTCGGCCTCCGCCTTCGCTGCTGTGAGGAGAGTCTCCCTCCCTCCCTCGTTGTTTTCCTCTCTGGTTTCCTCGCCATTTATAATTTCTGCTCAAATTGAGAACAACAAATCTAGAATCCTCAATAACAAAATGTTTTTTAAGTTAACTATTTAACTAACCTATTTAACCTGGGTCGGGCCGGTTACCCGACGGGTTTCAGAAAGGGAATCCGAGGCCCTAACCAGAAACTTCGGGCCGGGCTTTTACAATCGAAATTTTTTTAATTAATTAAAACCGATCCGAACCGATCCGATCGGTCTGGTTGTCGGTTCGGTCCGAATTTTCGGTCCTAAATGCCCACCCCTAGTATTTAGTACCAAAATTATCTTTTGTGAGTTATGGGATCTTAGAAGATGAATCACAAATATTTTAATGGGATCCTACACTCGTACCGTGGATGAATATAGGGAAATCAGAAAGAGGATGAAGTACGAAAAGTACATACCATAATTAAATCTAAAATATGATTGGCAAATTGCTCATTACCTATGTCTAATGAATGTTCTCCCCATAAAGTTTCCAAAAATTCATATGAATCGACCAACAAGGGATCACAGACATTTGCGAGGTAAATTCTAAAAATAGATCGAAGAACTAGATTTGCAAAAATTTAGGGTTTGAGATTTCAAAGAAAAGATAAACAATTCTTATCTTTTGTAAGTGCCCAAGTAGGGAAACACCTTTCCTTATACCTTTATAGACCAACTCTGAGTTAACATGGCCAATGGCAATTGTACACCTTAAGAGTAAGGTACCTATTTTTTTTTGTACAAACTAGATGTCTACCATATATGATCTTTTGATGTTAAGCTGCATGCAACTGTGATGTTTGCGTGGGTGAACACTGTTAGGCTTTAAGAAAATGTTAATTTCTCCAAGTAAATTTGAGATTTTCGGGAGAAAAAATTAGGGGTGGGCACAGTTCGAGTTGGTTTGGGTGTGGGCTAATCCCGGTTTTGGTCCCAATACAGTGAAACAGGAATGGTACGGGTCGGGAAAGCAAATTTTTTTGGGTTCACCCGATTTGTCCCGGACCATTTTGAATCGGGACGGTCCGGGTCGGGACTATGATATCCCGATTCAAATTATTTTTTTGGGTAGTCGATGAAAACAAGGGTGGTTGTTAGGGGTGGATATCCCATCCTGCGATCCCGATCCCGTCCCATCCTGATTTTTCCGAGTCTTAATGGGATTGAGTAATTCCATCCCGATCCCGTCCCGATTTAGAATGGGATGGGATGGGATGGAGATTTTCAATCCCACCAATCCCGTCCCGTCCCGAGCTAATTTTTTAATATTTATTATTAATATTTATTATTTATTTATTTATTTTAGGATTGCAATATTTGGATGCCCATACAAATTCAGTGATGTATAATTGTAAATTTGTAATCACTTCTCTCATTCCTTTAGTGTTGGAGAATTACTTAGTGTTTGACTTCTCCGATTCTAACTCAGTGTTGATATGATATAAGTTTTGGAAAATGACATTACAATAAAAATAAAACTATTGATGTTAGATCTTATAGTTTATCTTTGTTAAGCTCAAAATGAACTAGAAAGATTAGAAATTACTTTTAAAATGAGTAATGTTTTTTATTAATTTTGTCATCTCTGATTACAAATACATGCATTTATGACTCTTAAGCCAACTCTTACAGGCAGTAATTAGTAGTTACAATGAAACTTGTTACAAGTTAGTTTGAAAGTTGGAAACTTAGATGTCTAAATTGAACTGCGTGGTATACTGGTATTTTAGCGAGTTGGACAATTGAATTGAACTGAACAAAACAGTGATGATATGACAATAACAGATTTATGATGTATGTTGAACTGTAGTCATCTATAAAATTGAACTGAAAGCGAATCATCTGATGGTACAGAGAACCGAATTGGTCATCCTCTCTAACCTCTTCTCCATTACGATGTTTCCGCTGCTAATTTTATGCCGTGGTTGTATTCAATTAGTATATTGCTTAGTGTGTAAATCTTTAGTTTTTTTAGTAATGTTATGTCTTCATGGTGATACTGCTCTGATTCTGCTCAGATTATGTATGCTCTGATTAAGCAGAACACGTTAATCCCGTCCCAAACTCGTTTGGGATGGGACGAGGTCGGGATGAGATTTTTTCCATCCCATTTATACGGGATGGGTCTATCTCATCCCATCCCGTACCCACCCCTAGTGGTAGTGATGGATTCATCATAAACTGAGATCAAGTAACTGCCCTATTCTACCTCGCCCTCATGGGAAATCTTATGGGCTATCACTATGAAGATAAGGATCAAGAAGAAGAAAAAGAAAAAGATGAGGCTGAACAAAAGGAAGTTGTCAACAATCATGAAGAAGATAACAATGGGTCTGAATAGATATACTAATCTCTATCTTTTGTGTAATAAGCTTTTTTTTCGATACCTTAGAATGATGTACACTATATATTATGTGAATTCACATACAACAGTGTAGTTGGTGTGGTTCTTGCTCCCAAATCTTGAATTTACACCTTCACTGATTGATTGATGCTTTGCTATTGTAGTCTGATAATAAAAGGCATCCGAATGGCATTGAAGCCGCATAATAAGAGGCACTCTTGTACAAATGCCTTGACCTATAGGGTGGCTAATTCTAGCACACTTGACTTGCCAGAAGATTGGTCACCGACAACAACAATGGTTGGGAGCCGAATCCCTTCTTTCATCACCTTAAGGTGACGAAGCCCGTCTACTGCATCCAGCAATGCTCTAAACATGTCTTGAGAAAATCGGGGTTGTAGTCAACCACCATTGTCATGGATTTGTCGACTTGGAGACCCAGGGGGAACCCATTCTTTGTTAGGAATCACAAACTCAGTGTCGGTGGATGCACAAATTTGTTTATTAATGTTGCGTATTAATGTTGCGTAGGATGTCTGTTGTTTATGCTTAGTCAATAACTCCTGATTAATAGGAGCATGTTGTTTATTTCAGTTACAGGAGTATTTACTCCTTCGTAGTTACTTCCACCACGTTTCGAGTGCTGTTTCAAACGTGGCTTTATTTTAGGATTCAGTTTCTTGTAATGGCTTTATTTAAGCCAAGCTATTTCCCTTCAATGAAATGTATCATTCACCATATTGAGAGTTACCATTGTAGAGGTTGTACAAGTGGTATCAGAGCCTCATCACAGGGGCCTGGTTGTGAGTAATTGGAAGAGAAGGAGTGAGTGTGTGAGAGAAACAAATAGTGGGTGTGGGGGAAAGAAATAGCAAATTTCTTTCAGATCTAAGGAGTGAAGAGGAATGGCGGAAAGCAGTAATGGACGGTTTATGCAGGCTGCTATCCCCAAGTTTGATGGCCATTATGACCATTGGGCCATGTTGATGGAGAACTTTCTTCGCTCCAAAGAATATTGGGGTCTTATAGAGAAGGGGATCTCAGTGGTGGAAGATGAAGTAAGACCAACAGAGGCAGAACTCAAATTGATCGAGGAGCAGAAGTTGAAGGATTTAAAGGTAAAAAATTACCTGTACCAAGCAATCGATCGTGATATCCTGGAAACAATCCTGAATAGAGACACATCCAAACAGATTTGGATTTCAATGAAGCAGAAATTCCAGGGTTCAACCAGGGTTAAGAGAGCACAACTACAAGCTTTGCGGAGGGATTTCGAGGTTCTTCACATGAAAGAAGGAGAAACTGTCAATGCGTATTTTGCCCGTACTCTAATCATAGCCAACAAGATGAAGGCTTGTGGTGAGAGTATGAGTGAAACCATTATTACTGAGAAGATTTTTTGATCAATGGTCTCCAGATTTAACTATGTAGTATGCTCGATCGAGGAATCCAATAACCTTGATACGATGACCCTAGACGAGTTGCAGAGCAGTCTTTTGGTTCATGAGCAGAGGATGAGGACTCATGGAGAAGAAGAACAGGTTCTCAAGGTCACTCATGAGGACGGAGCAGGAAAAGGAAGAGGTAGAGGCGCGTTCAGAGGAGGACGGGGC
Source organism: Berberis vulgaris (assembly GCA_963556465.1). Lineage (NCBI taxonomy): Eukaryota > Viridiplantae > Streptophyta > Magnoliopsida > Ranunculales > Berberidaceae > Berberis > Berberis vulgaris. The sequence goes on from OY747133.1 coordinate 59,219,337, forward strand.
AGAGGGAGGCAAGGCTTCAACAAAGCTATTGTTGAATGCTATAAATTCCACAGACTAGGGCATTTCCAATATGAATGTCCTAGTTGGGAGAAAGCTGCACATTATACTGAGTTAGATGAGGTGGAGGAGTTGTTGTTGATGTCATATGTGGATATCAATAATGCCAACAGGGAAGGAGTATGGTTTCTTGATTCAGGTTGCTCCAACCACATGTCAGGAAACAAGCAATGGTTTGTGGACTTTGATGATCAGTTTAGGCACTCGGTGAAGCTGGGAAACAATACACGAATGCCAGTGATGGGAAGGGGAAATGTTAGGCTCGAAATTGATGGAACAACTCAGGTAGTAAGTGACGTGTTTTATGTACCTGAGCTCAAAAATAACTTGTTGAGCATTGGTCAACTTCAAGAGAAGGGGCTTGCAATCTTGATCCAAGATGGGGCTTGTCGAATTTTTCATCCTGCAAGAGGGCTCATAATGCAGACTATAATGACAACGAACAAAATGTTCGTGTTGTTGGCTATGGTGGTACCACAATCGTCAAAGTGTTTCGCAGTAGCTGCTGAAGATATCACTGATTTATGGCATCGAAGATACGGGCATTTGAACAACAAGAGTCTCAGAACATTGCATTCCAAGCAACTTGTGAAGGGGCTACCCCAACTCATGTCTGAAAGCAAAGTGTGCACCGTATGCACCATGGGAAAACACCATCGTGAAGCCATACCAAAAAATAGCCAGTGGAGGGCATCAGAGAGGCTTCAGCTGGTCCATGCGGACTTATGTGGGCCCATAACTCCTACTTCGAGCAGCAATAAGAGGTATATTTTGAGTTTCATTGATGATTTTAGTAGAAAAACGTGGATTTATTTCCTAGCTGAAAAGAGTGAAGCATTTGTGATGTTCAAAAGCTTTAAGAATATTGTTGAAAAGGAGATAGGGCATTTTATATGCTGTTTGAGAACTGACAGGGGTGGCGAATTTACTTCGGAAGAGTTCAACAATTTTTGCAAAACTCATGGTATAAAGAGACAACTTACCGCAGCCTATACCCCTCAGCAGAACGGGGTGGCTGAGCGTGAGAATCAGACCATTATGAATATGGTTCGCTGTTTGCTCACTGAGAAACAAATGCCAAAGGTTTTCTGGGCTGAAGCAGCTCGCTGGACTGTGCATGTATTGAACAAAAGTCCGACTGTGGCAGTGGAAGGAAAAACTCCCGAAGAAAGCTGGAGTGGGGTTCGACCAAGCGTGGAACACTTCAAAGTGTTTGGATGTATAGGCCATGTACATGTTCCAGATAGACAGCGTCTGAAGTTAGAAGACAAGAGCTACAAGTGTGTTCTTCTTGGAATGAGTGGAGAATCGAAGGCGTACAAGCTCTTTGATCCCATTGCAAAAAGGGTAGTTACCAGCAGAGATGTGGTGTTTGAAGAGAGTAACCGTTGGAATTGGGGGAGGAGTAATGAAGAGGACAGGTTTGACATTCTTGATTGGGGAGACAATGATGAAGGCAGTGATCATCATGAAGAAGAGAATGGTAAAGATGCGGGTGCAGACCAATAGAGTGAAGCATCAGGTTCAAGTGGCTTGTCAGTAGGAAATACACCGAGTCCAACTGAAGGAGGCACAATGAATTTAGTGGACAGAAGAAATAGAAGGGCACCAGCTTGGATGCAGGATTATGTTACTGGCGAAGGGTTGTCTGAGGAGGAAGACTTGCAAAATTTGGCCTTATTCATCTCACATGAAGATCCAACTCATTATGAGGAGGTTGCAAGAGATGAGAAGTGGAGAACTGCTATGAATGTAGAGATTGCAACTATCGAAAAAAATGATACTTGGGACCTAGTTAATTTGCCTGCGGGAGTGAAGAAGATCGGTGTTAAATGGGTATATAAAACAAAGTTGAATGAGAGCGGAGAAGTTGACAAATACAAAGCGCGCTTGGTGGCTAAAGGCTATGCACAAAAACACGGAGTCGATTACAATGAAGTCTTTGCACCAGTAGCACGTTGGGATACTATACGCATGATATTGGCACTGGTTGCACAGAAAGGATGGGTAGTGTTTCAGTTGGACGTAAAGAGTGCTTTTCTTTACGGTGAATTAAATGAAGTTGTGTATATAGATAAACCAGAGGGGTACGTTAAAGAAGGGGAGGAAAATAAAGTTTACAAGCTCAAGAAGGCACTATATGGGCTGAAACAGGCGCCTAGGGCATGGTACAGTCGGATTGAAGGGTATTTTGTCAAGGAGGGTTTCGAAAGGTGCAGCTCTGAGCATACACTTTTTGTTAAAACTGAAGACGGAGGTCGAATTCTGGTTGTTAGTCTCTATGTGGATGACTTGATCTTTACCGACAATGACGTTGGCATGTGTGAGAGGTTCAAGAGCTCCATGAAACACGAGTTCGACATGACAGACCTAGGAAAAATGAGGTACTTCTTAGGTGTTGAAATTCAGCAAAGTTCTCAGGGCATTCATTTGTGCCAAAAGAAGTACGCTCAAGAAGTCCTTGACAGGTTTGGAATGGTGAATTGCAATCCGGTGCAGAATCCTATTGTTCCTGGTACAAAGTTCACAAAAGAGGGTGGAGGCCCAGCTGTGAATGCGACGGTGTACAAACAATTAGTTGGTAGCCTTCTATATTTGACGGCTACTAGACCAGATGTGATGTATGTGGTATGCCTTCTAAGCAGGTTTATGGCTAGTCCGAAGGAAGCTCACATGGTAGCAGCTAAAAGGGTACTGATATACTTAAAGGGTACTTTGGAGATGGGGGTGTTTTACAAGAGCAGAACTGATGATATCCTAAGGGCCTACACCGATAGTGACTATGCTGGTGATATAGAAGACAAAAAGAGCACGTCTGGGTATGTATTTCTGCTGAGTGAAGGGGCTTTAGCTTGGAGCTCAAAGAAACAATCAGTTGTCACTTTGTCCACAACTGAAGCTGAGTACGTTGCGGCTGGTACTTGTGCTTGTCAGTGCATATGGATAAAGAGAATTCTCGACAGGCTCGGTCATTCTCAATGTGAGTACACTAAAATATTCTGTGATAACAGTTCTTCTATTAAGTTGTCAAAGAATCCGGTGATGCATGGAAGAACCAAGCATATAGATGTGAGGTTTCACTTCTTGCGTGATCTCACAAAAGATGGTGTTGTTGAACTAGTGCATTGTGGGACAGGTGAACAAATTGCAGATATAATGACCAAGCCCCTGAAGTTGGAGACTTTTGTGAAGCTTTGTGAGCTACTTGGAGTTCAAGCATTGCCAAGTATAAACTGATTGCTTCCAGCATTTTCAGTTTAGGGGAGGATTTGTTAGGAATCACAAACTCAGTGTCGGTGGATCCACAAATTTGTTTATTAATGTTGCGTAGGATGTCTGTTGTTTATGCTTAGTCAATAACTCCTGATTAATAGGAGCATGTTGTTTATTTCAGTTACAGGAGTATTTACTCCTTCGTAGTTACTTCCACCACGTTTCGAGTGTTGTTTCAAACGTGGCTTTATTTTAGGATTCAGTTTCTTGTAATGGCTTTATTTAAGTCAAGCTATTTCCCTTCAATGAAATGTATCATTCACCATATTGAGAGTTACCATTGTAGAGGTTGTACATTCTTCACTCTCTTGATGTTGTTTGATAGCATGTTGTGTGTAAAAAGCCTCATCTTTGCTTTGCTCAATCTCTATGAAAGAAGAAAAACAAAACGGATTCGGGGGGGGGGGAGGCTCAATCTTTATGAAATGTATCAATTTTTTTTTTTTTTGAAATCCATCGATCTGAGCCGTCAAATCTGATCCAACAGCCCAAAGAGGTGCACATGACCTCCTCCTGTGCTTCGTGCGCAGGAGCCCCCGGATCCAAAAACAACACTGATTAAAGTGATGGGGTTGGGAAATGGAAGATGAGTGTGAGTTAGTGTGGTTGGGTGAAAGGGACATCAAGATTAAAGTGATGGGGCATGTGGTCCTTGGTGGGTGCTTTTCATGATGTCCTTTTTCTATTAGGAGACGAAGAAGAAACAGTGAAATAAACAATTGAGGCTTAAATTTGAGTTGGGTTGGGCTTTAAAATAGGTCCAGGACACTAATCGGGAAAGAACGGGTCGAGACGGGACTAAATAAAATGGTTGAAACCGGTTTTATCTTGTTTTCAACCGGTTCGGGACTATACCAGTCCGGGTCAGGACCATACGGGTCGGAAATTCTTGCCCACCCCTAGAAAAAACAGAAAAAAATTAGCCCATCAAATTGACTTTTTTTTTTTTTTTTTTAAATTTTCCATTATGATACGTCTTTTCAAACATCTCACTTTTCCATAGCATTGTATACAAAATGCGAAATTCTAGCTGGCCTGGGAAAAACCAGCGAGGTTGCTGTCGGGGGGTGGGGGCAAATTTACACTTTTGCCCCCCCTCTTTAACAACCTTTTGGAAAAGGTGTTTAAAGGGGGGGGGGGGGGGGGGGGGGGGGGCAGCAACCTCGCTGGTTTCCCAGGCCAGGAAGAATTACTCATACAAAATATATCATGAAAATTTGCAAAAGTTTTAATAGAGAACAGTCGGCCACTTCATTGGCATGGAAGTTCGCTATAGTAATGAGGTGCACGGGGACACCCTTGGCCAGGTATGGTCTAACATTTTGTGATCTTAGAATAAACACGACTAAAAAATCCGATATAATAAAGTGAAAAACAAATGGCCCCTAAACCCGGCCATTACCAAGGATTCCCCCTCCCCCTTGCATTCCCTAGTTTGACAATTGATATAGATATTCTGATTTATGAGGTCTGGAGTTTAATTGTTTTAATTTTCGTTATGCAAAACAATATGATATCAAGCTTACATTATTGGAAGCAGTAAGGAATTCATAAAAAGTTATCCAGGATATGATGCTCATCAACCATCTTATTAGTCCACAAGCAACATGATGTAACAAATAGATTTACCCATTGGGCTCGGACAATCATTCCACATGCGCAGATTGACTAGCATACAATCTGTGTTTGCATCTAAAATTTGAAGAGATTCCTGTGAACCTTTAACACTAACCTACATGTCAATGAGATTCTAGTGCCTGTTATAGTCTTCTTGATTTGTTCCGTGCTTGTGGCTTCTATTGCACCCTCCAAGCTTGGAGAACAATACAAAAAACAGGCCTTTAGGGACGTAGTCAAAATTGTCGTTATAGACAACATTTCGTCGCCATAGATATTGGGCGACAAAATATTAGTTGCGCAAAGGTTGTTGCTACAGCTCTGTCTCGCAAGCCTTTGCGCGACGAAAATAAATCTTCGTCGCTACAAAATCCTTTTGCGCGACGACACCAAAGATCGTTGCAAAAGGGTGCGTCGCGTAATACTGTTTTGCGCGACGCTAATTTCGTCGCAAGAAATAGAATTGTTTTTCGTGCAAAATATACTTACGCAATTAACCATTTCGTCACATTAAACTTTGTCGGCATAACTCAATCGTGACGATCCCTTTCGTCGCGTTAGACTTTGTCGGCTTAACTCCATGGTGACGAACCTTTCATCGCGCAAGATATTCTTTACGCGACAACAATATTCATCACTGTAATGTTGTCACATGGGTTCCGTCGATCCAAACACGCTTGATCTATTCTTATGAGACGAAAATTTTTTGTCGCTTAAAGTTCTGTTTAATAATTTTGAAATCTTTTAATTCAAATATTTATTTTAATTAAATTTGAAATATTTATTAATTGAATCGTCTCACGCATAGAAACGTTTTGCTAATTTATTTAAATACTATTAACTTTACAAATTAATAATGTAAAATCATAATGTATCCATTACAAATTAAAATTTTTAAACCGTACTGTATAGTTACAAATTAAAAAAACACGTCAGTACATTTTTTAGGGATGTGGTGGCTGATGATGGTTTGTCGACAGTAGTGGGAGGCTCGACAAATTAATCCCCGACTGCTGCAGAGCCCCTAATAACATACTCCACCTAGTTGCCTCTTGTGCTTGTCGTTCCCCTTCCAGGGCCTCCCTCTCCGCCTCACGCGCTTTGGCAGCATTTAACTCATTCTGTAATTCCTCCACTTTTGACTGTAATGATGAAACGATTCCGACTGACCGCTGCGAAGCTGAAGATGAGGTGTTGACCTCACGAACTTTAGCTTTTCCCAATCCCCGAACAATCTTTCTGGGTCTTGGACCTAGCAATTCCAATGTCTCCGTCAAAATATGTAATCCTGCATCAGGATCGTCCATTGTGAGTTGTTCCAACGGAGTTCCCGGAGGATGCTGTGAGGCCACTCGCTCCATGTAGGCATCCCGCCTCTCCACCATCCTTTCCTTGATTAAAAAAATTATTAAAAATTAATAACTTTTAAAACAACAGAAGTGACAACATGCAAAAAATGCAAAGAATAAAACTTACATGCAACTTCACGGCCACCTCATTGCCAGGTAGTGCATAAACATCCTTGAACATGTCGATTTCTGGGAATTTTGAACCCTCCTACAAAACATTGTTAAAATAATAAACCAATTAATATAAACATTTAATTGAATGTATTGACTAAAAATAAAATAATGAAATGAAACATATGAGTTCACTTACTAGACGTCGTTCCTCCACCCTGTAAGAGAAGGGCAATGAACCAGAGTGATGTAAAATTTTCTTTTGACGTCGGTTTGCCTTGTTCGCCTCAGATCTTTTCTGTATAATTATTCAAAATATATATTAAACATATGCATTATTACATATATAAAAATAAATATGTTTATTTTAATTAAATAAAACGTTAATGCTTACCAGAAATGTGGGAGTTCGAAAATGATCGCACAACCACACCCACTCATCAGGCCTATGCTCCAATTCGATTGGGGGTTGTGCCTTAGCACTATCCACATCAGAAAACGTTTGGAAGTATCGGTGAAAATCATGCTTCCAATTCCTGTATCGATCCACGCACGTACCGGTGATATATTCATGAATGTTTGGATCATTCATGTCAAACTCAAAGTTAACCTGAAATTTTAAATAATATTTATTAGAGAATATTAAGGCCCAAAGAGATAAGTTATACCAAATCATGTAAAAATACAAGCAAAAACATGCAAAACCTTCAAAACTTTCTACATTATAAAGATTTTAATTATTAAAAGTTGAGATGAATGGCTAAAACTTACTGTGAGCGCGTCCAACACCTCGGCCTGCGTCTCGGGCTTGACCTCACTCCAAGATGAGGATGTCATCGGGCAATGGTTGCGAATGATTGCACCGATGTCATGCACCAACAAGCTATTAATCTTCGCCGATTGCGAGTGACGATGACTAGGATCTCACACTACGGGAATGCGTGTGTTAGTGGTTCGTGTGATCCTTTGGGATTTTAGTTGTCTATAGGGCCCCCTCGTTTTCTTTGCTATTGTAAAAAAAAAAAAATCAATTTGCCGAATATGATGAGGAAAACTTAAGTTTATTACCTCTAGGGAGCTCTCCATCTCCTTGGGGGGAGGGGTTTACATCCCCAATCATGGTTACAGTCTCAAGTGCAATCTCAGGAGCCGCTGATCGACGGTTTGTTCGTCTGGCGCTTCGTCGAGTGAGAACTTGAGGAACAAATCCAGACGATGAAAATTGATCAACTACCGGAACATTTGATCCATGTGCTGGTGGAGTACTGATAGAAGCAGCCCTTGTAGCGGGAGCATTAATGGCGGAATGAGCTACGTTGGGTAGAGGAGCGGCGACCGAACTACTAGAGCTCATATTCCCGAACGGATTAAATCCATCAGTTGCAAGCCCCAATCTGACATTGCGTAGGTCTTCTGCAAAATCGGGATACATAGTATTGAATGCTTTCCAAGCCTCTCCATCAGCAGGATGTCTCAAAAAATCATCATCAACCCTTCATTCCTTGTGCCATCTCATATGACTCGCAGTGTGCATCGACATGTACAATCGCTGCAATCTGGGCTTCAGTGGAAGATAACGCAAAACCTTTTGTGGAATTTTCTTCGTTTTATTACTAGAATTAGGCTTATATCTTGGCTCATTGCACACAGGGCATGCATCCATCCCTTCAATTTTCTTATAAAATAATGCACAGTTGTATTTGCAAGCATGAATCTTTTGATACCCCAAACCAAGACAATTCAACAATTCTGCGCGTTACGATAATCCTTAGGCAAAACGTTTTCCTTCGGAAGCATCCGCTTCATAATTCCCATTAAATGAGAAAAACACTTATTCGACATATGATGTTTCACTTTACAATGCATCAACTCCACAATGGCAGTAAGCAGGGAGCACTCTGTGCAACCGGGGTATAATGCTTGTTAGGCTTGTTTCAACAGTCTTTCATAGTTTTCTAACTCTTCACTTTGCAGCATGTTGGGAGGTACAATATCTCCTACCATATCATCAATGCCATCTTCGTTCATCGATGCATATGGATAAGCGTCATTTATTATACCCATAACTTGGTCATTATCATTCATGGACGTTTCTTCAATGTGCGACACAAGTGGCTGGGAATTCGTTGAAGTCGAACCAAATTCTCGTTGCTCCCCATGATAAATCCACCTCGTATAATTCTGAATCATCCCATACCTCGCCAAATGATATCGAACCATATTGAATGTCTGCCACAAACAATTGTTACAACATTGACATAGACACTTGCTATGATTCGTCGTAACAGTGACATGTGCCCTTGCAAACTCAATGAAGCTCTCGATCCCATTTAAATATTCATCACAACATTTGTCCTGATTTTGTATCCACTGTCTTTCCATTACGTCCGTTTTCAGTTTATAAACAAAACATGAGAATTCAAGAGAGTTAACGACACTAATGCGATTAGGTTTCAATGTGGAAAAATTTCAGCAACATCTCAATTGCAATTCTTCAAGTGGACGATGTAGATATTATTAATTAATAAATATCTAGTATGCACTCGAAAAACAATGTGAGACACTCCCAAAAATCCACATGATAGCAACCTAATTTCATGAAATTTCAAACAATAAAAAAATTAGCAATTTCCTCACCGTTCTCCAAGTGAAAGAGAGAGACGATTGGAGGCGTGGCCGGCGCCGGTGATGCAAAGAGAAGACGAAACCTATCTAAGTGTTGGAAGCTTGGAGTATATAGTGAGAGAAATCAATCGAGCAGAGAAAAAGAATAAAATGAGAGGAGAAAATAGTGAAAAATGCAGATCTGATTATTCTAATTCGTGGAGAAGATGAACAGGTCAGAGCTTGTGCGACGACACCGTTCGTCGCCCTGGGATGTTTTAGGCGATGAATCTGCTCGCTTGTCGTGACGAATCTTGGTTGTGAATACTTTATGCGACGAAGGTTTCCAGTTCGTCGCGTAAGATATTTTTAGGCGACGACAACGTTTGTCGCCCTAGGATGTTTAAGTTGGTCGTTCAAAGTGGCCGACACATAGCAATATGTATTTTAGGGCGACAAAACTATTTCGGTTTAAGCGACAATACTTTGTCGCTTAAATTTTAGGCGACGAAGGCTTCCTGTTCGTCACGTAAGATATTTGTAGACGAAGGTTTTCTGTTCGTCGCATAAGATATTTGATGCGACGAAGGTTTCCAGTTTGTCGCGTAAGATATTTGATGCGACGACGGTTTTTAGGTCGTCGCGTAAGATATTTTTATGCGACCAAACAGTGTGTCGCTCGAGGATATTCAAGTTGGTCGACACGTAGCCCTAGGTATTTTAGGGTGACAAAATATTTGGTTTTAAGCGACGACACGTTGTTGCATATTAGGTATGCGACGAAGGCTTTAACTTCGTCGCGAAAGAAGTTTTGATGCGACGAAACAGTTCGTCGCGTTAAGTAGTTAGCTATTTTTGTAATTGCGTGACGAAATTAAATATGTCGTCGCATCAGGATAATGTTGAGCGACAAAACTTCCCTCGTCGCGCTACGAGTCGTCGCAAAAGGGGATTTTTTTAGTAATGGAAAGCGACATTTCTATGTGATATTTAGAGCTTCGACAACATTTACAGCCTTAAAATGAATACATGCACAACTTTTTATACTGATCTTAACTAGCATATAATAAATCACTTTTGCTTCTATGAACAGGCAGTTAAATGGCTTCGTTGATTTGTTCATGAATCTAACTTTCACTTACCTTGTCCAGTTGGTGCACAACACTGTCCTCTATGCCGTGCAAGTAATCTGTGCATTAAAAGTGCTGATGAGAAACTTTATTTGGAAATAAATGAAGAGAATCTAATCTAGAAATACACAAAATGCACCTGAGTAAGCATCGTCTTTGAGTATCAGTAAACTGCAAGGCATCAACAAAAGAGTGGAGGAACAATTGTGGTGATTAGGAAGGACATTCATCTTCATTTTCGGCTTTTAATATATCAGAATTTGCATTTGTGTCAGTACTTTCTTTGTTTGAGGAAACCTCCAATCTTGAATGTGGAGTGAAGTTCATCACCGCATGTGAACCAAGCGATAAAATGGCTACAACTGGAAAATATAGAGGCCCATCCTGATGTGGCTGTATCACGCATGATAAACATAAGTGTCAATGTCCACTTACAAACACACACACACATACACAACTTGAATATTCAACGAAGATCATAACTAAGTTGCATTCCCTACTGTAAGTTAGTAATAGTGAAGAGACACTCTAACTTCCAGAATACTTGGCTCGAGTGTTTAAACATTGATCCAGAATATACATTAGGCATACACATTCTTAGCCTAACTAAATAAAACTTGAAAAAAAAAGAAGTTAAAAATGACCCAACCTATGTAACAAGGACTCTTTATTCATACAAAAAATATCGACACATACCATGTCAGATCTATATGTCATCACTTACGGATACTCCCATCGAACATTCTATGCTCAGATCAACTTTTTCACGTATCTTTCAAAAGTTTCAAAATTCTTTACAAATGTTACAAGCAATCATGGCAAGTTGACAGTACAATTGTACAATTTTAACTACAAGTGAATGAATATGACTAATAATTCAAAACTTATTACTGAAAAGGTAAATAATACTAAAATGTAAGGATGTTTCCCTGCATTTTCGTATTGTTTTATTTAACCGGTGTGTCCAACACCTCGTTTCAGTGACAGCAACCAGTACTCGGCTGTGTCATTGTTACATAGGATCAAACCAATCAGACACATACTCTTGGCATCTAAAGGAGTAAAACTAAATATATAACATACAATAAAGCAGAGCTGTCAAGAATAACCATCCAAAGAAGCAAAATTGACAGCATACAAGCCATCTCAAAAGTAATAATGATAACAAATTAGTAAGTCTGCAAAATCCATGTGTAGTTGCATAATTTCAATTAAAGTATATTGGCAAAATTCTCTCTCTCCCTCGAAAATCTCTCAAAATTGAAACCCTTATATATCAAAATTCTCAAACTCTCCAAAATGCAACAACTCAAAAAATGCCAGCTCTCAAAGTGCAAAATGCATATCTCTTGTGACTCCAACTCTTCTGTAAGTAGGGATGGCAACGGGGCGGATTGGGGCGGATTTGGAAAAATCCATCCCCACCCCGTCAGGGATTGCGGATCTCCGAATCCGCCCCGAATATCCGTTTATCTATTTAGTCTAAAACCATCCCCGCCCCGGACGGATCGGCGGATATCCGCTCCGCCCCAATTAACCATTTAATTTATAAAAAAAAATGTTGAATGAATTTAATTTACAAATTGATAATCAATCAATTCTCTAACCAGAGATCAATTCTCGAAGCATTCTTTGAGATCAATTCTACCAAAGCAAAGATAATACAAAATCGAACCAAAGCAAATACAAGATTGAACCAAAGCAAAAAGCTCACAAAAACATCCAAGAAGCACAAGGATTCTTACTGGTAAAAGATACAAAAATTATAACAAAAAATTACAAAAAAAAAAAAATCGAATTAAAGAATCAAGATACAAAATTATAAAAAAATAACGATCTAAATAATCTGGATCTCAGATCTTAGATCTCAGATCAGAGATCTCAGATCACATATCTCAGATCACATATCTCAGATCTTTGATATCAGATCAGAGATCTCGATCTTACAGTAGGGGAGAAAAATGAGAGGAAGGCTTCGACTTCGACCACCTTCGAGCCTTCGATCGACCACCAGAGAGGCATGGATCTTTGATCTCAGATCAGAGATCTCAGCTATCTTGATCTTTCTCACAATAGGGGAGAAAAAGGAGAGGAAGGCTTCGGCTTCGACTTCGACCACCAGACCACCCTTCGAGCCTTCGATCGACCACCAGAGAGGCAGGCTTCGATCGACCACAGAGAGAGAGGCTTCGATCGACCACCAGTGAGGCTTCGATCGGCCGAGCCTTCAAGCACACAGAGAGCTTTCGCTCTGTGAGAGGCGAATTATGAAATGAGATTGTGACAGTGAATGAGAATGTGAGAGGGGTTTTCCTATTTATAGCCCAAGGGCATTATAGTAATTTAATCGTTTAAACGGATATCCGTGGGGCGGATATGGCCAAATCCGTATCCGCCCCGAATAATAAACGGATACAGTTTGGATATCCGTATCCGCCCCAACCTCCATCTACCCTTAACCAAATCCGCCCCAAACGGGGCGAGTGGGGCGGATATCCGTGAAAATCCGCCCCACTGCCTTCCCTATCTGTAAGTGAGTCATTCATTCTATGTTTGGGTTTAAGATTTTTGTTTGGATTGTAAGTGAGCCACCCATTGTTTGCTTTTGTGCATTTGTGTATTTGTTTTCATTTTTAAAGTAGAATTGTTTATGTTTTTATGCATTAATCGTTTAGTTCGTCCTTTGGTAATGAAAGTAATTGCGAAGGCGGATTTGGTGGTCACTAGGGCTCTAAATTGGTATTTTTCTTATTAGAATGTAGGAAAATGAAATATATAATGTTGTTTTACATCCAAATTGGCTAAAGTATTGCTTAAGAATTAGTAGAATTTATTGTACAAAAAATTTGTCTTGAAGTAATTGTTTCCTTTTATTTAAAGGTTTATCATGTCTTCTGTTGGTCATGATGTTGTTGGGGATGATGGAGGTGATAGAGATCATAGACGACCCATGATAGTGTCTGCTCGAAAATAGAGAGCAGAAAAGGGCAAATAACAGGTAGAAGAACGAAAAAAAAAGAATAGAACAAACTATGGACAAAAAAGTAAGGAGGAAGATGAGATAGGAGCAAATGGGGATTCAAATAGATCCTCAAGAAGCATATAAACAAGTAATTATATTGCAAAGTTAACCCCAATCAGAAGGGCAAACAGGTTTGAGTGGTGTGGGTGTTGGACATGAATGTGAGGAGTTAGAGGAGCGTGAGAACATGCCTGTGGATGAGAAGGAGGCAGGGGATGATGAAGAAACAGCAGCAGAAGAGGGTAAAAAAGAAAAAGATGCTAGATGAGACTCTTATCCTGGTGGTGCTGTGGATTGTTCTACATTAGACGATTACCATGGTCATATTTCTCGTGCCATTTGTGAAGGTGAGCCGGTAAGTTAATAGTTTTAGTTGGTTAAATTATATAAGCGTGTTATTTATATATATTTCGACATTGAATTACTTAATGTATATGTTTCTTGTATTTAGGAACGAGGCGCATTGCGGTGTCGGCATCAATATATGAACTTTATAGATTAGGAATTGAAACATGAGCCGAAAAAAAAGTAAACAGAATGATTTACAATAATGATCTGTATCCCTTGATTAAATATCGTAAGGAACGTCTTGATAAGGTGACCATTTGTGCTTTTGTGGAGCATTGACAACTTGAGACCAACACTTTTCACCTACCTTTTGGAGAGATGAGCATCACTCTAGACGATGTCTACCGTATAACTCATTTGTCGCTAATTGGTAAGCCGGTTAGAACGATGATGAAGATGACGGTAGATGAATGTGTTACATTATTGGTGGATGGTTTGGAAATTGAAAGTAAAAAAACAAATGTCCATGTGAAGAAGCATGAGAGATCTGTGGAAATAAAATTTATTCAGAACCACTGTTGTAGACAGGCTACAGAAGCTGATTCTCTTGAAAGGAAACAATAAATGTTAGGGGTTACTTGTTGTTTCGTCTAGATATGACTATATTTGCTGATAAAAATGGAACAAAGGTTTATATTGAATATTTGAAGATGCTGATGGAAGTGGATGATGTTAATAAGTTTGCATGGGGAGTAGCAGCTTTGGCAGTCTTGTTTCATCAGTTGAGCGGCGCTAGCAGAGAGGGAACGAGGCAAATTGTTGGATATATGCCTATTTGGAAGTATGTTTCGAATTTTTTATTTTGTTAATTACCCTCAAAATATATAAGAATTTCATAATATTTATTTATGTTGTTTTCGTTTATAGGCATGGATATATGATCACTTCAGACTCTAGGATAATACAAAACTGACGTGGGATGCTAGACTCCCCACCATGGCTAGTAGGAACCCCCACAAATTGTAGGGATTTTGGACGAACAAATCATCAGTCTTAGGGAACATCACGATGACATGTTTCCTGAAGAGGTAAAATGCATCTTTAAGTTCAATAAAATTTATTGTATGTGTCATATATTAATAAGTTTTAATTATATAATTCGCAGGTACTTTGTGACCCTTACGTGGAGTCCAAGGGAAACACTCCCCTTCATAGCATTACATGGTTCACAGGATGTTAGTTATGCCTCGACATAGAAGAACCCTATCACCCTAATAGAGTTATGAGAAAAATGGGAAATGTACAAGTCATCCCAATTCTTCCAATCCAAGCCAAAAGGAAGAATAGAGCCCGATCTAGCAAACACTATTACGTGAAGTATGAGGTGTTGTCTTCGTTCGCTCGAAGGTGACATTATCATGTCGTGTCAACTAACCAACAAGGTGCCCCCATGAAGCTTCCATGAGACTGTGCGGTAGATTACTTGGACTGGTTTTACCGCATTAGCCATCCCTTTGTACAACCACCGAACAAGAGGAGAAGGCATTCTATAAGAAGATATTTGTTTTTTTTTTTTTTCAAATAAGAGGGTAAGTACAAACATTTTACACTTGTGTAATTTCAAAAATTTACATGGTTTGCATTAACATCTAATGTTTCCATACAGGAGATTGTCATTGCTCATGCTCCTAACGTGATCAATCCCTCTATTGAAGAAGGGGGGAACGTCGACAAGGTTATTTTGCCCATCCGACAAAATAGAATATGAGATTTGCTAGATGAAATGTCTACGTCTGTTACCTTGGAACAATAGGAAGAAGAGCTTGATGTACGTCCTAGTGTTGACAGTTGTGAAGTTGATGGTGGAGGAAGTGAGCGTCGAAGCAAATCGAGGCATGAACAAATATTATATGTTCGGAGGCGACAAAGATAGTGTCTTAATTTTGTAAACTTAAAAAAAAAACATTTGGGAAATATTTGTTTAGAAGCTTCAAGTTTTGTAAACTTTAAATTTTTTTTTGTAAACTTCAGGTTTTTGTTTTCTAATGAGCTTTAAGTTTTTACTTATGTTCGATATAGATTATTCAATTTGTTAAGATATTGAATGCGAGGCTATTGTTGTAACAAAGTAACAAACAATGCGACAATGACATAATTTGCCGAAATAATTATCAGTAGAGAAAATAATTATAAGAACATTATGAAATAATTATCAGAAAAGATTATTTCATTATGTCCAAAAGCAAATTATGCAAATTAACAGGTTTAAGCAAATAGGTGGTGAAGAAAGAGTACAATGAAATAATTATTTGAACATAATGCGACAATGCGACATCATGTCAGAAAACAAAGCGACAAAGTTTAGGTTTGATGCGACAATGCGAATAAGGTCAGGAAACAAAGATTTAGGAAAAAACTCAGAAATCTGAGTTTCAGAAAAAAAAATGGTAGGGTTTTGTTCTGTTTGCAGAGAACAATGTTCAATGCGAACAAAAGTTTGTTTAAAAATTTTGCGTGTTCCCAGAGAGCAATGCGGGGACAAAGAATTTCCTGTTCGCAGAGAGCAATCCGGGGAAATACAAAAAGTTCATAGAGAGCAATGCAAGACTTTTGAAAAACCTCGCCTTGCACTATCGAGGTTTTTGAGTTTCCCCACATTGATCACTGTGAACACGAATTTTTTTTTTCTCTTCACAAGGATCAATGCGGGGATTTTCAAAAAATCCCGCATTGTACACTGCAAACAGAACTTAAACCTGCATATTTTTTTGTTCTTCTGAAATTTAGAAAAATTGTTCAGTTTGTGAAACTTTTTTTTTAAACTTAGTTTTCTGAAGTTTATGCGCATTGTCGCATCAAACCTAAGCTCGAACCATACAAGTTTTTCGAACTAATCATTTATGTGAAATCCATATAAGTCACATTGTCGCATCAAACTAGAGTTTTCTAAATTTTTTCTGATATTATTTTCTGATTTCGCATTGTAGCATAAAACTAATCATTTTTCTGATCTCGCATTCTCGCATCGTACATAAACAAAAACTCAAACTAATAAGAGTCAAATTCCATATAATATGTTAACAAAATCTCAAAACATACAAGTCTTCCGTTAAAAAAAATGGTGACTTTTCTAACAAAACAATGTTTCGACTTCTTCACATTCTTTGCCATTTACATTTTTCATATGCATTTTTTTCATCACAATAATGGTTAGCAAAATACAATATGTGCATCGGTCTTCACTACCTCGTTCGACTTCTTCACATTCTTCTTTTTATTGTCATTGAACTTCCTCACCATTGTCGTACCAATACCAAGCTGGACATCAAAACTACTCTTCAACGAGATTGCCAAGGGAAACATGCGACACAACCAAGTTGGTACTATAGGAGGCAATGGTGGATTCGATTGCATATGAAGGAGGATATAGTGACTGCTCTAAGCCAAGTGTGCCATGAAAAAAACGCGTCCTTTGTCAAACTATGGTGCCGGGTAAACATAGGGAAAACATGTCATGCTTTGGTTCCCATAACAAACAAATACACATTGGTAACGGTTCGCTGCCAGCTCTAACATATCGGGGTCCATAAACCAACTTTTCATGTCTATCCGCACCTGGCCTTCTGAAATTACCAAAGCGTCATTCACAACAATTACCCTTGACTCGTGCCACATTGCAAGCCACAACTCTTCATTACTTTGAAGCTCCATCAACAGTTCTTTCCGTACATGTTTCCAATCGCTTGCGTTGTCATAATGGAGGAATTTGGCTATACATCGAAAGCCACAGTTTCCGTCGTCTGGAACGTTGTCAATGTCGTAAATATAATCCCGTATCCAAGACGAAATTTGCCTCATCAATCCATTGTTATGAATTTTTGGCTTCTTCTTTTTGATTGACAACTTTTTACTTTTGCCTTTCATTTCTTCTTGTGTCATGGCGTATTCGTGTCCCGATGGATCCATTTTCCGTTGCCCAAAATGCATAAATTTATCGATTCATGCACTGACAAAGTACTCCTTATGTGGATACCAAACTGTCTTGAGATATTTCAAACACTTTGGGTACTTTTCCCATCTTCTATCAAACTCAATT
Organism: Berberis vulgaris; assembly: GCA_963556465.1. NCBI lineage: Eukaryota > Viridiplantae > Streptophyta > Magnoliopsida > Ranunculales > Berberidaceae > Berberis > Berberis vulgaris. The sequence continues at coordinate 59,236,884 of OY747133.1, forward strand.
GTGGCCTTATTCCATTTATCTTCTTTACTCGATCTATACAAATCTGAAAACTCGGCTCACCAGTCATATGTTTCTTACAATTTTCTCAACATTTGTGTTGATGTGCCATGTGCACAATAATCTCCTTGCCTTTGAAAAAACTCGCTCAACAGCCTTGATAAAACCCAGTTTTCTATTAGTCACAGACACACTTGACAAATTGTCTGGCTCGAAAATTCCTGCAAGCTTTTCCAATGCCCAAGCGTATGACTCTTCATTATCAAAATACATAAAACAAAATACAACATTGAAGGTTTTTTTGGTGGACGTCACACCAACAATCTCAAACAACAACATCCTATAGCGATTCGTTTTATACGTGCAATCCATAAACATTACTTGTAGAAAACACTTTGCCAAATGAATAGATTTAGGATGTGCCCAAAAAAGGTTGGTGACTCTATTCCCTTGGTCAACAGAATGTCACTCTATGTACTTGTGCTCCCTCAATAACTCTAGAGTATATTACAAAGTTGTCCTGTCTATTTGTTCGAGTACCATAAGCCGACACAATACATTGTAAATATGCTTCAAATTTGAGATATTATTCGGATACCTCTCTTTCAGCCGAGACAAGATGTTGCGAGGGCTCACACCTGATTTCACCATATTCTGCACATAAATCATCTCATCTACATTCAATTTTTCCAGCAAACAAATGACTAACAAGTGACTCTGATCGAGGATGATTGTGAGATCCCTCTCAACTGAAATTTGCACCCACACTTCTTCGTACTACTTGATCAAACAAAATTCTTTAACCTTTTATCGAACTGCCCTCCCCTTTCACAACCAAAATGGATCATTCCCTTCCGTCTTTAGTTAGCCGATTTCGATTTAGTGATAATAACAACTATGTTATTATCCCTACCGATGCCTTGGACCCAAGCTATCAATGCAGATCTTGATGAAAATACCTAAAAAAAATTTAAAAACTTGGTAATAACAACATATTTATAACAATGAAAAATGGTGAAGACGAAAATAAGTAAAAACTTACATACCTCGTCTGTAACAAATAATTGACTATCATCAACTACCAGTATCAATGATCTTTCTTCATTGTTATTGTCGCCACTTCCATCACCATTTTGCATAATGATTCAATTTATATTTTGTTTCATATATTAATAAAAAAATTAATTTACTTATTAACAAAATGGCGATCACCTCTAAATGGTTGGTCTTTGGGTTCTCAACATCGTTAAAAGACATCTTCATATCTATTATATCCATTAGAAATGCCTATGCACCAATGCATCATACAATAATCAATCAATTATTTTGAAAAAAAACAATTACATGCAAAGTAGATGAAAATTATGCAAATTATCTCCATTGAAATGGATTGTCCTTGCTATTTAAATTGCTCATCTTCTTCACCCTCCATTGAAATGAAATGAAATAAGTTCTTCCAAGTGAAATGTGGTGGAATGCAACCGAGGAGGGAGATATAGGGAAACGGCGGAGGAGAAGGACGAAGAGACGAAGGGTATATGTTATTTCCCTTTGCGATTTTGGGGTTTTTGCGAGAAGGAAGAGATAGGGAAGAGGAGGAGGACAAAGATGACGAACCTTGCGAGGAAGTGAAGTTTGGTCGTCGAGTTTGGGACGACACGCAGCAAGGAGTGTGAGAGATCGATGGAAGGAAAATAGCGTTATTCATTTTTTGGGGTTTTTTTTTAGTTTTTCGATTTTCTTTTTGGTTTCTTTTTAGATTTAGCATATTTATTGGTGGTGTGAGCAAGTAAGAAAAAAAACGCAATGATAGTGTGAGGAAAAGAAAATAGTGGTGTGGAGTAGTTGTTGGGACAAATACTAATAAAACAATACCAAGGAAATAATCTAAAGCAATAATAAACGAGACACCAAGATTTACGTGGAAAACCCTTCAATGTGAAGGGAAAAGCCACGGGGCAAATCCGAGAGAATCCACTAATCAAATAAGAAGTACAATAACTTCTCAAGTTTTTTGCCCAAAGCTTGAGTAATACAAGGAGTAAATAACACGGGTTATCTCACAGCAAATTAACCCAAAACTCCTTCAACTTCTTCTATCAAATCAATCGACAAAACTAAGTCGATATCGCAGTCATGCGTCACACTTTGTCGCACAAAATCGCGCCCAAAGAATCAGACACAAAGTCACCGTCCACGCGCACACAGCCGCACCAAACACCAAAGAGAATACTATGTTATCTGTTGCTTATTCACGCAGCAGCTTATATGAAAACACTATAAATAAAACTCTGTTTTATGCACCTATTTATATTTGTTTGCAGCCGCCCAACACAACTTCAAATAGAACTTTGTTTCTATTTAATTAGAGTGATTCTATATGTCGAGGTAATGGGCGAGGGAGGGTGGAGCGCACGTGCATTGCTAAAAAAAAAAAAAAGTGCAGGAAATCAAAAATTTGGGGGAGAAGGAGGGAATGGCCGAGCTCTCCCCATTTTCATTCTCAAAGCTCAGAGCCAGCCCTCCCTCTCCCTCTCCCCATTTTCCATCTCGACACCCTCTCCTCCAACGAAGCTCTCCCTCTCCACCTTCTCCCCATCATCGACTCAAACGAAGCCAGAAAAGAAGAAGGAGAAGAGAAGAAGCTCCGTCGTCCCTTCCCTCGCCGAAAAGCTCAGACTCGAAGAAAAGCTCTCCCCAACTGAAAAATTCAACCGAAGGCAAGTCTTCCCTTCATTTCTAGATCTAGGTTCTAGATCTAGGGTTTCTCTCTCTCGTTGTTGCATCTCTTCTTCTTCTACACCTTTTTTCTGTGTTTGTTGTTGTTGTTGGTGTTTGGGGTTTGCTAGTTAGGGTTCATATTTAGGGGGGGCATTTCTGCATCATCAATTGTGGCGCAGAAACCAGCCTCAAAGGCGAACTCATATTCTTCATTCTTGACGCAGCTACATATGGATTGAATTAGGGCTTCTTCTTATTCGGGTACTCTCTATAACCCCTTACGTTCAATTTCTGGATCGCTGTTGGGTTTTTGAGATTGGGTTTCGAGTGGTTTGGGTGATTTAGGGATTCGGTTGTGAGAATTTGTGGGTTTTGAGAGTGGGTTGTATTGGGGTTTGAGGGATTTTGTGTTGTGGGTGGGAAAGAATTGATTTTTTTTTTGAGTTTTTGTGTTTCCCCTTTCGTTTAATTGAAATTTGTATTGTTGGTTTGACGAAATTTGTGTGCTTTTTTTGTGATTTTGGATTGGTCATTTGGGGTTTGTGGGGTTAAGCTCAAGATTTAGGGTTGTAGGGTTTAATGGGAAATGAGAGACAAAGCTTTACAAGCCTTGTTAGACCTGCAAACAAAAGAAACATGCAGAGAGTTAGCTCAGTTACTGAGATTAAGAAGTTGAGAAGGAAAGTTAGGTTTGCTAAGTTATATGAAGCTTTTGTCAGTAACTGAGCTAACTCTCTGCATGTTTCTTTTGTTTGCAGGTCTGACAAGGCTTGTAAAGCTTTGTCTCTCATTTCCCATGAAACCCTACAACCCTAAATCTTGAGCTTAACCCCATAAACCCCAGAATGACCAATCCAAAAATCACAAAAAAACACAAAAAATACACAAATTTTGTCAAACCAATAATACAGATTTCAATTAAACGAAAGGGGAAACACAAAAACTCGAAAAAAAATAAATTCTTTCCCACCCACAACACAAAATCCCTCAAACCCCAATACAACCCACTCTCAAAACCCACAAATTCTCACAACCGAATCCCTAAATCACCCAAACCACTCGAAACCCAATCTCAAAAACCCGACAACAATTCAAAAATTGAACGTAAGGGGTTATAGAGAGTACCCGAATAAGAAGAAGCCCTAATTCAATCCATATGTAGCTGCATCAAGAATGAAGAAGATGAGTTCACCTTGGAGGCTGGTTTCTGCGCCACAATTGATGATTTAGAAATGCCTCTCCTAAATCCGAACCCTAACTAGCAAACCCCAAACACCAACGACAACAACAAACACAAAAAGAAGGTGAAGAAGAAGAAGATAAGCAACAACGAGAGAGAGAAACCCTAGATCTAGAACCTAGATCTAGAAATGAAGGGGAGACTTACCTTCGGTTGAATTTTTCAGTTGGGGAGAGATTTTCTTCGAGTCTGAGCTTTTCAGCGAGGGAAGGGACGACAAAGCTTCTTCTCTGGCTTCGTTTGAGTCGATGATGGGGAGAAGGTGGAGAGGGAGAGCTTCGTTGGAGGAGAGGGTGTCGAGATGGAAAATGGGGAGAGGGAGAGGGAGGGCTGGCTCTGAGCTTTGAGAATGAAAATGGGGAGAGCTCGGCCATTCCCTCCTTCTTCTCCCCCAAATTTTCGATTTCCCGCATTTTTTTTTTTACAATGCACGTGCGCTCCACCCTCCCTCGCCCATTTCCTCGACATCTAGAATCACTCAAGAAAACAATCACATATGAACAGGAACTCAAAAAGAATAAAAGAAAAATAGTTATTGGGGATACATGGCAGAGTCATACACAATGCAATCTGATCCTATCATTTTCAATTTCTTAGTGTTCTTAAGAAAAAGAGTTTATCCGTCATCACCATACTAAAAAACAAAAGATTAATGCTTGAGATGTTGATAGTCAATGAACCTTGGAAGTAGAGAAAAAGAGATTCCAATAAGGGGAGGTTGCTAACTAAATGCACCAAAGACTAACCTGAATGAAGGTAAAAGAAGTACCGACCTATGCAGTTAACTCAGAAATATACTCACCACTCGGTCTAGGTACTCGCTCCTAGGCCGAGTCACTTAGAGAGTAATCCGGAATTATCCCCTCTTAAGGAACGTATAAATGATTAGAAAAAGCAAAAGAGTTTGCATATTGGGGTTAATCCCATAATACAACAAGATAAATAAAAATAGAAGTAATAGAAAAAAAAAAAAATAGAAGTAATAGAAAAAAAAAATAAAAAAATGGCACAACCCCAAAAAAGACACATGAAAGCCACAACGGAAATGCTAGGAAAACATGTTTTATAAACATGTTTTCTAGCCATGTTGTGGTGTATATCCACCTCAGCATTTTAACAAAAACGAAATTGGAAAACAACATCTTGATTGGATTTCTGTGAATCAGCAAGGAGAGTGGAGCAAATCTTGATTGGATTTCTGTGAATTAGAAATTGAGGGAATCGAGCAAGGAGAGTGGAGGTGGTTCGAGAGCGAGAAAATCATTTTCTTGGTTCTCCTCTTGCCATTCCTCCTCCACTCATTCGGTTTACCTTCGCCATTTAGGGTTTCCTCGTCGCTCCAAGATGTCTCCTCCGCCGAGTCCAAGATCGCCCCCGTAACCCTCCGGCTCGACACCGATTCGTCCTCTTCTCCTCCTCCACCAGACTACCTAGCCGAGTCGTTCTACCTCTCCAAAGAAGATGAACTCGAGTGGTTCGATCAAAACGCTGCATTTTACGAGCGAAACGAGTCTACCAAGGGCAACTCTCACCCAATCTCAACCTCTCAACGCTACACCTCTTCTTATTCAGCCTTCAATTTGAAGTCCAAAGCCGCTATCATCTTAGGGCTAACAAAGAACAAGACTACCAACTATACTGACTATAAGTTTCGACGAAATTATAAACATGTCAATATTGCCCGCTTCTTTCCTAAGCGGTCCAGATTGTCTGGAAAATCGACCCTCCCGCTCAGCGAATCGAGATCTCACAAGGTTTCTTGCATTGGGAGGGTCAAGTCTAAGCGGGATGGAAGAAGCCGTCGCATTCGGCAGCAGACGAAACCAATAACACCAATCGATATCGATAATACTGAACCGGTGAGAACACCAACGGTACGGACCGGGTTTTGGAAGACATTGAAATCGGCTTTGGTGGAGGAGGAAGGCGGAAGACCCAGGCGGTTGATGAAGACACACCACCAACAACAACGAGTCGGATCGCGACGAAAGAAAAAACAGCTTTTGTAGTGACTGAGTTGGTGGCCGATCCATCCCTGCCGCCCGATTTGGGTGGGTTGAAGCGGTTCGCGTCAGGGAGGAGAACTGAGTCGTGGGACGGTGGTGATGATGACGACGTGGAATTGGATGTAGGATCGAATTCTGACTCATCGGATCATGGATCGGTGTGGCGTCGACGCTGCGTGGGCCCAGTGACATGGATATCCACGTCAACATGGTTATTAAACATGTTTACCAAACCTGTTTGCCTAGCCCGACTCAAGCCACAAAGAAACACTAGTCAAGGAAGAGGTGACGAGGGAAATATAAATTATGCATATCAATCACTAGTTATTTGGAGCGGTGAATGTGATTCCCTGTACCTTAATTTTTTTTATTCGTTTTCCTTTTCCTTATGCAACTTTTCTTTCTATCAAATAACCCTCTCTCTCCAGCAAAACTTCTCAACTGTAAAAGTTTGACATGCAAGAGAGAAATTGGGAAATCAAAAAAATACTTGTCTAGGTCAATTCGGCCTAATTAATTGGTTACCCCGATGGGTGTTGTAGCGAGAAGGGATCACCATGAGTTAATAGCATAGACAATCAAAGGGGAGTAGATGGGCTTTCTTCCTAGACAACTCAATTCTTTTCAGCTTATGCAGAGGTTGACATTAAAAAGTAGGATTGTTACCGCTAGTTGAGGTGTGATTATTCTCAGATTCACCATTCTACCCAAGGTCACCTCCGCAACTTATGAAATAATGTTCTTTTTTGGATCTTCTTAGCATTCTTGGCATTGTACTTCCTCAACATCACGTCACCAATGTGGAGCTGAGCATCGAATGAACTTTTCTAAAAAATTACTTCTGAGAATAAGCGAGAGGCCCAACTAGCAACTATATGAGGCATGATTGTACCAATGTTTGTTCCAGAAGCATGAAAGGAAAACATTTTCCAGGTGAATGCATTCATATGTTTGGTAATTGGTTATTGATATGGAATCACTAGGTAGATGTCGCAGACGTTTCTCTCGAGAACACCTTTGCACTTGAGAGCTATGTTGTTGGGGGCTCCGCCAAGGCTCTGTTTTTTCTTTAAAGCACCTCGCACTGCAGGGGTCATAAGCTAGCTAAGGTGGAGGTTACCATGGCTAGTGTTACCATACTATCTGTACTCTTAAAAAAAAAAAAAAAAAGGCTCCGCCACAGCAGCGCCTTCCCAAGGCTCTAGTGGTGAAGCTTGCTGCCTCAAGCTTTGCTGCACCCTTGACAACATAGCTTGAGAGTTGGTTGACCGAATCATTGGTTGAGGCCACAAGAGAGTGGTGAATGACGAAGAATACTTGAACATCCTCTTTGTAATTGTATACCTGGAATCAATCTTATAAATCAGCCCTGGATTTTTCATTCTTCCCCTAGAGCGATGAAAAATGTTACGATCCTTGTTATGGACTTTCCCCTCCTGGACAGCTCGGGCTTTTTGGAGAATTGGTTGGTTCATAACAATTGGTATTAGAGCCAAACCCCACATCCAAGGTTCGAATCCCGGCAGGGGCGACCTATAGGCTAGATTAAAATAATTTAGCATTATGTATGGGCATAGTGCTAAGTTGTTGAATACTGGTAGCTGAGAGAAGGCTCACTAGGCCAGTGTCGATAGAGTGGGCCGACGAGGACGTCGGCTTTGGAAACGTGGGGCAATGTTACGATCCTTGTTATGGACTTTCCCCTCCTGGACAGCTCGGGCTTTTGGGATAATTGGTTGGTTCAATATGTGATGGATATCCATCAAGGATTTGACTACCTTAGACAGAAGCATCTTGAACCCATGAATGACTGATGAGAGTAGGGAAATACATAGATGTATTGTATTTAGTACTTAAATTAGGTACACGAAAGTATGAGCATAAACACACATAGACACCATCTCAGACAGGCAAGGAAACTCCAGGGTTTGGAAACTGGTCAGCCATGAGGCATGCTTAGGCACATATGAAGGTTGAGGATCCACTTTTTCTTCTAAGCTCTCTCAGCCGTAGAGCGTCACCAACTAAAATATCTACCCTTAAAAAATGGCTATCTCATGGGAGCGCCTCACCAAGGCTCTAGTGGCGGACCAATTAATATAGGTCACCCTAGAAATTATCTCATAAATCCCACTATCTTTATTTGTGGAAAAACTCTACAAGAGAAGATTATTCAATTATTGAGTTATGCCCATCAACGTTGGTTTAATTGATAGATGCCCCAATGAGTCTCGCGGTTGTAGAAACTGATGAATCCATCAAATTCTACAAAAAATCCCAAGACGTATAATAATCTTTATGCAACTAATAAGGTACCAAAAAAAAATTCTACTTTCAAGCAACTGTGCAAATTTTATGTTGCGATAAATGTTATGAACTTATGATTCAATATTCATACTTAAATGTGTCAAGGTTTCTGCTTCAAACCAAAAGCAATATCAAAATAAGGAATATAAAAGGGGGTTTTTTCATTACAAACCATGATGCCTTGATTGGGAAGGTATCCATTGATGAGCACATGATTGATTGCTGAAGGAAACAATCATGCATTCTCACATATTCTCTGTGTAATTGTTGTTAGCCAAGGAGGCACTGTACAAACAAGAGAAAGTGGATGACGTATTATCCCAGTTGTGCATTGCATGAGTGTGATATAATTTTTGCTCGTTCTAAAAATCTTTCTGTCCATCGTATGCACCAAGTGGTTTGCATGCTTAATAGGAAGCATGAACTTGTACTGTAGTGCTAGTGCCTAGCAGACTTGACCAAGATTTTTTTTTTCTTTTTCTTTTTATAAAGGGTGCACCTGGCATGGTGTTGAAAGAAGTGTTATCTTAATTAGTGGTTAATAAAATCCCGATATGTAGGGATATTTTTAGTGTAGTTGTTGGGAGTTACCAGTAACTGAACCACGATGGGGTTCATCTTCTATACGTGGGTAGTTTTTCAGTTCAGATTGTAAGGCATATATATGCCAGACATTTGCATGAATAAGATTGGAGAATTGAAAACGTATTCATCTTCATTTCACTTCAAAATCATACTCTGTTTTATCATTTGGTATCAGAGCAAACTTCACAAGGGCCTGGTTTTTGAAGAGAATAACAACAGCAAAAGGAGAAGGAGATGACCTCTGAAAGCAGTTTCGTGCAACCTGCAATTCCTAGATTCGATGGGCATTACGACCACTGGAGTATGCTCATGGAAAATTTTCTGAGGTCTAAGGAATATTGGGGCTTGGTGGAGACTGGAGTTACGACAGCGGCTGAAGGAGTACAGGCCTCAGAGGAACAAAGAAAGCTCATTGCATATCAGAATCTCAAAGACTTGCGTGCAAAGAATTACTTGTTTCAAGCCATCGATCGCTCAATTCTTGAAACAATTTTGAAGACGGACACTGCAAAGGACATTTGGGATGCAATGAAAATGAAATATCAAGGGAGTGCCAGAGTGAAGCGAGCTCAGCTTCAAGCACTCAGGAAGGAGTTTGAAGTCTTCCACATGAAAGTAGGTGAGTCTGTAAATGACTACTTTGCACGCACCCTCACAATAGCTAATAAGATGAGAACTCATGGAGAGAAGATGGAGGATATGATTGTTATAGAAAAGATCTTAAGGTCAATGGCTTCTAAATACAATTATGTGGTTTGCTCAATTGAGGAATCAAATGATCTGGATGAAATGACAATTGATGAACTACAGAGTAGCTTGTTAGTTCATGAACAAAGGATGAATAGCCATGAAATCGAAGAACAGGCTCTGAATGTCTCACATGAGGACTATCAAGGTGGTAGAGGATGAGGAAGAAGTGCCTTTCGAGGACGAGGAAGAGGTAGAAGAAGACGGGCTCAAGACAAGTCACTTCCGGAATGCTACTACTGCCATGATCTTGGACACTTTGCGTTTGAGTGTCCAAAAAGAGGCCAACGTGTTCATTATGTAGAAGCACACGATGAAATGCTCTTGATGGCTTATATTGAAGACAAGAAAGAAGGGAGTGAGGAAGCTTGGTTTCTGGACTCAGGTTGTAGCAATCACATGTGTGGAAAGAGGGAGCTCTTCACTTACCTAAATGAAGGGTTTCGAGAATCGGTCAAGCTAGGGAACAAATTAAGTCTTGCCGTGGTTGGTAAAGGTAATATTCGTATGCAAGTTGGTGGAGTCACTCAGGTTGTAACTGAGGTATTTTATGTACCTGAGTTAAGGAACAACTTATTAAGCATGGGGCAATTACAGGAGAAGGGTCTGGCTATTCTCATTCAACACAACAAATGCAAGATTTACGCATCTGGTAGAGGCCTAATCATGGAGACTACAATGTCAGTAAATAAGATGTTTGTCTTATTGTCTAAGGTACCTAAAGCTCATCCTCAATGCTTCATCTCTTTGAGTTCAGATCCCTCCTATATCTGGCACTGCAGATATGGTCACTTGAGCTATAGTGGCTTAGAAACCTTGAAGCAGAAGAATATGGTGATAGGATTACCTAATATCAACTCACCTGAAGTTGTGTGTGAAAGTTGCCTCAAAGGGAAGCAACAACGTGACTCATTCCTGAAGGCAAGTAGTTGGAGAGCCTCATGTCCATTGCAGCTCATACATGCAGACATTTGCGGGCCAATCTCTCATATTTCAAACAGTCAAAAGAGGTACATTCTGTGTTTCATAGATGATTTCACTCGTAAATTATGGACATACTTTCTAATAGAAAAATCAGAGGCTTTTGAGGCATTTAAGATATTAAAAAAAAAGTGGAGAAGGAGAGTGGCTTGAGCATTAAGGGACTAAGAACTGATAGAGGGGGTGAATTCACATCAAATTAATTCAGTGAGTTCTGTAGTGTCAATGGGATTAGGAGACAAATGACTGCAGTCCACACACCCCAACAAAATGGGGTTGCTGAAAGGAAGAATCGAACTATCATGAATATGGTTCGATGCTTGCTTTCAGATAAAGGAATTCCAAAGACTTTCTGGCCCGAGGCAGTAAACTGGACTGTGCATGTGTTGAATAGAAGTCCTACATTGGCAGTGAGATATAAGACTCCTGAGGAGGCTTGGAGTGGGAAGAAACCATCTGTAGAGCATTTTAGGGTGTTTGGCAGCATAGGGTATGTGCATATACCTGATGCAAAAAGGACTAAGCTCGAGGATAAGAGTATGAAGTGTATTCTCTTGGGAGTTAGTGAAGAATCTAAAGCTTACAGGCTTTATGATCCTTGGACTGAAAAAATCATAGTAAGCCGAGATATAGTATTCAGTGAGAATGAAAGGTGGAATTGGGGTGATAAGCATGTTGATCACATTTATGTAGCATTAGAATGGGGTGATAATGATGAAGATCATGCAGATTTTGAGAATGCGAGTGAAGAAGACAATGCTGATCCTGAAGCTAACAATGATGATCTTGCAAGGAATGAAAATGAAGAGATCACAGTGGCTGAATCATCTACACAAGACACTCAGGCAGGTGAACTTGGAAGGACCAGAAGGCCACCTGCATGGATGAGGGTTTATGTGAGTGGAGAAGAAGTTGAGGAGGTTGAGACTGACATTGTTGCTAATATGGCATTACTTGCAGATAGTGAACCTGTCAACTTTGAGTAAGCCGTGAGAAATGAGAAATGGAGATATGCAATGGAAAATGAAATTCACTCCATTGAGAAAAATGATACTTGGGAACTAACAGAACTTCCAGTTGGAGGGAGGACTATTGGAGTCAAGTGGATTTTCAAGATAAAGTTGAACGATCAAGGTGAAGTATACAAGTACAAAGCTCGACTTGTGGCTAAAGGGTACAGCCAAAAGGAAGGGATCGACTTTGGAGAGGTGTTTGCACCAGTAGCTAGAATGGATACTATTCGTCTAATTCTAGCTCTTGCAGCTCAAGAGGCTTGGCCAGTCTTTCAGCTGGACGTGAAATCAGCCTTCCTGCATGGAACTTTAAATGAGGAGGTCTTTGTGCATCAACCACCTGGTTTTGAGGTAAAAGGAGAAGAACACAAAGTTTACAGACTGAAAAAAGCTTTGTATGGGCTAAAGCAAACACCTAGAGCATGGTACAGTCGCATTGAGCAATATTTTCTACATGAGGGATTCACAAAGTGTCCATATGAAGCAACTCTGTTCATCAAAAAGGGAAAAAGAGGTAAACTGTTAATTGTTTGTCTTTATGTTGATGACCTTATATTTACTGGAAGTGATGCTAGCATATTTGATGACTTTAAACAATCAATGATGTCGGAATTTGACATGACTGATCTCGGGAAGATGAGATTTTTCCTTGGCATTGAGGTGAGACAAAGAGATGAAGGAATCTTCTTATGCCAGAAAAAGTATGCACTGGAAGTGTTAGAAAGGTTTAAGATGGAAGACTGTAATCCAGTGAACAATCCAATTGTTCCAGGGGTTAAGATTGACAAAGATGAGAATGGAAGGAGAGTAGATAGCACCATTTACAAGCAAATCATCGGAAGTTTAATGTACTTAACAACTACAAGGCCTGACATCATGTATGTTGTCAGCCTCACTAGTCGGTTTATGGAAAACCCGACTGAAATGCATTTTCAGGCCATCAAAAGAATTCTAAGGTATGTTAAGGGTTCTCTTGATCTGGGAATATTCTATAGCAAGGGAGGAGATAAAGATTTAATTGCATATAGCGACAGTGACTATGCTGGGGATTTAGTAGACAGGAAGAGCACATATGGTTCAGTTTTCATGTTGGGAACAGGTGCAGTCTCTTGGTCATCAAAGAAGCAACCAGTTGTGTCTTTATCCACAACTGAGGCAGAGTTCATAGCAGCTGCAACGTGCTCTTGTCAAGTAGTGTGGCTGAGGAGAATCTTCAATGAACTTGGAAGGAAACAGGAGGAGGCAACGCTGATCTTCTGTGACAACAGCTCCACAATTAAATTGGCAAAGAATCATGTTCTTCACGGACGCAGCAAGCACATTGACGTGAGGTTTCACTTCCTTTGAGAATTAGCGAACAATGGAGTTGTGAAGATGATCTACTGCCACACACAAGATCAATTGGCCGATATCATGACCAAACTAGTTAAGTTGGAGACATTCTTGAGGCTGTGCAGCATGCTAGGGATGAAATCAAGTCAGGGATTAAACTGATCGTTGCATGAATGCATGATCAGTTTAAGGGAGGATGTTGAAAGAAGTGTTATCTTAATTAGTGGTTAATAAAATCCCGATATGTAGGGATATTTTTAGTGTAGTTGTTGGGAGTTACCAGTAACTGAACCACGATGGGGTTCATCTTCTATATGTGGGTAGTTTTTCAGTTCAGATTGTAAGGCATATATATCCCAGACATTTGCATGAATAAGATTGGAGAATTGAAAACGTATTCATCTTCATTTCACTTCAAAATCATACTCTGTTTTATCACGTGGACCCCCGGTAGCAAGCTACTTGATGGAGATTATGGTATCAACATTTAAAATTTTACCAACTTAGAGGTTCCACATATTTTTATTTATAAAATAGAATTTAAGCATATTATAAATAAATTTTCCTGAACATTGTAGGAGAAATACACCGAATACAGTAACAATGTGATTTCTTTTCAACCAGTTTTCCTCTTGCAATCAATTTCCCGTTGTGTGAAGAAAGGAAGAAGAATTTACACCTTCAATCCAAAGGGACCATTTCATACTAGTCTAAGGGACCTTCTCCTACTAGACACTTGGGACAACAACCTGCAAGCTGCAAGTAGCTACCTTGCTGTTGGAATGCCCACCTCATTTTTCCTCGGGAATAAAACTTCATTTGACATTTGACCATGGGACGAGCAAAAAGAAATATCAGTTCCTTCCCAAGAGTGCGGAACTCCTGGCACCCATAATGTTAAAACAACTTCCACAAAATGTTAACATTGGTGAAGGCATCCAGCAATCTTATTTTGGATGCTTGACACTAATAGGATGTGTCATGTGAGGAAGAAAAGCTGTTCAATTTAACTAATGACTGAAGCTCTGCTTCAAACTGAACTTTAGAGGCAACAACTGCAAGACCTTTCTTCTGCTACGACAACAGGGAAAAATCCTACAACAGTACTACCTTCTCACGGATAATATAAATTACGGAACACCATCTAAAGCACAAAGAAGAACACTCATAATTAGAAAGGTGAAAAGTTGGCAAACAAGTGCAAGCATTAGTTTAATTACCAAATCGGCTTTTGGCCAATAAAAGTCCTACTACTCACATCATTCCAAGATCCATGACTGTTATCATATTCTTCCAATTCGAGATGGAGAAAATAATTTAGGTGCTTGTTCTGTGGAGTAGAGCACAAGCCTGAAGTATGCCTTTAGTATACTTTGCTTCATTAGCTGTCACCCGTAAGACATCTCTAATTTTCGAGAGAGGGGAGGGTAATAGTGAGTAGTCAAAATGTGCAAGCATTGTAGTTAAGGTGTTGAGGCGGAGGCGAGGCGGATGCCTCACTTCACTGAGGCGGTCTTAACATTTTTTATAGATTTTTTTTATAATAAATTGAAACATATTAACATAGTAGTATAATCATCATTTTGATAAGTATCATAAGCAAATATGTTCAAAAAGTGACACAATTACCTAGAATCGAAATATTTTTTAAAGATTTTTTTTTTAATAATAAATTGAAACATATCAGCATAGTAGTATATGTGGATGCAAATTCCGTCGGATCACGTGCTGATCACGCAGAACAACCTGAATAAGATAGGGTCACGTGTCGATCACGCGGAGTAATCTGCACAAGGTAGAAATTAATTCTTGACACCGGTGTAGCGCCTGCCACGAGGACTCCGATGCCAAAGTTAGAACAATGTGTTTAGGAAAATGAGAAATATCTCTATACTTTGAAGAGAAAATTGTAAGTAAGGAAAAATGTACCTCCAGAAGGTTTTGCATTTGACTATTTATAGAGTCTGAAAGAATTAACTGCTGGCTGATGAGTGAGACACGTGGCTGATGAGGAGGACACGTGGTTGATGAGTAAGATGTGTGGCAGATTAATAGGTTATCTACTTGTAAGCAGTTGCAACTTCTTTCAGGCGGTTGTAACTTCCATGATTGGTTATAACTTCATGTTTTGAGAAATCTCTTCTGCAAGCCCACGTGCTCAGCTGAGCATGGTGGTTGACGCCGAACACTTCTCCTCTGCTGAGGAAATAATGTTCTAATGATACTGAGTTTGTATTGGGCCCGGGCCTCCTATACTTGTAGCTTTCGTGGATAATCTTCGAGTTTCTTAGGAAATGCCCAAATCTTTGGGCTTCTTTATCCAATTGAGCTAAAGGTTATTTTATGCTCCCACAAATGCCCTTCATCTCCTTTGTTTTATAAAATAATAATAATAATAATAATAATAATAATAATAATAATAATAATAATTTTTGATTTAATTTTTTTGATTTTTTTAACAAAGGAGATGTGCCTAAGAAGCATGCCAAAAAATGAAGCTCCTTCTGTACTGAGAAACTTCCACCGAGGAGTTTCATCTGGATTAGAAGTCTTCTTGTAATGAAACATCTTTATTGAAGAGTTCTATCTGGATTAGAAGTCTTCTTGTACTCAAATATCTTCATTGAAGAGTCTATCAGGACTAGGAGTCTTCTTGTACTCAAATATTTTCATTGAGAAGTCTATCATGACTAGGAGTCTAACTTGAGATAAATTCTCCTTTTCAAATGGGTTATTTTATTCCCTTTTTCTGAATTTACAGATCTCTATTTTTTTTTATTCCCCACAAAAAGAAAAAAGTTTCTTCTTTCTCCTCCATATTTGTAGACGGTGAAGCACATGAGCTTGTACTTCTTCTTATTTCTTTCGGCTTGGCTAATTGCAAGTTAAGATTTTTTTTTTAATGGAAATACAAGATCTTTATTGGTTAATGTTTTTTCTTCATACAAAGTATCCTTCTTTGCTCATGTCGTTCGCTTATTAGCTAAAAACTTTCGAGAAGACAAACATTAAGATAGTAAGCACAAATTTCATCCATTCGAAAAAGACAAGCATGGGTAGTCAAGTTAGTTTAGGTTCATCGTCTGATCAAGCAAGGATAGTTTGTGCATACCTGATACACACCATATCATCAACCAGATATCCTTCATTGGTGTAGGTAAGTGATGGTTTGAATGGATCATCCCCATCTTCCAGTTGATGCCTTTTACTCAATTGTTGAACTCAACTGAAAGCCTTGCCTTTGCATCTTTAATAAGTCTTACTATCTCGGCAGTAGATACCTTAACAAGCCACCCACTTGAGATTGTGACTGTCACTGGGAGGAAGCAGTTTTCATAATAACTATGGAGGTGGAGGGTAGCGAGTTGGACTCGAGAATACGAGAGCTCCAGGATGAGAGATCTTCCTCTCTACAGTTGCAGGGGACAATTGTTTCTTTAACTGACTCACTAATTGCCAGAAGACAAGAAATTGTCGATTTGATGCAAGCGTCGGATTTCACCAATATATGGATTCAAATCCCAAAAAAAAGTCTCTGTAAATTTGAATTAGTCACCCCGGCGATGTGCGGTGAGGGTGAGTAATTGTTAACTGTCGGCGGTGATAAGAATTGTTCATCCATGGACTGGGAGGAATTTCTGTCGGTGGTATTCTTCAACTGTAAATTATTATTTTTTGGTTAACTGCTATGAAAGAACTGCCATTACCTGTTATAAACCACATCAACCTAGTCCTGAGAAATATGATGTTCGAAATTCCAGTTGAGCCTCCATTGGATGATTTATGGCTTGTAATTTCCTGCGATTACACTTCTTTATAGCACCCCAAGAAAGCATCAATGAAAACACTGCTGGTTATGAGCAATCTGACGCTTGAGTATGAGTTTGAACTGAAATCAAGAACTCCTACAACCAACATAAACAAACCAAGAGTCCAATCTCCAAAATTAACATGGCTATTTGTCACAATGGTTGGTGATGAATAAGTAGAAGAAACACATGAGCCATTCCCTAACATGAGAATTAAAGCATAACACAAGATACCAAAGAGCTTGCCTTTGCTTCCCTTTACCACATGTGTGGTCGGATTGTGTGCAAATATGGATCCCTTGACTTTGCTTATTGTTGATGTTTTCTTCAACTTCAATTGGAGATTTGGTGGTGTAAAGGATGTTGTTCATTCCCTTTGAGGATAAGAGTTGGACGGCTGGAAGAGAGGAAGGTGTAATAGTTGCAAAAGAAAGAGGTTTTCAAATATACGCAACCACCATTTTCGCTACGTACCACCATTTTTTTTTATTTATTAAATTTTTTTTAAAATACATTTGCCTTACCCTTGTAATTGTGTTTCTTTCCTAATCTGCAGGTGGGCTTTTTCTCTGAATTTATTCCATATATAGATACCATGGGCTCTAAGAAAAAATTTGGTAGTAGCTCTGTCTCCTATGATGAGAACTTTTATACCGCCAAGGAGGTTCCATTTCTCATTTTGGAAGATTTGTTCCTAACTTGCCCTATTTGGAGAACAATGATTCTTTTTTGAAATGGTTTGAAGTTAATCGATCAGACTTTCCTGAAGGAGTGCATGTAAGACTAATTGACCAGAGGAGTGGCAAAGAACCTTGCATTGCACCTGATAATAGAACCATCAAATTTCATCCATTCATTATCTCTTTGTGCTTCAAGTTTCCCATGCCAAATTTTTTTAAAATGGTGTTCTGTGAAATGGGGCGTGCCCCTGCTCAATGTTGCCCAAATGTATATAGAGCAATCATGTGCTTCTCTAATCTTAGTACTTTTTTTGGGCTTGAGTTGACTAAAGAAGAATTTTGTCTTCTGCTTTGAGGTGAGAAGGCATGGTGATTATGCTCAACTTAGAGTAAAAAATATCAAACTCTTTGATGAGCTCAGCGCTGGCGACCATGACTAGAAGAAGGACACTTTGGAGATCAGCGGTGCCTGGGAGGGTGATATGGCAAATGGCCTTCTTGTGCCTATCCTCTTCTGCCCATGTATGCATTTTCAACCCTTTTAATATATAATTGCATATACACGCATTTTTGTATTCTGCACAGACTGCTTACTTTGTCACATTTGTTTGCAGGTGAGGAGATAGTGAAGAAAATATTTGTAAAACCTGACATGGACAAGATTCGAAGAGCGCTTGGCATACCATCCGAATATCGCGAATGGAGGTGGTTGTTGAGGCAATTGAGAAATGAAGAGAGAGGTCTTCCTCCGGCTGAAGACATAGAAAGTTGGAAGAAGAATGCTCCTGATCTTATTGGCTTTTCCATCTCTACTAGTGAGGCTCCTTCTGAAGGTTCGTCAAAGAGAAAGAAGAGTCCCCAGGAATCTGCTAGAGTTGAGGTTGACTCTTCTATTGGGGAGGAAATATCTATTAAATCTCTTAAAAAGAAAAAAACTTCTAGGCTATCTCCCTTGGTTGCAAAGGGATTATCCGCGAGAGTTGTCTTTTGAAAAATCTCTTTCCAAAAAGAACAGTTTGAAGAATGTAACATCTCCTCCGTCTAGTAGCCTCCTATTCCGAATACTAAGACTGTCCAACGCTGTTTTGCCTCGACCAAGAAATCTACTAGCCATAAAGTTACTTCTTCTCTTCCCCAGAAACTTGACTCTACCCAACATTGTTCTACCATGACTGAGAGATCTGCTAGTCGAAGAGATGTTCTTCCTCCTCCATTGGCCATGAAGGTTATTCCTTCTCTTGGTGCATCAAAATCTCAAGTAACTGAAGATCGTGTCGCAAGTTTAACTCGTACTCTTCTTGAAGCTAGGCTCATGCTGATCTCCAGAAAGTCTGATCTCTTGAAGCAGAACAGAGTTGACACTCCTGATATAAAACTAAAAAGTCTTGGTTCTGA
The DNA here is from genome assembly GCA_963556465.1 of Berberis vulgaris. Taxonomy (NCBI): domain Eukaryota; kingdom Viridiplantae; phylum Streptophyta; class Magnoliopsida; order Ranunculales; family Berberidaceae; genus Berberis; species Berberis vulgaris. The sequence continues at coordinate 59,255,697 of OY747133.1, forward strand.
TACGCCTGCAACGAATGTTCCTTCTAAGTTAAATATTGTTCCAGGACCCTTTCCTATACAGGAAAACGTTGTCTTGCCTCCTCCTATATTGAAAGCTAGTGTGAACACTCCAATTGAGGCACCCACTTTCAAGGTATTGCTGATTTATTTTTGTAAATATATTTTCTACTCGTTGATCTGCCCGTTGATATGCTTTTATTGATATGTAGATCATGCCTTCACCTTCTGAACCGATGTTGATTGATAGCGACGGTGAATCAAGTTCGGCGGACATTGTTCCCTTAGCCGATCTATTGAAAAAAGATCTTCTAGCTGACAAATCTGGGTGTACTAACTTGGTTGAACGTCTACGTAGATCAACCGACTTTAGTAAGTTTCAAATGAGTTCATCCGCCGACCTACGTGAAGAGGCATTCTTCTTTCTTTTGAGAGGTGTCATTATGGCTGAAGAGTCAATGAGACATTTATCTTATGTGTCCGAATATGCTACTGTCACTGCCCCTACTGCTGATTAGCTGAAAAAGTTGGAGGAAGACATGAGAAGTTGAAAACTGACCTTGGAGGTATTGAGAGGGTTCTTGACGCTGAGTAGCGATTACACCAAGCAAAAAGTATCCAAATCCTCAAATTGGAAAATAAGTGTGTTGATCTGCAAACTTCTCTGTCTAATAAAAACTCTGAACTGGTCTCTCTAAATCTCAAGTTTAATGATCTTACCCAGAAATATGAAACTATGAAACTAGATATGGAAGAGTTGGAGACCTTAAAAAGAACCCATGAATTACTTGAAAAGGAATGCAACGAATTCAAGTTGGAGGCAATTCAGGCAGTTGAGAAGCGTGCAAAGGCTGAAGAAGACTCCTATAAGCTCGGTTATGTTGAGGGTAAAGGAGGATGTGCACCTTTTTTTTACAATAACTGATGAAGATGTTGATTTTCACCTGCAGGTTATAAAACTTCCATCTACTCCCCCCGAGCAGACTACTCCTGCCTTTCTTGGCGAGGTTGCTGGTTCTTCTACTCATGGTGAGCAAGGAGATATCCCTGCTGCTAATGACCTTGGCCCTTCAGCTCTTTCTAAGAACATGTAGTCCTTAAAATGTTTTTGTTTATCAGTTTTGTTTTTGTTTGTTTTTTCACGTATTTGAATTGTGGTTTGTTGACCGACTTTGGTTATTATGAATCTAAGCTTTCTTTGTTTTCAGTATGTTCAATTGTCACCTCCCATACCAAAAAACAATGCATGAGTAATAAACTTAGAAAATATTTTCAAAAAAAAATAATTTATCATATGTGCATGGATGTACCTTTCACTTATTGAGAAGAGGATGTGCCCTTCGGTTGAGGAGAGGATGCATCCTTTCGTCTGCCAATGAGTGGTACTTTACCCTTCAACTACTGAGGAGAGATTGATCTCATGTACTTGCTGAGTATGGTTTACCTTTCGCCTGTTGAGGAGAGGTATTTTATTCTTTGCTTATAAGGAGAGGTGTCCTACCTTCTGCTTATTTGGAAGAATAGTTGTTCCATACGTTGCTGTACAAGAACTTCAAACTGAAGTTGTGAATGAGAACTCAATCTTGGGTTGTATCGTACATACTCTCATCTGCTAAAGAGAGATATGATTTTTATTTGAAAAAATACAAGTACAACCTTTTGTAGGACTTTTACATTCCTCGAATGAAGAAAGAAAAGTGCAGTGCTTACACATTTCCAATAGGTATGTTCCTCTACTGGAAAGGGTAAATACAATCAAGTCTTTTTAGTATGTACATTGCATTTTATTTCTGAAAAGCTAAAATACTATAATTTACTTGATAGGTAATCTGCCGACGACAAAATGATCTGCTTGTAGGGTCCTCTGCTGAAGATGAGTTTTACATAGTACTTTTTTAGGTTGTTGGCGTTCCATTGTCTAGGGATTTCTTTGCCTTCAAGCGTGTCCATTGTATAACTTCCCCGACCGCCAACTCTACTCACTACATACGGTCCTTCCCAATTAGGATCTAACGTTTTTGACCCTTCTACCTTTCTGGTAACGAAGGCCTTTCTCAAAACTAAATCCCTAGGTTGGAATTGTCTGATCTTGACTCGTTTATTGTAATAGGACATAAGTTGCTGATGATAAGCGGCAAATCTTGTGATAATTTTCTCTCGTTTCTCTTCTACTATATCCAAGTTAGTTGCCATTTCATTGGTATTTGCTGCTAAGCTGGATACTTCCGTTCGCAAGGAAGGGACTATTATGTTGGGTGGGATGATAGCTTCGGTTTCGAAGGGGAAGGAAAATGGCGTTTCTCCAGTAGGTCTCATTTTGGTTGTGCAGTAAGCCCATAGTACTCCATGTAACTCCTCAACCCATTTTCTTTAGATTTATCTAATCTTTTTTTATGCAATCCAGAATAGTTTTGTTGGATGCTTCAGCTTGACCATTTCCTTGTGGATACCTAGGAGTTGAATTCTGTCGCTTTATGCCGGGCTGATCCAAGAAGAGTGTAATTTCCGTTCCCACAAATTGAAGACCATTGTCGGTCACAATGGAATGCGGAATACCAAATCGACAGATTATGTTTTGCCAAATAAATTTCTTTACATCTGCTTCCTTGGTAGAGGCGAGACTTCAGCTTCAATCCATTTTGTGAAATAGTCGGTTGCCACAATCATCATATTCTTTTGTGCTGGAGCCATTGGCATTGGCCCTATAAGGTCAATTGCCCATTGCATGAAAGGCCATGGACTGATCTGTGGATTCAATTCTTCTGCGGGCTTGGTAGGAATTGGTTTGAACCGTTGGCATTTGTCACATCTTTGTATGAAGTCTCTCACATCTTGATGCGTGGTTGGCCAATAGTAACCAACACTCAAAGCTTTTTGTACTAGTGATCTGCCCCCATAATGATTTCCACAAGATCCTTCATGAATGCTACTCAGAACTTCAAGTACTGCTGGAAAACTAATACAGGTGAGGTCCGGCCCCAAATATGATCTGCGGTAGAGCTTTTCTTTCTTTACATAATATCTTGCAGCCTTCTGTTGGAGTTTCTTGGCTTGCACCTTGTCTGTTGGCAGATTACCATTTAGTAAAAAATCGATAATAGGATCTTGCCAAGTAGGACTAGTATCGATTATCATCATCAAGGATTCTTCTTCAATACTTGGCGTCTCCAAGTGCTCTACTGAGATGGAGCGCTTGAATTGATAATCTAATAACCCCAAGTTTGCTAATGTATCTGCATGAGAGTTTCTTGCTCTAGGGATCTGCTTAATTGTGAATATTGGAAAATCATTCAAAAGTTCTTGGACTTTGTCTAGATAGAGGATCATCCTTGGCTGCTTTGCAATGTATTCACTAGATGCCTGATTGGTTATAAGCTGAGAATCCGAATAGATGACTAGCCTTTTAACGGACAACTCCTTTGCTAAGCGTAGTCCAGCAAGTAAGGCCTCGTACTCTGCTTCATTATTGGAGGCTTTGAAACCAAGTGTAATGGCTTGTTCTACCATGGTTCCGTCGGGCGTGAATAAGACAAGTCCTGCTCCGGCACCCTTTGTGATTTGACGACCCATCTACATATAAGTGCCACATATCTGTGTGCTGATCTGCCCCTGTTCCAGTATGAACTGAGGAATCTTCTGCTATTGAGGGGTGCGACACTGCTCTGCTGGCTGATTTTGTCTCAGCGGCTGAAGAAGGTGTGAATTCTACTATAAAATCTGCTAAGGCTTGAGCCTTTATAGATGTCCTTGGCCGATAAATCAAATCGTATTGGCTTAACTCAATGGCCCATTTCATGATTCTTTGAGATGCATCCGGGCTGTGGAGAATTGATCGTAAAGGATATTCCTTCATGATAATCACTCGATGGGCTTGAAAATAAGGTCTTAACTTCTTTGCTGAAATCAAAAGTGCTAAAATTAATTTTTCCTTTGTTGGGTACCTGGTCTCAGCATTGAGAAGAGCTTTAGATATGTAAAATACAGGAAGTTGTGCCCCTAGTTCTTCTTTGATGAGGGCTGAACTCACTGCCACATTTGAAACTGCTAAGTAGAGGTACAAGTCCTCTCCCGGCCGAGGTTTTGACAGTAGAGGAGGAGAAGATAAGTAAGTTTTCAAAATTTTAAATGCAGTTTCACACTCTTCATCCCATTTGTTTCTCTTTCCTTTTTTCAATGCTTTAAAAAAGGGTTTACACTTGTCTGTCGATCTGCTTAGGAATCGATTCAAAACGGCTGCTCTACCTGTGAGACTTTGGATTTCTTTTGGAGTTGATGGTGACTTCATGTCAACGATGGCTTTGATTTGATTTGGATGAGCTTCAATTCCCCTCTGGGTGACTAGGTACCCCAAAAATCTTCCTGATGAAATTCCAAAAGTGAATTTCTCTGGATTTAACTTCATTCAATATTTCCTTAGAATTCTAAATGTTTATTCAAGATTTCTGATGTGATCTACCCGCTGAGGATCTTTAATTAGCATGTCGTCTACGTAAACCTCCATGGTTATGCCAATTAAATGCTTGAAGATTCTTTTAATTAACCTTTGTTAGGTCGTCCGACATTTTTTAAACCAAAAGGCATTACCTTGTAGCAGTAAGTCCCCCTTTCGATGATGAATGAAGTTTTGGCTTTATCGGGTTCGTACATCATAATCTGATTATAATCTGAATAGGCATCTAGAAAGCTGAGCAACTGGTTACCAGATGTAGAGTCTACTAACTGATCAATGCGAGGCAGATGATAGTTGTCTTTGGGACATGCTTTGTTGAGGTCAGTGTAATCTACACAAACTCTTCATTTTCCTTTTTCTTTTTTCTTGACTAATACCACATTTGCCAACCAGTCGGTGTAGGATACCTCCTAGATGAAATTGGCTGCCAAGAGCTTGTCAATCTCGGTTTCAATAATTGCTACTCTTTTTGGGGCAAAGTTTCGCCTCTTCTGCACAATAGGCCTAAAGGTCGGGTCTACATGCAGTTTATGATAGATCACAGTTGGATCAATTCCAGGCATGTCTGAGGCTGACCAAGCGAACACATCTTTGTTGCTTTGGAGAAAACTAATAAGCTCTGCCTTCTCATCTGCACTGAGGCGGGAGCCAATTTTTGCCTTTCTTTCAGGCATATTAGGATCAAGAATTACAAGTTCTGTGTCTTCTTCTAGTCTCCATCCCTCCTCAATTGAGGATTCAAATTGAACTTTTCCTTCTTGACCCTGGTGCTGTAATTGCTATTGAGGGTAGAAGGTTTCTTCCCTTTCACTTCGACTGAAGTGACGGGAATAAACTCATTTTGTTTCGTTTCCTTCAAGACTCGGGCTGCACACCTCTTTACAATGGCTTGACCACTCTTTATTTCCCCAACTCCACCTTCTGGGATTGGATATCTAATTTTTTGCTGTAGACAAGACGTGACGACATCAATTTTAGTTATCCATGGTCTCCCCAAAAGTCCGTTGTAGGGAGAGGGCTCATCTATTATCATAAAGGTCTGTGAGCAGATGACTGGTGGTGAGTAGACATCTTAAATCAATGTGCCAATTGTTACTGATGTAGCCCCATTAAAGGCAGTCAAGACTTTTGTCTTTTTGGTGATAAATGATTCTAAATTCATCTGTTTGACAACTAAAAGTTGAAGTATATTGGCTGCACTTCCCTCATTTACATGAATTATATCAATCATTGCATGAGCGATCTGGATGCTGATGACGAGTGCGTCTTCATGTGGTAGATCAAGGCCCTGCAGGTCACTTTTAGTGTAGCCGAACATCTGATTTTTGATTGAGGAATTAGTTGTGGGGCCATCGACTGAGGCGATTTGCACTTGAGCAACCGAAGTTGCGTATTTGATCTTTCGCTTCCTTTCTTTATTGGTGGAACCAAAAAGTTCAGATTCAACAAAAATTTCTTTGATTCTTATGACTTTCTTTGGAGGTTCCTTGACTGCATATCTTTATTCAATTTGCTGAATGGCTTTTTTGGCTACTTATTCTGTGCAATGTCCCGCTTTGACTAACTCCTCAAGGTGATCCTTCCATGCTCGACATTCTTTTGTATTGTGAATGACCAGGGTCATTGCTTGTTTGTCTGACTAGTCGGCTGTAACTGTTGCCTTGGGCGAGCTGTGGTGGCCGAGTGTACGTGTTAGAGCGTTCATGCTGAGTCAAGCTTCGTAAGCTTGGGTCAGTATCCTAATCAGCTTTTATGCAGGCACCGACTATACTATCTTTGTATTGGCACGAATGGCCTTTTCTAATGTTAGGATGCAAATCTGTTTGAGCGTGAAGGTGCTGACTTGGCTAGATTCATACTTGCATCCGCTGGTTGAGAAAGACTGTGGAGGTCATGGGGCGAGCTGCTTGAGACTCCCACCATCCGAATCATTTATGACCGAACAAGGCGGACGCCAGATTCGGGGAGTAAGGGTTCAGTGACCAGGTTGAAGAGCAGTGGTCCCGTGGCAAGCCGTCGAAATCCGTTTGGGACTTACTAGGCTTCCACCATCCGAATCCTTTATGATCAATCAAGGCGGACGATAGATTCAGGAAGTAAGGGTTTGGTGACCAGGTTGAAGAGCAGTGGTCCCGTGGCAAGCCGCTGGAAACAGTCCGGGTCTGACTAGGCTCCCATCTTTCGAACTGTCGATGCCCTCCCCGTGCAATGGGGTTACGAATTCGAGAGGGTTTGGTGATCTCGCTGAAGAGCATTGGTCCCCTGGCAAGCCGTCGGAATCACTTCAGGACTGACTAGGCTCCCACCATCCAAATTATCTACACCTGAGTGCACCAGGCTACAAATTTGGGAGTGTTTTGGTGGTAGCGCTTAAAAGCAGCGGTCCTTTGGCAAACCGTTGATCAGTTCAGGAATGATTGAGCTCCCACCTTCTAGACTATCTACACCCTTGCACTGTGGCTACAAGTCTAGGGTTGGTGATTTGGCGGCCACGCTGAATAGCGGTGTTCCTGTGGCAAGACGTTGGAATTAGTTCAGGACTGATTACGCTCCCACCTTCTGGACTATCTATACCTCGCATTGGGGCTACAAATCCAGGGTTTGATCAAAAGCTTTTGTCACTATTCGCCACCAACTTGGCTTACCTAATTAGGTTTAGCGATCACTGACCATGAAGGGGGCAATGATCCCTGGCAAGTCATCAGCACCAAGCATGGTAACACTGATTAGACTCCCACTTCCTCAATCGTCGTGACCCGCGCAGAATGGATTAGGCTTTGGGCACCAGAAGTCATCGTCATCAATCGCGAACTGACTAAGCTTACCTGGATGATTTGGCGATCATTGAGAGTAATGATCCTTTGGCGAGTCATCGTCATCAGCGGACAAACGCTGAATAGACTCCTAAGCCGTCGTGATCCACGCGGAGCGGATTAGGCTTTGGGCACCAGAAGCTGTCGTCATCATTCGCGAAATGACTAAGCTTACTTGGTTGATTCAGCGATCATTGAGAGTAATGATCCCTTGGCGAGTGTTCGTCATCAGCGGACAAACGCTAACTAGACTCCCACTTCCTTAGCCGTAGTGACCCACGCGGAACGGATTAGGTGTCGGGATGAACCAAAAGCTATTGTCATCAGCCATGCCTGACTAAGCTTTCTTGGTTTGACAAGAGGTTCTGCCTGCTAAGGGCATGTGAACCTGATCCATCCGCGTGGCACATGGTGTGGAGGAAGTTACCTTAAACCGACTAGTGATCTGCAGGTACGATCCGTATGCCAGGGTTGACTAGGATCTTTTGGTGCTCATGCCATGCATGCGACGGGGTGTTGTTCGATTATCAGGCTGGCCCATGGGCTCGTAGAGGAAGGGCTAGGGTTTCCTACAAGGCGCGTTGTGTGTACAGTGTTGATCTACGGTGACAAGTGTATGGTGCAGGTTGCGTGACGGTTGAGTATCGGTTACTCCTCCTCAATTGATGGGGTTGCGTGCAACGCCATTAATTAATTGACTTGTTCTACGTAGTTTCCTTGGGAACCGTCGCCTTCCTGACGCTATTCAATATTTGGCATTTAATGCTTGAGTGCCCGTTTGGTGAACCATTATGTTTATATAATGGTGTTTTCCAATCGTTGTAGGCAGTATCCTTCGTAGAGTTTATCTCTTGTAATGTTTTTGTTTGAAAAAGACGCTTTGGGTTTTCCAAAGGCTGAAGAAGATGCTTTGGGTTTTCCAAAGGCTGAAGCAGTATCTCCGTGTCTAGAGTCTCCGAGTGTTCTGATGTTTATGCCATTCAGGCAAGGCGAAAGTTGCCGCAATGTGTGGTCACCTGATATGGGTCGGCACGTAGTTGATCCGCTGAGGTCTCATAATTCCTTCTCATGTCACAAAGAAGTAGTATAGATTCCCTTCCAAGGGAAGAGTTCATCTTTTATGAGTGCCTTATCAGTGATAGCATCTGCGTCCAACTCCGTGGCGGTCGCCTCCACCGCTTCTTGATTAGCCTTGTCTCCCTGCCTCGTGCTGGGGTTCGGGATATTTAGACAAAGAGAAGTTGGACATGGTCCATGGAATGTGCCATTGATTCCTGGATGCCTTCTCACCCTCGCAAGCGAAAGGTGCACTCTACCTATGGTGACTTGATACTTGTCCCAGGTTTACTGTTCCATCGGATATGAGGGTGTGAACTGACAGTGTCTAGTAATGGCTTGCTACAGGACTCCTTATTGCCGATTTTGTACCCCCACATACCATATTTGATGGTTTCCATATCTTCATGTTGTTTGTGAGGTCGGGTAGTACGAGCAAGTCCTCACTCTATGTTGACTCGCAGTATGTAGTTTTTTGTATCCGCCTCAAGGTGTTTGTTGTTACATTTTTCCAATAATCAATAGAGTTTTTCTCTGAAATTCTTTTTTTATTTCTAAAATGATTGTGAATCACATAAGTTTCTTAAGAACATTAAACTCAATATTGACTACGAAAAGGGAAACAAACAACTTATTGTAAACTAATTGTTGATGGAGATAAACTGATCTTGGCCTCGAAGGGAATTTGGATAACTTTCGCAGATCATGTAGCGGATTGTCGAGGCATTACATAGGTCACTGAAGAGTAAACCTTGCAGAAAGGCAGATCACCGCACTGACAGAATGTCGGGGGGATGTTTTCCCGCTTGCCATTGCAGTTACAACTTGCTGTGCATGAGAGTTGACTGCTCCTGTACCGCTCAAAAATGGTGACCATTCCCTTTTTAGGCCTTGCACTGGGCCAGGCTACTCTGCATGATGTAGCTAGATCTGGGAGTACTCTATCTGTTTCAGTGCGGCGTAGTGGTAGCCTCGTGTCATAGGTTGGTCTCCACGTATTGTCCCTTCCGAATTGTTAATAGTATACTTAACACACTTGTGAAGGGTGGAGACCACTGCTTCCATTTGGTGTAGCCATGGTCTTCCCAGGATAAGGTTGTAGGACGATGGCGCGTCTACAACCCTGAAGTCCAGAAATAGGACATTCCTTAACTGTGGCTCTCCGGCTACTATGGATAGCCTTATCCTTCTAACGGGGAAGCACTTTTCCCTGTTGAACCCGATCAGCGGGTGCATTGATGGCTTTAGGCTTTCCTCTTACTCCGCTCCTCTTCCTCGTGTCTCTTTCCTTATTTCTTATCCCTCGAAGCAAATGGTTTCTGTCGACTTCGGTTTCCCTCTTGGTTGTCCTTGATTTCTCCAGGGTGATGTGTCTTTGAACGCTCTTGAGGAGCTTTGCCATGTTCAGAGAGGGCTTCAAGGTGAGGTCCTCGAAGAGCTTCCCTTCTCTCAGGCCCACGGTGAAGGCCGTCATGGCTATATCGTCGCAACACATGTCGATGAGGGTTAGCTCGTTGTTGAAGCATGTGACTTACTCTCAGAGCGTCTCGCCAGACCTCTGCCTTAGAGGGAGTATGTAGTGCGGGCCTTTTCTGAAATGCTGGCTTCCGACGAAGCGGGTCAAGAATTCCTTCACCAGTGTTTTGAAATAATCAATTGACTTCGGCGAAAGGCTGTGGAACCACGGCGATGCGGGGCCTTTGAGACTGGTTGGAAAGGTTTTGCACATGAGGGATTAAGATCCTTCATTGAGAGCCATTACGTGATGATAGTGGCGTAGATGATCGAGGGGATCGATGGTCCCATCGTAGGAATCTAGCTTCGGGGGAGTGAACTTCCTTGGGAGGGCCTCATTCATTATCCGGTCTACGAATGACGGGACGAAGAGGCGATACATGACATTAGGATCATGCGCTACTCTGTGGAGGGGACTCCCGGGGCTGAGCCTCTCTGTCCTGGCCGCTGGATCAACATTAGCTGCACAACCTCCCTTAGTCCAATAGGAACTGGCGGGGGCCTGGCTCTCTTGCGCTAGCTCCCTATCGTCCACTGGAGGTGGAGGTCCGTGCTGTTCTTGGTTTCCATCAGCAGCGGGTGGATTATGCCTTATGAGTATCTCCACCGCCTTGATAACCTGCTGTAATTGGGATGCCAACACCTCGATTCTAGGGTCTGATATTGTTCCCGATGGTGCATGGGAGTGAGTAGGCTACCCGTGCATGGCAGGAACTGGTATAGGGACAGCCGGAGCGTTGGACGTGTCCTCTGGTTTGTTGTTGCGTGACCTAGTGGTCACCATCCTTCTGGGATTTGGTAGGAGATAGCGCTTAGTGTAAAGTTAAGAACTATGTCATCCCCACGGACGACGCCAAACTAATGTAGTTTTTCGCTCCCTGCTCTGACTTGTTCCTACTGACCTGTTTGACCTACACAAGTAGTACACGTGAGCCACAGACCACCGTGGAGTGGTCGATGACACTCCATTTCTAAAGTCTGACAAGGCTCTAAGGAAGGTATAATATTGTAATAGAGAATTTGCAGCGTACCTTAGGTTGGATTACCAACCTCATGTCTTATTTATAGTGCAAGGAGTCCTGGGTTAATCATGCCATCGTAGGTGTAGATTAGGGAAGAGATCTTCGTGGAGACCCTTATCTAATTAGGAGTCGTGCTGTAGAAGGGAAGTTCCTTGTTAGCTCCTTGCTCCTAGATACGCGGGAGATAGTTCCCAATCCGATAGCATTCCGTGGAGGGGAGTTTCCCTGTGTGGAAGATACTCTGGTGTTTGCTTCCTAGTTGGAAGCAAATAGCAGCTGTGGTTGCCCATCCGAATCAAATCCTCGAGATACTTGCCTGAAAATGGCTAATGGGTATCGTGGATAGCTGTGAGACGTGTGGGCCTAGCGTGCTGTGAGAGTCCGAGCTCGCCTGGTGGGTTGAAGTTGAGCGGGCTGAGAATCGCTCGAGCTGAATCCGTATTGGGCGGTTGTTTGAACACGTGGTTCCTCGAGATCATCATGACACATGTACGGCTCAGGGGTGTGACCGTTTTTATGTATCATCAATTATCAACCATATAAATATCCTTGTCAAGCATGGAGAAGATATATGTTGACAACTTTTGAAAATACACCCCTGTGAGTCTCTCTCAAGTTCTCTTTATTTGTATAGAGTTTCAAGTAGAAGTTTACAACACTGGACACAATTTGTTGTGTTAAGAACCATCTCTGCGTCACCATTAATGGAGTTGAATTAAACTCTTTCCATTAGCTCACTTCTGATAGTACTCAGAGCAAGATTTAGGGAAGGACAAGTTAGCTAAGTTGTAATAGTATGTAAAATTACGTTCACATTCCTGAAAAGCAATAGACTAAAGAGTCAACATTGAACGAAGAGAAACCATGTGTCAAGGGTAATTGAAATGAGGCAATTAAGTTCTTCGTCATACAAGACTAAAAGTACATAGGTGCCATTAGTGAGGTTGAACCCAAAACCTGTCACAAACTATGAAACCATTAGTGAGTTTGAACCCAAATAACCACAATACTCCACCCATACTTATATTATATGCTACATGAACACTTAATAAAAATCATACTTGAAGCCGATTTATTTTGTATAGCACCCAGACCCTATTAGAAGTCTCCAAGCCTTGGCCGCTAAATAGAACTGGATATCAAATAGGTTGGATTTTCCATGGACAAGAGCCTTACGACTCTCGGGATTTGTGTCTGATCTGAGAAGATGGTGTTTCAATAAATCTCATTCTTTCTCGCACTTTGGTGTTTCTTGATGTCACCCGTCATCTTTGTCACCATCAAAGCAAAAAATTGATTATGATTAAGCTTTTCCTTTCAGTTTGATAGAGAAGATGAGTTTTGTTGAGATTAAAAAAATGAAGACTTTCGTTCATTTTTGTGTAAATTTAACGTTGGTCCCTTCTAATGATGAGATAAATGCCTTTGATCTCGTTTACAAATTACATTTGAGCTTGGTCCCTTGACCGTTGTTGATTGTCGTTGACCATTTGGTCAACAATTAAGTTTGCATGTGATATTTTTTCTTACTCAGATATCCCAAGTATTCTCTTACCAACAAATCGTTCAGCAACTTCATCTTTTTCTCCCACTATTCTCTTATCATCATCCACTACCACTAGGGAAGAAGATAAAATTTTATTTTTTCATCTTCTCCACTCACGCCTACACCCTTCTAGCTCCTTTCCCTTACCTCTTTAATTAAAAAAATTATGTTGAAATTCTCTCTTCCTGTTACAACCACGATTTAAATCCTTCATACTCTCATCTTCCTTGGCAAACCAAATAATGGCATAACACGATTCGTCAAGCAAAGTTCATCAACATCCATCATCTCATATGGGTTGTACGGGTGGGAAATCTTCCCAAAAGAGACTTTTAACCAATTTGGGCAATGGAGGTGGTGGTGAGGACATCATGAAACTCTATAAATTGAACAAAATAATGGAGATGGAGGAGGAATTTGGATTTGTTGGTGATTCAAATTGGGGGTATTTGAGTAAAAAAAAGGTCACATGTAAGGCACATGCCAAAAGGTTGTACCAGACGGTCAATGACAGTCAATAACGGTCAAGGGACCAAACTCAAATATAGTTTGTAAATGGTATCAAAGGCATTTATCTATTAGTAGAAGGGACCAACATCAAATTTACCCTTTATTTTATTTATTTATTTATTAATGTTTTGCAAAGTCATTGTACGATTGTCTCTCTTGGGCACAGACTTAGATGGGGGCAAGTGCTCCCACTTGCCCCCACTGACTTTTGAATTATTTTTTATTTGTCGACGATACGATCCCGCCCTACCCCTCATCTCTCCCTCTGTTTTTTTTATGCCAACGACCCCGTTTTGACTCTTTATTCTTTTATGTTCCCTCTCAATATTTACTGCGAGACCAACAACTGCCCCACTTCCTCATCTATTCCTTTCCATCCCTCTCTGTTTGAATTATTTCACTTTCCCACCATCACCACCAGCCACCAACAACCCCAACCTTTCTTGTTTGCTTTGAAGAAGAAGGTTTTTTTCTCGAGATGAATTCGTATATTGAGGTCTATTTTTGTATTTTATTAATAGTATTTTTCTAGAGATACATGAAAAGGTCAACCCATTAATATTTCCTCAAGATACATGTTTGTATATTGAGGTTCATCTGTGGGTTATTGTTTGAAGGGCATTTTTGGTAATCAACGTGAGCCTTTTGACAGTCAACGCACGTTGATTGCTAGTCCTAAGAGACTGCAATAGTGATTAATGTTAGGGGTGACCTCTAATTAACTGTTTTGATAGGGGAAAGATCGTAAATAACCAAATTCTTTTTGTAAACATATAATTTTACATTTGAAAAGAAAATTAATTTTTTCCTTTTAACTTTATATACCAAGTTGATTTGTCCCCTCATATATTTATCCTTTGTGCTCCTATAAAGTAACTTGTTGCATCCATTTCTTCCCCCATAAATTAGATGGAGTTTTGTTTAGCAGTTGGTATATAGTTATTTATGTATTGATCAAAGTTTTAAAAAAATTTGTTAAAGGAATTAAGTATTATATTATAATTAATTAAGTATGATTCATCACTCCACCCCCTTCAACAAATATCTTGGCTCTGCCACTAGTCTCTCCTCTATCATTTAACATTGTGCAAACCAATGTTCTTAATTAGAAAGTACAAAGAGGCCAATGTTGACGTAGGGTTCATTGCTAGCAGATCAACTCGTCATAATGTACATAAAACTTCTCAAAAAATGAATCTGTAAGCTTTGTCACCCTGCTTTTGTCAAGTACAATTCAATGGCATATACTTCATTTTTTTTGTCTAGGCAAAAATTTCAAATAACTCCGCCCGTGGCAACGACCGGTCCCAAGCCCGAATAAAGGAGGAGGGTTTGTGTTAGACTTGTGACAGCCAACTATAAAAAAACCCGTCACATCCATTTTCATGGAATTTGGTTCAAAAAGATTAATGCAGAAAGATAGGGCGTCCCCCACTATAAGCGATGTGCTGCACCTACGCTCGAGTGTAGTGTAATGAGCAAGGCATGTTGCAACGGCGCCTAGCTGTAGTGTTAAATAGGCAAAAGTTCTCGCACCATTATGGATGGGGGCGGGTAAAGAAGCTAGTCCAGGTTAGAGCTAGAGATATAATGATTAGATTGGCCTATTGGAACATAAGAACCTTGACGGGTAAGTCAATAGAATTAGTGGATGCCCTGCGTAGGAGGAAGGTAAACATAGTTCATCTCCAAGAGACAAAATGGAAGGGGAACAAGGCTAAAGATTTAGGAGGAGGGTTCAAACTCTTTTATTCTGGTAAAGATGGAACTAGGAACGGGGTGAGAATAATGGTAGATAAAGTTTGTAAGGATGCAGTAGTCGATGTTAGGAGGTTTGGGGAGAGAATCATAAGTATTAAATTAGCTTTAGACCTAGAGATAGTGCATGTTATTAGTGCATATGCACCCCAAGTGGGTTTAGACGAGGAGACTAAGAAGGGTTTTTTGGACTCTTTAGAGGAGTTAGTTATTGGGATTCCCTCTTTCGATAGGGTTTTCCTAGGCGGGGATTTGAATGGCCATATTGGTAAGGATAGAGTTGGGTATGAGAGGGTACATGGAAGTAAAGGCTTTGGGGATCGAAACATTATGGGGATTTCTATTTTTTGATTTTGCTTTAGCTAAGGATTTTGGGATCGTGAATACTTTTTATAAGAAGAGGGAAGATCACTTGCTAACCTTTGCAAGTGGGCGCAATAGAAGTCAAATTGTTTATTTTCTTGTGAGGAGACAAGATTTAGGTAAGTGTAAAAATTATAAGGTTATACCAGGGGAGTGTCTGACAAACCAACATAGGCTGTTAGTCCACGATTTTTGTTTTAAGAGTAGGGGTCGTATTGCTAAAGAACGTGTTAGACCCAGAATTAAGTGGTGGACCTTACAGGGAGATGTGTGCCAAAAATTTAGAAATAAGATTTTTGGTGGCCAGTCAGTTTCAGAGGGTTGGGATAATCTAGAACCAAAGGATAGGACTAGTAGCGCCGATCTTTTTGAACATTTGGCAAACCGAATAAGAAGATGTGCAAATGAAGAGTTAGGAAAGGCCAAAAAAAAAGGTGTATATGATAAGGAGACATGGCGGTGGAACGCTGATTTGCAACAAACCATTGTGGAAAAGAAAAGATGCTTTAAGGAGTGGCCAAAAGATAGATGTCGGCCTAGAGTCTTATGAGTTTTATATGCAAGCTAAGAAATTGAGTAGTAAAGCAGTAGGGGAAGCTAAAAAGAGAACATATGATGATCTGTATAATAGGCTAGGTACAAAGGAAGGGGAAAATAATATTTTCAATATAGCTAAAGCTAGAGAACGAAAAACTAGGGACTTGAGTCATGTTAAGTGTGTTAAGCATGAGGATGGAAGAGTTTTAATGCAGGATAAAGCTATTTTAGATAGATGGAAAGATTACTTTTGGAACCTACTCAATGGAACACATGTAGGGGAGTTAAACTTGGAGGGGTATGCTTCACAAGAAGGGAGACATCGCAGAGTTAGTGCCATATAAGTAAGAGAAGCTTTAAAAAGAATGAAGACAGGGAAGGAAGTTGGACCGGATGATATACCAATTGAAGCGTGGAAATTTCTGGGAGAAGTTTGGATTCAATGGCTAACTAAGCTCTTTAATAGGATTTTGAAAACTAGAAAAATGCCAGATTCGTGGAGGGATAACATTGTGGTACCAATTTATAAGAACAAAGGGGATATTCAAAATTTCTTTAACTATAGAGGGATAAAGCTTATGAGTCATACGATAAAATTTTGGGAGAGGGTTATAGAACGAAGACTTAGGAATTTAACCACGGTTTCGGAGAATCAATTTGGATTTATGCCGAGTAGGTCTACTACGGAGGCCATCTTTCTACTTAGGAAAATTATAGAAAAATTTCGAGAGGAACGTAAGAGTTTGCATATGTTTTTTTTTATATGGAGAAAGCTTACGATAGGGGCCCTATGGAGTTAATTTGGTGGGTGCTTAAAAAGAAGAAAGTGTCTCCATGTTATGTTGATATCATTAAGGATATGTATGAAGCGGTTGTAACAAGTGTTCGCTCAGCGGGTGGGATGTCCAGTGAGTAGGACTACATCAAGGGTCGGCCTTAAGTTCATATCTCTTTGCTTTGGTCATAGATGAGTTGACGAAACATCTGCAAGAAGATGTACCTTGGTGCATGTTATTTGCAGATGATATTGTCTTAATTGATGAGTCTAGTGAAGGTTTAGGTCAAAAATTAGATAGGTGGTGGGAGGCTTCAGAGAGTAAGCGTTTTTTAGAATTAGTCACTCGAAGACGGAGTATCTAGTGTGCAACTTTGGTTGTGAATCACGAGAGAGGAGTAATGCAATTGAGATCGAAGGTGTGGAGGTCCCAGAGTGTGAGATTTTTCGATATCTAGGATCTATAATTCAAAATAATGGGGCTATTGGAGAAGATGTAGACCATAGGATTAAAGCTGGTTGGCTGAAATTGAGAATGGCGTCAGGAGTATTATGCGATAGAAGGATGCCTGCAAGGCTAAAAGAGAAATGCTATAAGACAATTGTTCGACCAGCCATGCTATACGGTTCAGAATGTTGGGTTACTACGGGACAACATACACATAGGATGGCAATACCAGAAATGCGTATGTTAAGGTGGATGTGTGGTAAAACCCATAAGGATAAAATAAAGAATGAAAGAATTAGGAGACACTTAGGTGTAGCGCCCATAAAGGACAAAATTAGAGAAAGGCGTTTATCTTGGTTTGGTCAGGTGCGGAGAAGACCAAACATGGCGCCAATTAGAAAATGTCTAGATTGGCAAGTTAATGGAGGGTGTAGACGGAGGGGGCGACCGTTGAAAACTTGGATGAAGGCGGTGAATGAAGACATCATTAAGCTTGGATTAGGCGAGGATATGTGGGAAGACCGCATTGCTTGGAGAACCAAAATTCATGTAGCGGACCTCGAAAATATCAGGAATGGACTTTGATGATGATGATGATGATGAGACAGAGATTTTAAATATGTTGCATATGGCAATAGATACAACACCAACTTTCATGTATTTCTACTGAAGTCCCTATACTTTCAATTTTTGTACACATCAAGTAAGGCTCTTGGGAAGACCCACCAAACCTCAAACATGCAAATGAGGAATCTCCACACTGCTGAAACAAGGCAACATCATATTAAAAAGGTGGTTAGTGGGCCTATCCTTATTTTCAAGACCCCAGTAAACAAATATTGTCTACTACCATGCCTCGCCTTCTTAACAAAGTCAAGCTGGTTATGTTTATTCTATTTTCGCATTTGTCCGTTATATGTCAAAATAATCTGATAAATAATCCATCAAAAATGATTTAACTGGGTTATTTTACTGTGAATGAGAAAATACAATTTCTTTTATGCTAGTGTTTTCTATTAGTTATTGGAGATTTTGGTTATTGCATAACTATTCCTATGCATCAATCACTAGAAGTGAGAATCTATGCTAATCTTATGTGTAGGATAACACACATAGTAATTGTGGTGATAGTGGAATTATGTCGTCTAACAAAGCGTTACAGTTAAAGTCAAGGCTTAGCAGATCTTTCCAAGTTTAAAAGGTGAGAGATAACCCATGTTATCCAGTTACTTTATTAGGGCTTATTTGGTGCATGAATAGTTCCATCTTTATTATTATCAACATGTCTAGCTTATCTTGTTAAGATTTGTGGAGTCTGAATATATTTTAGTTTCCTTGTACAAAATAATATGAAGTTTCCTTGTATGAGAGAATAGAAAGTTTCCTATAATGAAATAATATGAAGTTTCCTTGTAGGATACAATAGGAAGTTTCCTTGTATGATGTGGGTGGGCACGGGACGGGATGGGACGAGATATGCCCATCCCTATCCCATCCCGTTCATACGGGATCGGGACGGGACGGGATGGGAAAAACCTCATCCCGACCTCGTCCCATCCCAAACGGGTTCGGGACGGGACGGGATCAGCGGGAAGCCTGGACTGCTGGAACTTTCAGTTCTCATTTATAGTTGATAGCTATTCATCTCTTATTCTCTGTAATTGACCTTGATACCACACATCCGCACTAAAATTAGAATACCACATACAAAACCTGTGACTTGCACCATTTTTTGTTGTTTTTTACTATGAGGAGTATTATATCTTCAGAAGTTGTGTGTATATTGCTTTGTATCTTGATTGTTGATTAAAATTTTAATTATTATGGCTCGTAAGGTAAAGCTACTAATGCTATTGGCCTCTTTTGGTAAACTTTTTCTTGTGTTTTAACACACAGATAAACTGGAAACTTAACCTTATTTTGGGAAAGTTAGTATGTTTTTAATCTCCATCTGTAGACATTATGACTATAAAAAAAATCATATTTATGGTCCTCATTTATGTTAGCCTCTAGTTGTTGTGACTTCATGTTGGCACATCCTAACACCTGGTATTATCTAGATTTTTCTATGTTGTTCCACAGGATGTTCTTCAGGCTCTCTATACGGCATGTAGAAGTGGTGATTTTGATTTGGGAAACAAGGAGGTCAATAATGTCATTGCGGAGGGGTATCCAGTTTCACAAGTTATCACTCAAATTTCAATCCTCATTGTCATTTCTCGTTATTGTTCCTTATTGAATATTGCTGGTAGTAACAATGAATTTGTTACAGTTGTTTGAAGTGGTTGTAGATGCAAATGATACATCTGACGAACAAAAGGCAAGAATTTGTAGCAAATTGGCTGTGGCGGATAAGGTTGTTCCTAGTATTTGTCTTCCTTTGCATAGCATTCTCACACCTGATATTGCAAACTAGTTTTAGATGGCCATTCAGATGAACTTTTCATTTCTATTTAAGTTGATATTTTTTTAATCATTCAAACTAACCATATTAATTTTTACTTTTGTGACAATCATGATTGATCACCTCACTTCCTTGGATTACTGGAATTGCTTGATGGTCTGCCCCATCTTTTTTTTTTCTTTCCCTTTTTCTCCAAACTTCTATAGAAATGACTGATCCTTCATAAAGTAAATGTACTTCATTGTTGGGACATTTTGCGAGCACATTTCTTACATTTTCTGTGATCTGCAGTGTCTGGTTGATGGAGCAGATGAGTATCTGCAGCTGTTGAATGTGGCGAGTAATACAATGCGGGCACTTTGTAACATGCAGGAGTTCGCCTATAAGTAGTGAGCTAAAGGAAGGAACAAAGCTGAAAATGGTGCTCCTTGTTTATGTCCATAACTATTCATGCAAATACTTTCATTCCCGCTGAAACAAATGAACATAAAAATTTAAAATTCTGAAATCAGTTCTTACTGTGCCCAAATCCAGTACAAGTTTAATATGTTCATAAAATAAATAAATAAGTAAATAAAAATATTAATAATTAATATTAAAAAATTAGTTCGGGACGGGACGGGATTGGCGGGATTGAAAATCTTCATCCCATCCCATCCCATTCTAGATCGGGACGGGACGGGATCGGGATGAAATTATTCAATCCCATTAAGACCCGGAAAAATCGGGACGAGACGGGACGGGATTGGGACGGGAACGGGATCGCGGGATGGGATGCCCACCCCTAATAGGAAGTTTTCTTGTATAATACAATAGAAAGTTTCCTTGTAAGAGACAATAGAAAGTTTCCTTATATGAGAGCACATGGCTTCCTTGCAAGAATCTATATATAAATTTCTTGTGGGAGGTTTGTATAGACCTAGAGACCTAAAGATTGAGTGAGGCTTCATTGGTGATTGAAAACCTTGATTCTCATATTCAGAGTGGATTGTGATGTGCTACGTCGACGTAGGCAGTTTTGGCCGAACACGTTAAATCATGTGTCCTTTATTTTCTGCTATATTTCATATATTGCATTGGTTTGGTTGCTTGCCTTTGTCTAGATTTTTCTTTGGTTGCTATCTGTTGCATTGAATCCCAACATCCTAGGATTAGTAGTAGCACTAATCCATAACAACTAGCATCATAGCCTTGGGTTTGTGAACCTAGGGCACAGAAAGAGTTTGAAGAAATTATTGGGAGGTTTTCATGATGGTTCGAGTGGGAGCAATGACTTCGGAAAAGGATACAACCAAGATAGAGAAGTTTAATGGGTCAAACTTTGGGTTTTGGAAGGTGCAAGTGGAGGATCATCGTTATCATAAATATATCTACCAACCATTGAAGGATGAGAAACGAGATAGTATGAAACAAGAAGAGCGAGAAGTATTTGACAGAAAGGCACTCAACACCATAAGATTGACATTGGCGACGTCTGTTTTCTTCAACTTTAAGGTTGAGAAGATAACTGTATCGTTGATGAATGCCCTGTCAAAGATGAAAGAACAACCTTTGCAATGAATAAGGTTCATCTGATAAAGAAGTTGTTAATATGAACATGACCGAAGATGGAAACTTTTGAGATCATCTGAATACCTTCAATGAGATTGTTGACCAATTGACAACAGTTAAAATTGAATTTAGTGATGAGATTTGAGCGTTGTTGATTTTGTCCCAGTTACCAGAGAGTTGGGTTGGCTCAGATACGACGATTGGTGGCTCTGCGGGGAATAGCAAATTGAAGTTTAGTGATGTAGCCATTATGATCTTGACTGAAGAATTAAGGAGAAAGATAGATGGAGGTTCCAGTTCGGGGTATGTTTTGAATGTAGAAATCAGAAGCAAAAACAAAAAATAAAGGCCATGATCATTATAAAACTAAGTCCAAAAACCACAGATCGAAGCCTCGAAAACCGAATGGCTCCAAATATCACATTAAGTGTTCAAACTGTAGCAAAAATGGCCACTTAGAAACCAGTGTGAAGCCCCGAAGAAATATACATAAAAGAAGTCAGATCAAGCAAATCTTGTGACGGAAGATTCTGATGATGCGTTGATATGTTCTATGGAAAGCAAACCTAAGTGTTGGGTGATAAAATCGAGTGCATCATTCCATCCTACCTCAAACAAAAGATTCTTAGAGAGCTATGAACCCGGTGACCTAGGTAAAGTGTACCTTGGTGATGATCAACCTTACAACATAATTGGCAAGGGTGTAGCACGAATCAAGCTAAATGAATCAGTGTGGAAATTAAAGGATGTGAGACACATTCCTGACTTGATGAGAAATCTGATTTTAGTGCGGTAGTTGGCGAAAGAAGGTTATTTGATAATCTTCAATGATGATAGCTGAAAGGTTTCTAAAGGTGCAATGACTATTGCACGTGGTAAGAAAAATTGTACTTTCTAACATCACAGGCAAGTGGGTCAATAGTTATTGTTGAAACAAAAGAAGATCCGGACTTGTGGCACCAGAGACTTGGCCACATGAGTGGAAAAGGACTGAAGGTCATGCAGTCAAATGGGAAACTACCTGGAATAAAATCAATTGATGTTGATTTGTGCTAGAGTTGCATCCTTGTGGACCAACAAAGAAGTGTGGAAGAACTCTAGATAAAGAAAAACTTGAGTTAGCTCACATAAATGTATGGCTAACAAAAGTCTCATTCATTGGTGGGAAGTTATATTTTGTAACTTTCATTGATGATCATAGCAGAAAAGTGTGGGTATGCTTCTTGAAACATTAATCAAAAGTGTTTGATGTGTTCAAGAAGTGGATGGCACTAGTGGAAAATGAGACAGATTTGAAGGTGAAGAAGTTGAGATCCGACAATGGTGGAGAGTACATTGATGATGGTTTCAATAGGTACAGTGTTGAGAATGGAAAAGAATTTTCCAGGAACAACACAACATAATGGTGTGGCAGAGAGGATGAACAGAACATTGACTGAGAGAGCCAGATGTATGCGTTTGCTGGCAGGTTTGCCAAAACAGTTTTTGGTCGTAGCAGTCAGTCTATCATGTTACTTGATCAACAGAGGACCATCGTCTTCTTTGGAGAAGAGGATATCAGAAGAGGTGTGGACTGGTAAGACTGTAAACTTTTCTCATTTAAAAGTTTTTGGTTGTGTTTCTTATGTGTATGTAAGTGATAATTCTAGGAGTAAGCTTGATTCCAAGTCACGTAAATGTTTTTTCGTTGGATATGGTGGTGAGAACTTTGGTTATAGATTTTGGGATAATCAGAACAGAAAAGTCATTAGAATCAAGAATGTAATATTCAACGGAAAAATAATGTACAAGAATAGAGATAAAGCACAATCTGTGCAAAGTGATTCTGAGTATGTTGAGTTAGATGGTATGTTAGATAATGATGTGGTACAGCAAACATGTAAGAGTTTGCAGTTATAGGACACTGCACTAGAGAACATGACACGACAAAATGATACACCATAGAGTCCAGCTCCAGCCCCTGCACTCAAAAGATCTTCCCTAACTCGTGCACCGAACAAAAAGTATGTATCCTGTAAATTATTTGCAACTTACTAACAAAATTTGTTTGAACTACATATTACTCACAGATGCTGGAGATCCTGAATGCTATGATGAAGCATGTGAGTTAACAGATGTGAAACAATGGGAAAATGCAATGGATGATGAGATGAAATCACTAATCTCAAATGAAACATGTGAGTTAGTTGAACTACCCAAAGGGAAGAAAGTTTTGCATGATGGTTCTAAGAGATAAAAATCAAGGCTGGTGGTCAAGGAGTTCCAGCATAATGAAGGAATTGACAACACAAAGATATTTTCTCCAGTTGTGAAACAAAATTCAATTAGAACTGTATTAGTATTGTTGTAGCAGAAGATTTGCATCTTGAGCAGTTAGATGTGAAAATTGCATTCCTCCATGGTGATTTAAAGGAAGATATATACATGCAACAACCTCGGGGTTACACAATGAATAGTAAAGAGTGTATGGTATGCAAATTAAAAAAAAAGTTTGTATGGTTTGAAACAGGCTCCTAGACAGTGGTACATGAAGTTTGATGGTTTTATGCAGAAGAAGGGCTACCTCAAGTACAATTTTGATCATTGTTGCTACTTCAAGAGTTTTGCTTCTAGTTTTATTATTTTGTTATTGTATGTTAATGACCTGTTGGTTGCAGGCTCAAGTATGAGTGAAATTAAAATATTGAAGAAGCAGATGGAAAACAAATTTGCCATGAAAGATTTGGGGGCAGCAAAGCAAATTCTTGGTTTGAAGTTGTCTCAAGCTGGCAAGCGAATTTTGTTTTGAAGTTGTCTCAGGCTTAATATGTTGAACGAGTTTTAAAGCAGTTCAATATGAGTGGTGCTAAAGATGTTAGCATGCCTTTGGCAAATAATTTTAGGTTGTCAGAAAAGTAGTCTCTCAAGACAAAGGAAGAGATGGATCACATGGTACTGTGACAGGGGTTCATGTTATAGTAAAAGAGATCTCAAATTGCAAGGATTTGTAGATGTAGACCATGCAGGTGACGTGGATAGCAGGAGGAGCACCACTGGTTATGTTTTTACAGTGGGTTATACAACAGTTAGTTGGGCTTCTCAGTTGCAGAAGCTGGTGGCTTTATGTACTACCGAGTCTGTATATGTTGCCATTACTGAGGCAAACAAAAAAAACATTTGGTTAAAGGGTTTGTTAGAAAAATTGGGTTTAAGCAGGAGAAGAGTGATATGTACAGTGACAGTCAAAGTGCAATTTTCCCCCAAAAACGTTACATTTCATCAGAGAACTAAGCACATAGGTACTCGTTACCATTTCATCAGATATGTTATAAAAGATGGGATCTTGAAATTTGAGAAGATCCAGGGTAGTAGAAATCCAGCAGATATGTTGACAAAAGTAGTGACAGTTGAAAAACTAAGGTTGTGTTAACCTCAAGATGTCTTTTTGCTTTAAAAGACTAGGATGAGCACAACATTATGATGTAGATTGGTTTACTATTTTGATTCAGTCTCCAAGTGGGAGATTGTTGAGATTTGTGGAGTTTGAATATATTTTAGTTTCCTTGTACAAATGACTAGGAAGTTTCCTTGTATGAGAGAATATGAAGTTTCCCTGTAGGATACAATAGGAAGTTTCCTTGTATGATATAATAGAAAGTTTCCTTGTATGAGAGCACATGGCTTCCTTGCATGAATCTATATATAGATTTCTTGTGGGAGGTTTGTGTAGACCTAGAAACCAAAACATTGAGTGAGGCTTCATTGGTGATTGTAAACCTTGATTCTCATATTCATAGTGGATTGTGGTGTGCTTCGTGGATGTAGGCAGGTTTGGCCAAACCGCGTTAAATTTTTGTGTCCTTTATTTTCTGCTTTATTTCGTTTATTGCATTGGTTTGGTTGCTTGCCTTCGTCCAGATTTTTCTTTGGCTGCTATCTGTTGCATTGAATCCCATGATCCTAGGATTACTAATAGCACTAATCCATAACAACGGGTATCAGAGCCTTGGGTTTGCAAACCTAGGGCACAGAAAGTGAATGAAGAAATTCTTGTGAGGTTTTCTTGTGGGTTCGATAGGAGCAATGACTTCGAAGAAGGATACAACCAAGATAGAGAAGTTTGATGGGTCAAACTTTGGGTTTTAGAAGGTGTAAGTGGATGATTATCTTTATCAGAAAGATCTCTAGCAACCATTGAAGGATGAAAAACCAATAGTATGAAACAAGAAGAAAAGAAGAGTGGGAAGTGCTTGACAAAAAGGCACTCAACACCATAAGATTGACATTGCCGAAGTTTGTTTTCTTCAACTTTAAGGGTGAAAAGACAATTGTATCGTTGATGAATGCCATGTTGAAGATGTATGAACAATCTTCTGTAGTGAATAAGGTTCACCTGATAAAGAAGTTGTTTAATATTAAAATGACCGAAGATGGAAACTTTCAAGATCATCTGAATAACTTCAATGAGATTGTTGACCAATTGACAACAGTTGAAATCGAATTTAGTGATGAGATTTGAGCGTTGTTGATTTTGTCCCAGTTACCAGAGAGTTGGGTTGGCACAGATACGGCGATTGGTAGCTCTGCAGGGAATAAAAAATTGAAGTTTAGTGATGTAGCCATTATGATCTTGACTGAAGAATGAAGGAGAAAAATAGATGGAGGTTCCAGTTCGAGATCTGTTTTGAATGTAGAAATCAGAAGCAAAAACAAAAAATAAAGGCCTTGATCATTATAGAGCTAAGTCCAAAAACCACAGATCGAAGCCTCGAAAACCAAATGGTTCAAAATATCACATTAAGTATTGGAACAGTGGCAAAAATGGAAACTTTAGAAACCAGTGTGAAGCCCCAAAAAAGAAGTCAGATCAAACAAATCTTGTGACGGAAGATTCGAATGATAGATTGATATATTCTATGGAAAGCAGACCTGAGTGTTGGATGATAGACACAGGTGCATCAATCCATCCTATCTCGAGCAAAAGGATCTTAGATAACTATGAACCTGAAGACCTAGGTAAACTATACCTTGGTGATGATCAACCTTGCAACATGATTGGCAAGGGTGTGGCACAGATCAAACTGAACAGATTGTTGTGGAGATTAAAGGATGTGAGACACATTCCTGACTTGAGGAGAAATCTGATTTCAGTGGGGCAGTTGGCGAAAGAAGTTTATTTGATAATCTTCAATGATGATAGCTGGAAGGTTTCTAAAGATGCAATGACTATTGCACATGGTAAGAAAAATTGTATTCTCTACACGACATCACAAGCAAGTGGGTCAATAGTTATTGTTGAAACAAAAGAAGATCCTGACTTGTTGCTCCAGAGACTTGGCCACATGAGTGAAAAAGGACTGAAGGTCATGCAGTTAAATGGGAAACGACCTGGACTAATATCAATTGATATTGATTTGTGTGAGAGTTGCATCCTTAGGAAGCATAAAAGGGTTAGTTTCAAGAAATGTGGAAGAACTCCAGAGAAAGAAAAAGCTTGAGTTAGTTCACACAGATGTATGGGGGCCAACAAAGTCTCATCCATTGGTGGGAAGTTATATTTTGTAACTTTCATTGATGATCATAGTAGAAAAGTGTGGGTATACTTCTTAAAACATAAATAAGAAGTGTTTGATGTGTTCAAAAAGTGGAAGGCACTGGTGGAAAATGAGACAGGTTTGAAGGTGAAGAAGTTGAGATCCGACAATGATGGAGAGTACGTTGATGATGGTTTCAAAAGGTATTGTGCCGAGAATGGATAATAATGGAAAATACTTTGCCATGAACACCACAGTAGAATGGTGTGGCATAGATGATGAACGAAACATTGACTAAGAGAGCCAGATGTATGTGTTTGCAGGCAGGTTTGCCAAAACAGTTTTGGGCATAAGGAGTCAGTACAACATGTTACTTGATCAACAGGGGACCATCATCTCCTTTGAAACAGAGGATACCAGAAGGGGAGTGAACTGATAATACTGAAAACCTTTCCCACTTAAGAGTTTTTTGTTGTGTTTCATATGTGCATGTAAGTGATAATTCTAGGAGTAGGCTTGACTCCAAGTCATGTAATTTTTTTTCGTTGGATTTGGTGGTGATAACTTTGGTTATAGATTTTGGGATGATCAAAATAGAAAAGTAATTAGAAGCAGGGATGTAATATTCGATGAAAAAATAATGTTTAAGAATAGAGATAAAACGTAATCTGTTAGACATGTGCAGAGTGATCCTGAGTATGTTGAGTTGGATGGTATGCCATATAATGATGTGGTACATGAAACATGTGAGAGTTTGTTGGCACAGAATACTACACTAGAGAACATGACACAACAAAATGATACCCCATAGAGTCCAGCTCCAGCCCCTGCACTCAGGAGATCTTCCCGAACTCCTGCACCGAACAAAAAGTATGTATCCTCTAATTATGTAAATTATTTACAGCTCACTGATGAAAATTGTTTGAAATACATGTTACTCACAGATGCTAGAGATCCTGAATGCTATGATTAAGCATGTGAGTTAACAGATGCAAAACAATGGGAGAATGCAATAGAAGATAAGATGAAATCACCAATCCCAAAATGAAACATGTGAGTTAGTTGAACTACCCAAAGGGAAGAAATATTTGCATAATAAGTTGGTGTATCGAGTAAAACATGAACATGATGGTTCCAAGAGATATAAAAGCAAGGCTGGTAGTCAAGGGGTTCCAGTAGAAGGAAGGAATTGACTACACAGAAATAATTTTTCCAGTTGTGAAACAAAATTCAATTGAAACTTTATTGAGTATTGTTGCAGTAGAGGATTTCCACCTTGAGTAGTTAGATGTGAAAACTGCATCCCTTCATGGCGATTTAGAGGAAGATATATACATGCAACAACTTTAGGATTTCACAGTGAATGGTAAAGAGAGTCTAGTATGCAAATTGAAAAGAAAAAAATTATTGTTTGAAACAGGCTCCTAGACAGTGGTACATGAAGTTTGATGGTTTTATGCAGAAGAATAGCTACCACAATTGCAATGCTGACCATTGCTGCTACTTCAAGAGTTTTACTTCCCTTTTTATTACTTTGTTATTGTATGTTGATGATATGTTGGTTGCAGGCTCAGATATGAGTGAAATTAAAATATTGAAGAAGCAGCTGGGAAGCGAATTTGCCATGAAAGATTTGGGGACAGCAAAGCAGATTCTTGGGATGAAGTTGTCTCAAGCTGGCAAGCGAATTTTGTTTTGAAGTTGTCTCAGGCTGAATATGTTGAACGAGTTTTAAAGCAGTTCAATATGAGTGGTGCTAAAGTTGTTAGCAAGTCTTTGGAAAATAATTTTAGGTTGTCAGAAGAGTAGTCTCCCAAGACAAATGAAGAGATAGAGCACATGGTACTGTGTGTTTGTGTTTTAGTAAAAGTGATTTAAGATTGCAGAGATTTGTAGATGCAAACCATGTAGGACACGTGGATAGCAGGAGGAGCACCACTGGTTATGTCTTTACAGTGGGTAATACAACAGTTATTTGGGCTTCTCAGCTGCAGAAGTTGATGGATTTATCTACTACCGAGTCTGTATATGTTGCTATTACTGAGGCAAGCAAAAAGATGATTTGGTTACAGGGTTTGTTAGAAGAATTGGGTTTAAAGCATGAGAAGAGTGTTTTGTACAGTGACAGTCAGAGTGCGATTTTTTTTGCCAAGAACGCTACATTTTATTAGAGAACTAAGCACATAGGTACCCATTACCATTTCATCAAATTTGTTGTAGAAAATGGGATCTTGAAAGTTGAAAAGATCTAGGGTAGTAGAAATCCAGCAAATAAGTTGACAAAGGCAGTGAAAGTCGAAAAACTAAGGTTGTGTTAAACCTCAGTTGGTCTTTCAGCTTAAGAAGTTCAAGATGAATGCAACACTATGATGTAGATTATTTTACTATTTTGATTCAGTCTCCAAGTGGGAGATTATTGAGATTTGTGGAGTCTGAATATAATTTAGTTTGCTTGTACAACAGACTGGGAAGTTTCCTTGTATGAGAGAATAAGAAGTTTTCTTGTATGAGAAAATATGAAGTTTCCTTGTAGGATCCAATAGGAAGTTACCTTGTATGATGCAATAGGAAGTTTCCTTGTAGGAGACAATATGAACTTTCCTTGTACAATACAATAGAAAGTTTCCTTATAGGAGACAATAGAAAGTTTTCTTGTATGAGAACACACGACTTCCTTGCATGAATCTATATATAGATTTCTTGTGGGAGATTTGTGTAGACCTAGAGACCTAGAAATTGAGTAAGGCTTCATTGGTGATTGTAAACCTTGATTCTCATATTCATAGTGAATTCTGGTGCGCTCCGTGGACGTAGGCAGGTTTGGCCGAACCACGTTAAATTCTTGTGTCATTTATTTTCTCCTTTCTTTTGTTTATTGCATTGGTTTGATTGCTTGCCTTCATCTGGATTTTTATTTGGTTGTTGTATGTTGCATTGAATCCCCAAATCCTTCGATTGTAAGTAGCACTAATCCATAACAACTAGTACCAGAGCCTTGGGTTTGCGAACATAGGACACAAAGTGTTTGAAGAAATTCCTGTGAGGTTTTCTTGTTGGTTCGAGTGGGAGCAATGACTTCGGAAAATGATGCAACCAAGATAGAGAAGTTTGATGGGTCAAACTTTGGGTTTTGGAAGGTGCAAGTAGAGGATTATCTTTATCAGAAAGATCTCTACCAACCATTGAAGGATGAGAAATTAGATAGTATAAAACAAGTAGAGTGGGAAACGCTTGACAGAAAGGCACTCAACACCATAAGATTGGTATTGGCGAAGTCTGTTTTCATCAACTTTAAGGGTGAAAAGACAACTGTATCATTTATGAATGCCCTGTCCAAGATGTATGAACAAACATCTGCAGTGAATAAATTTCACCTGATAAAGAAGTTGTTTAATATGAAAATGACCAAAGATGGAAACTTCAGAGATCATCTGAATAACTTCAATGAGATTGTTGACCATTTGACAACAGTTGAAATCAAATTTAGTGATGAGATTCGAGCGTTGTTGATTTTGTCCCAGTTACCAGATAATTGGATTGGCACGGTAAAAACGATTAGTAGCTATGCAACGAATAACAAATTGAAGTTTAGTGATGTAGCCAGTATGATCTTGACTGAAGAATTAAGGAGAAAGATAGATGTAGGTTCTAGTTCGGGGTTTGCTTTGAATGTTGAAAGAAGAGGCAGGAGCAAAAAATAAAAGTCATGACCATTATATATCTAAGTCAAAAAACCACAGATCAAAGTCTCAAAAATCAAATGGTTCCAAATATCACATTATTGTTGGAATTGAGGCAAAAATGGCCACTTCAGAAACTAGTATGAAGCTCCAAAGAAAGATACAGAAAAAAAAGTCAGATCAAGCAAATCTTGTGACAAAAGATTTTGATGATGTGTTGATATGTTCTATGGAAAGCAAACATGAATGTTACGTGATGGACTCCGGTGCATTGTTCCATGCTACCTCAAGCAAAAGGTTCTTAGAGAACTATGAACCTGGTGACCAAGGTAAAATGTACCTTGGTGATGATCGACCTTGCAACATAATTGGCAAGGGTGTGGCACAGATCAAGTTGAACGAATCCGTGTGGAAATTAAAGGATATGAGACACATTCCTGACTTGAGGAGAAATCTGATTTCAGTTGGGCAGTTGGCGAAAGAAGGTTATTTGATAGTCTTCAATGATGATAGTTGAAAGGCTTCTAAAGGTGCTATGACTATTGCACCTTGTAAGAAAATTGTACTTTCTACACGACATCACAGGCAAATAGGTCAAAAGTTGTTGTTCAAACAAAAAAAGATTCTAACTTGTGGCCCCAGAGACTTAGCCACATGAGTGAAAAAGGACTAAAGGTAATGTTGTCAAATGGGAAACTAGCTGGACTGAAATCAATTGATATTGATTTGTGTGAAAGTAGCATCCTTGGGAAGTATAAAAGCATTAGTTTCAAGAAGTGTGGAAGAACTCCAGAAAAATAAACACTTGAGTTAGTTCACACAGATGTATGGGGGCCAACAAAAGTCTCATCCATTGGTGGGAAGTTATATTTTGTAACTTTAATTGATGATCATTGAAGAAAAGTGCGGGTATACTTCTTGAAATTTGAATCAAAAGTGTTTGATGTGTTCAAGAAGTGGAAGGCACTAGTGGAAAATGAGACAGGTTTGAAGGTGAAGAAGTTGAGATTCGACAATTGTGGAGAGTACATGGATGATGGTTTCAAAAGGTATTGTGCTGAGAATGGAATAAGAACAGAAAAGACTTTGCCAGGAACACAACAGCAGAATGGTGTGGCAGAGAGGATGAACAAAACATTGACTAAGAGAGCCAGAAGTATGTGTTTGCAAGCAGGTTTGCCAAAACAGATTTGAGCAGAAGCAGTCAGTACAACATGTTACTTGATCAACAGGGACCATCATCTCATTTGGAGCAAAGGATACCCAGAAGAGAGCGTGGATTGGTAAGACTATAAACCTTTCACACTTAAAAGTTTTTGGTTGTGTTTCTTATGTGCATGTAAGTGAAAATTTTAAAAGTATGCTTGACTCCAAGTCATGTAAATGTTTTTTCGTTGGATTTGGTGGTGATAACTTTGGTTATAGATTTTGGGATGATCAGAATAGAAATGTCATTAGAAGCAGGGATGTATTATTCAATAAAAAATAATATACAATAATAGAGATAAAACACAATCTGTTAGACCGGTGCAGAGTGATCCTGAGTATGCTGAGTTGGATGGTAAGCTGGATAATGATGTGGTACAGCAAATAGCTGAGGTTTGCAGTCACAGGTACTACACTAGAAACATGACACACCACATAGTCCAGCTCCAGCCCCTGCACTCAGAAGATCTTCCCAAGCTTCTGCACCAAACAAAAAGTATGTATCCTCTGCTTATGTAAATTATTTGCAACTCATTGACAAAAATTGTTTGAACTACATGTTACTCATAGATACTGGAGATCCTGAATGTTGTGATGAAGCATGTGAGTTAACAGATGCGAAACAGTGGGAGAATGCAATGGAAGATGAGGTAAAATCACTAATCTCAAATGAAACATGGGAGTTAGTTGAACTACCCAAAGGGAAGAAAGCTTTACATAATAAGTGGGTCTATCAAGTTAAACAAAAACATGAGGAGTTAGTTGAACTACCCAAAGGCTGGTAGTCAAGAGGTTCCGGCAGAAGGAAGGAGTTGACTACCCAGAGATATTTTCTCCTGTTGTGAAACAAAATTCAATTAGAATTGTATTGAGTATTATTGCAGCAGAAGATTTGTACCTTGAGCAGTTAGATGTGAAAATTGCATTCCTCCATGGTGATTTAGAGGAAGATATATACATGGCACAACCTCAAGGTTTCACAGTGAATGGTAAAGAGAGTCTGGTACGCAAATTGAAAAAAAAGTTTGTAGGGTTTGAAACAGACTCCTAGACAGTGGTACAAGAAGTTTGATGGTTTTATGCAGAAGAATGGCTACCGCAAGTGCAATGTTGACCATTGCCTCTACTTCAAGAGTTTTGCATCCAGTTTTATTAATTTTTTATTGTATGTTGATGACATGTTGATGACAATTGAATTTTCCATGAAAGATTTGGGGGCAGCAAAACAGATTCTTGGGATGAAGATTAGCATGGATAGGCAGAACTTTGTTTTGAAGTTGTTTCAGGCTGAATATGTTGAATAGGTTCCAAAGCGGTTCAATATGAATGGTGCTAAAGTTGTTAACACGCCTTTGGAAAATCATTTCTGATTGTCAGAATAGTAGTCTCCCAAGACAAAGGAAGAGATAGATCACATGGCTATGGTACCGTATGCCTCAGCCATTGGAAGTTTGATGTATGACATGTTTTGCACGAGACCTTACATTGCTCATGTAGTGGGACTTGTGAGAAGATTTATTCGCGATTCTGGAAAACAACACTGGGAGGCAGTTAAGTGGATATTGAGATATCTAAAAGGTACCACTGATAGGTGTTTGTGTTTTGGTAAAAGTGATCTCATATTGCAGACATTTGTAGATGCATACCATGCAGGTGACGAGGATAGCAGGAGGAGCACCACTAGTTATGTCTTTATAGTGGATGATACAGCAGTTAGTTGGGCTTTTCATTTCCAGAACTTGGTAATTTATCTACTACCGAGTTTGAATATGTTTCCATTACTAAGGCAAGAAAATAGATGATTTGGGGTTACAACATTTGTTAGAAGAATTGGGTTTAAAGCAGGATAAGAGTGTTATGTGCAGTGACAGTCATAGTGCAATTTTTCTTGCCAAGAACGCTACATTTCATTAGAGAACTAAGCACATAGGTACCCGCTACCATTTCATCAAAAATGTTGTCCAAGATGGGATCTTGAAATTTGAGAAGCTCCAGGATAGTAGAAATCCAGCAGATATGTTGACAAAGGCAATGAGAATTGAAAAAGTGAGGTTGTGTTCAACCTCTGTTGGTCTTTCAGTTTAAGAAGACTAGGATGAGCGCAACACTATGATGTAGATTGGTTTACTGTTTTGATTCAGTCTCCAAGTAGGAGATTGTTGAGATTTGTGGAGTCTGAATATATTTTAGTTTCCTTGTATGAAAGAATAGAAAGTTTCCTTCTATGAGAGAATAGGAAGTTTCTTTGTATGAGATAATATGAAGTTTCCTTGTAGGATACAATAAGAAGTTTCTTCGTATGATACAATAGAAAGTTTCCTTGTAGGAGATAATAGAAAGTTTCCTTGTAGGAGACAATAAAAAGTTTCCTTGTATGAGAGCAAATGGCTTCCTTGCATGAATCTATATATAGATTTCTTGTGGGAGGTTTGTGTAAACCTAGAGACCTAGAGA
Source organism: Berberis vulgaris (assembly GCA_963556465.1). NCBI lineage: Eukaryota > Viridiplantae > Streptophyta > Magnoliopsida > Ranunculales > Berberidaceae > Berberis > Berberis vulgaris. The sequence continues at coordinate 59,289,295 of OY747133.1, forward strand.
TAGAGTGAGCCTTCATTGGTGATTGTAAACCTTGATTTTCAGTTTCATAGTGGATTGTGGTGCGTTCGGTGGACGTAGGCAGGTTTGGCCGAACCACGTTAAATTATTGTGTCCTTTATTTTCCATTTTCTTTCGTTTATTGTATTGGTTTGATTGTTTTATTTCGTGTAGATTTTTCTTTGGTTATTTTTTTGGTGCATTGAATCCCAAGATCCTAGGACTAGTTGTAGCACTAATCCATAACAACTTGTATCAAAGCCTTGCGTTTGCGAACCTACGGCACAGAAAGTGTTTGAAGAATTCATGTAAGGTTTTCTTGTTAGTTCGAGTGGGAGCAATGACTTCAGAGAATGATACATCCAAGATAGAGAAGTTTGATTAGTCAAACTTTGGGTTTTGAAAGGTGCAAGTGGAGGATTATCTTTATTATAAAGATCTTTACCAATCATTGAAGGATGAGAAACCAAATAGTTTGAAACAAGAAGAATGGGAAGTGCTTGACAAAAAGGCACTCAACCCCATAAGATTGACATTGGCAAAATCTATTTTCTTCAACTTTAAGGGTGAGAAGACAATTGTATCTTTGATGAATGCCCTGTTGAAGATGTATAAACAATCTTCTGCAGTGAATAAGGTCCACCTAATAAAAAAGTTGTTTAATATGAAAACGACCAAAGTGGAAGCTTTAGAAATCATCTGAATAATTTCAATGAGATTGTTGACCAATTGACAACAGTTGAAATCGAATTTAGTGATGAGATTCGAGCGTTGTTGATTTTGTCCCAGTTACCAGAGAGTTGGGTTGGCACATTTACAACGATTAGTACCTCTGCAGGGAATAACAAATTGAAGTTTAGTGATGGAGCCAATATGATCTTGACTAAAAAATTAAGGAGAAAGAAAAATGGAGGTTCCAGTTCGGGGTCTGCTTTGAATGTAGAAAACAAAGGCGGGAACAAAAAATAAAGGCCTTGATCAGTATCGATCTAAGTCTAAAAATAGCATATCGAAGTCACGAAAACTGAATGGTTCCAAATATCTCATTAAGTGTTGGAACTATGGCAAAAATGGCCACTTTAGATACCAGTGTGATGCCCCAATGAAATATACAGAAAAGAAGTCAGATCAAACAAATCTTGTGACAGACGATTCGAATGATGCGTTCATATGTTCTATGGAAAGCAAACCTGACTGTTGGGTGATAGACTCGGGTGCATCATTCCATGCTACTTTAAGCAAAAGGTTCTTAGAGAACTATGAACCTTGTGATCTAGGTAAAGTGTACCTTTGTGATGATCATCCTTGAAATGTAGTTGGCAAGGGTATGGCACAGATCAAATTGAACGGATCAATGTAGAAATTAAAGGATGTGAAACACATTCCTGACTTGAGGAGAAATCTGGTTTTAGTGGGGCAGTTGGTGAAAGAAGGTTATTTGATAACCTTCAATGATCATAACTGAAAGGTTTCTAAAGGTGCAATGACTATTGCACGTGGTAAAAAAACTGGTCCTATCTACAGGCAACCAACTTTGGGTGGTTGTTCCCACTACTCCTTCTTGGGCTTCACTCATGATGCCCCAACTTGAAGGCGGACTGGTAGAGCGGAGCTCTAGTGTGTGTGGCATGTGGCCTAGGGAAGCTAATTTAGCATTACCTTAGGCATCCCTTCTTTGAGGGATCACACCAGCGACCAACTTTGGGTCCTTTTGCTTTCACTTTCAAATCTTCTTCTAGAAGGCGGATTGGCGGAGCAAAGTCTCGAAGTGTGTTCCAGTAAATCCTTACTCTCGCCTTGATTTGCACCAAGTTCATATACTTGTAGAGTGTACACTTTTGTAGTGGCCAGTCGGTCAAGCTTTGTAACAACTTTCCATTTATCAATAAAGTTTGTTTTTTTATGAATTCATTTTTCTTATATGCTTTGAATTATTGTAAATCAAATTGGCTCGTGTAAACAATCTTCTAGACTGTTAGAAAAGATAAGATAGTGTAACTCTGAGCAGGAACTGAGCTGATCTGATCCTGAAGAGGATGTGTGTGGTTCTAACTCAACCTGTGTAGTTCTCTTGACAAAATAGCATGATTCGCCAATGATGATGAAATCACTAAAAAGTGATTTTTATGTAGGCAGGCCTTGTCTTGTGGGTTGCCTGCTTTTTTTGTAGGCTTTGGCTTGTCGAAGTAGTGCTACTTAGCTCTTTATAGAATTGGAGTGACAGAAAAATTGACTAATCTTCTTAGGACTAGATTCCAACCAGCACTCTGACTCATTGTTTAGTTGAGTCTTGGTGGTCAGGGCGTTGCTTGGGTCCGTATGGAATGGAACAACTGCATGCATTGAGTCGATTGTGGATTGGATCCGCTCGCATGTGTGTTGCCTTAGTTCTTGAGGAGGACTAGGTCTATCTCTGGAGCTGTGAGTTGTCCTTGGACTGGACTCAGTCCGCGCTGGAGTTTATTGGTTCCTAAAGGGGACTAGATCACTTATGCAGCAAATTGTTGTCATCTTGAAAAGGACTAGGCTCGGCCGTTTGTGCTCCATTGTGGCCCCATAGTCAGGCCAGGTACCTTAAGGAGTGGTGAGTCATTCAGGGATTGTACTCGACCACTTGCAATGGACTGTCCTTGGACTGGATTTAGTCCTCGCTGGAGTTCCTTGGGATTGAGACGGACTAGGTCACTTATACCGCAAACTGTCATCGTTCTGAAAAGAACTAGGCTCGGTCGCTTGTGCGCCATTGTGGTCCCCGTAGTCGAATCAAGTTCCTTAGGGAGCAGCGAGCCATTCGAGGGCTGGACTTGCCCGCTTGTGAGGATTATCCATGGACTTGGTCCGGTCCGTGTTGGAATCCCTTGGTTCCTCTGGCAGACTAGGTCACTTATGCTGCAAGCTGTAGTCATCCTAAAAAGGACTAAGCTCGGCCGCTTGTGCGCCATTGTGGTTCTCGTAGTCAGGCTAGGTTCCTTAGGGAGCAGTGAGTCATCCAGATACTAGACTCGCGTACCTGCGATGGATTGGGTCAGGTCCGCGTTGGAGTTCCTTGGTTCCTGAGGCGGACTAGGTCACTTATGCGGCAAGATGTCGTTGTCCTGAAAAGGACTAGGCTCGACCGCTTGTACGCCATTGTGGTCCCCATAATTAGGCCAGGTTCCTTAGGGAGCGGGGAGCCGTCTGAGGACTAGACTCGCCCGCTTGCGGTAGACTATCCATGGACTAGGTCTATTTCACAGGTTTGCCATTGTAGCCCTGAGGATGGACTAGGCTATCTTAGGAGCAGTGAGTCATCCATGAATGAGACTCGCCTGCCTACGGTGAACTGTCTGTGGACTGGGTTCGGTTCGCACATGGGTGCCATCGTTGTTCAAAGGTCGACTAGGCTTATTCATGTTTATGGAATTAAATGAAATGTGAATCTTTAAATAGAGTACCTTTAGTGATAATACTAATCTAGTGCTCTGCATTCAACGACCTTTTTAGACGTTATCCATCCAGGTTTTCTAGCCAATAGGTTCCCGGACCTTTTGATCATTGTCACCTTGTAGGGACCTTCCCAATCCGGGCTTAGCTTGCCTTCTTTTGGGTTTCTTATGTTCGGCTAAACCTTCCTCGGTACCCAATCGTCGACTTTGAATTCTCGAGGTTTGACCCTCTTATTGTAGTGTTGGGTCATATTTTGTTGATAGGTTGCAATTTTGATGGAAGTTCCGTCTCTTTGCTCTTCGAATAAATCTAAGTCGGCTCTCAGAGCTTCATCGTTGTCCTCCATCCTGAACTCCTCCATTCTGAACGTAGGCATTGCTAGTTCCACGAGAACCATTGCCTCAGACCCATAGGCCATTGCGAATGGTGTCTCTATTGTCAAAGTCAGCTTTGTGGTATGGTATGCTCAAAGGATGTCTGGAGTGCAGAGACCTATAGCCCCTTGGATTCATTGAGTTTCTTCTTGAATGCTTCCATGATAGTTCGGTTGGTGACGTATGCTTGTCCATTGGTCTTGGGGTGACCTAGCACGGAAAAATGGTGGTTGATGCCTAGTTGGGTGCAAAGTTGTTTGACTTTCCCACCATCGAACTGAGTTTTGTTGTCGCTGACCAGGATTTATGGTATTCCGAACCTGTAGCCAATAGAATTCCAAAGAAAGTTTTTTATTTGATTATTTTCTATCTTAGAGACAGGCTCCACTTCTACCCATTTGGTGAAGTAGTCAACCGCCACAATGAGGAACTTCATTCTTTCAGAGATGGGGAACGGACCCACGATATCTATCCCCTATTGGGCAAAGGGCCACGTGCTGGTCATTGGAATCAAACTCTGTGCAGGCATATGTGTGTACGGGGCATACCTTTGACACTTATTGCACTTGTGGACAAAGTCTTTAGATTCTTGCTGCATTTTTGGTCAATATTACCCCAGCGTGAGGGCTTTATGAGCTAGTGTTCTTCCTTCAGGATGGTTCCCGTAGACTCCTTCATGGATTTTGAGGAGGACCTGGTTTGCCTCTCTGTGGGTCAGGTATCTGAGCAAAAGGCAAGTCGTTGATCTCCTGTACAGCTTGTCATTGAGGAGAGTGTACCATACCACTTTGTTTTTCAGCTTGCGGGCCTCTAGCTTATTTGCTGGGACAACTCAATCTTTCATGTAGTTGATCAAGGGGCTCATCCAGTTCGTCCCCGTATTAGTAGAGAGGGTTTCGTGGAGGCCTTCTTCTTCAAGGGACGACTTATCCTGGAACTTTATGAGCGTGTCGAAGTTGTTCTGTGCAGATGAGGCCTTTCCAGCAAGGTCATCAGCTTCGTCGTTATCTGCCCTAGAGTAGCAACGGAGTAGTATCCTCTTGAACCACCTTTTCGCGTTAATTGCTTTCCCCCAATAAGCCATCGTTTGGGGGTTCTTTGAAATGAAATTCATTGTTCACCTAATTGACCATAGTTGGGAGTCACTGAACACCATGAGTTCTTCTACTCTGATTCCTCTAGCTAGTTTTAGCCCGGCTATGAGAGGTTCATACTTCGCTTCGTTGTTTGAAGTGCAAAAGTCGAATTTGATAGTTTTTCTGAGGGTGCCCTTCAAGGATGTAAAGGACGATCCTCACTCTACAGTCTTTCACGTTGGATGACCCATCACATTGCAAGATCCATCATTGTGGGGGCAGCTCGGGGTTCTTGTCTCCTTGTTGGTCTTTCAATCTCAGTTCTCCTATTCCAGATAACTTGGTGATGAAGTCTGCTAGTGATTGTGCCTTGACGGTTGTTCTCAGAGCGTACTGGATGTCAAACTATCTCAACTCCATTGATGATTTGACCATTCTTCCTGATAGCTCTGGCCAATATAATACCAATCGGAGTGGGTACTCGGTCGGGACTGTTATTTAGTGAGCTTGGAAGTAGGGTCTTAGTTTTTTGGAGGAAGTCACCAACTCTAAGGCAAATTTTTCCACATCAGGGTAGTTAGTTTCCGCCCCATGAATGTTTTGTCGATGTAGTAGATGGGCTTATGTTTCCCTTTTTCTTCCCTAACCAAAGTTGAATTGACAACATGTCTGGAACCGAGAAGTATAAGTAGAGTGTCTCACCTGGAATAGGCTTTGAGAGCAGTTATGTGCTTCCCATGGATGCCTTCAGATCTTGGAAGGTATGTTCACACTGCTCTCCCCACTCAAATTCTTGGTTCCCTTTTAGGATTTTAAAGAAAAGGGAGACATTTGTCTGAAGATTTGAAGATAATCCTGTTTAGGGCTTCCACCCACCCAGTCAGGCTCTGAACTTCTTTAATGGTTGTGGGTGGTCTCATGTTGAAAAGAGTTTGAATCTGCTTTAAATCAGCCTCTATCCCCTTTTGTTGGCTATGTAGCCTAGAAATTATCCTGATTGCACTCTAAAAGTGCAATTCTACGGTTTGAGCTTCAATCGGTACTTTTTGAGTTGAGAGAACGCTCCTTTGAGGTCCTCCATGTGATCTAGACTATGGAGAATTTTTACTAGCATGTCGTTGATGTAAACTTCCATGGGTTTTTACCAAACGTTGGTACGTGGCCCCTGCATTCTTTAGTCCGAAAGGCATTAGCCAATAGCAGTATGTACCTCAGTTCCTTATGAAGAAGGTTTTTTCCTGATCCGACGAGTGCATACTCATTTGATTATAGCCTGAGTACGCGTCCATGAAATTGAGCAAGTTGTGTCCGGATGTTGTGTCCACGATCTGTCTATTCAAGGCAGTAGGAGGCTTTCTTTTGGGCAGGCTTTGTTGAGGTCAACGTAGTCCACGCAGACCCTCAACTTCCCTTTTTTTCTCACCAAGACCATGTTTGCCAACCATTTCGGATAGCGAGACTCCCTTATCATTTCGGCGTATAGAAGTCTTTGCACTTCTTCATTGATGGGCTGATTGCGTTTGGGCGCCACCGGCCTTCTTTTCTGTCAGAATGGCTTCAAGTTAGGATTGATTGTTAGTTTGTGCGTGATTACGATGGGTTCAATCACCACCATGTCTTTCATTGTCCAGGAGCGTCCTAATTCTCTTTTAAAAGAGTTGTTATCTGATCTACCACCTCTCTATAGAGGTTAGAACCTATCAATTGTTTTTGCATTAGTTGGGCTGTCAGGTATATTGTTACGGCTCCTACCATTCAGCCTTCCCCAGGTTGGATGGAGGTTCGAGGTCCAAAAGTGGAGGCGGGTCCTCTCTATCTGGATTCAAAGTATCCTCATCCAGATCTTGTTGTTTGGGCCTCTATGTTCTGTTTATCCAGTTGCATGGCTAAGGCGAAGTGACATTCTAGAGCGATAGTCTGGTCTCCTTCGATTGTCCCTACCCCGCTGTCAGAGGGATACTTGAGGCATTGATGCTAGGTGGAGACGACTACCTCCATGTGGTATGCCCAAGGTCTTCCCAAGATTATATTGTATGCGAAGGGGGTGTCCACCACGATGAACTTCGTCATGAGGAGTTTCACAGGTTCCCCTACTCCTACGGGTAAGCTAATGCTCCCGATGAGTAACTTCGGGCGCCACTGAAACCAACCATCACCTTGTTGTCCAACTTCAGCTCCTATTCTCTCAGCCACATCCTGTGGAATACTTCTAAGAGTAGGATATTGGTCGAGCTCCCTGTATCTACCAGTGACCTTTTGACACCTAATTTTGATATGGCAGTCATGATAACCAAGACATCATTGTGTGGGGAGTCGACCCCTTGCATGTGTTGCTCGGTGAACGTCAGATTCGGGAATGGGTGTTCCACCCGGGCATGTTTGACTGGGCGGTCTCCGCTATGGGGACCCGTCTGCAGCTTTTGGATTGCCCGTTTTCTTGACCGATTAAATTTTCCAAGTCTGTTGTGCCCATTGTGAAGAAAGTAGATGACGTGTGCAACCGTTTCTTCAGCCTCTGGGGTCGTGTCTTTCTTTTAAGGTTGTTTCTGGTCAGACTTTTCAAATTTTCCGAGTCTTCCCCTTCGAACCCAATACTCTATCTCATTCTTGAGACTTTAGTAGTCTTGGGTGATGTGGTCATGATCCTCGTGATATGCACAGTATTTGCTTTTATCACGCCTTGAAGGATCACTTTTGATTTTGGGGGGCCACCTGATGTCCTCCCAGTTTTTCATGGTGGAGAGGATTTTTGCCAAGTTGGAGTTGAGTGGAGCGAACTCAATGAACCTTGTGCCAACATAGTTGGTGGCCCTATCGGGTCAGACCTTATCGGACCCAGTCCTATTGTCATTTTTCTTCATTTTAGACCTGTCCTCCTCTTCGCGCGTTTTTTCCTCCCCTTATCCCTGGCCCTAGGGGCTTGTTTGACTTCATTTTTGCCTTATTTCTTGGTAGCCAGGATCTCTTCCAGAGTGATGTATTTTTGCGCAATTTTCAGCAAGTTTGCCATATCCCTCGAAGCTTCCAGAGTGAGGAAGTTGTAGAACTGACTTCCTCGAATGTGATAAGTGAAGGCGGTTACAGACGTATCTTCGCTGCAACGGTCGATCATAGTCAACTCATCATTGAAACGAGTGACATACTCTCTGAGATCTCGCCCTACTTCTGCTTGGACTCAGCAGATAGTGGGGCTTTTTTTCTGATTCACTAGCTCCCTACAAATCTTGTGATAAATGCCTTCACCAAGACCTGGAACAGATCGATAGATTTTGGCTGGAGACTGTGGAACCAGTCAGCGCAACCTTTTTTAGGCTAGTGGGTAGAAGTTCGACACAAGATGGCCTCTGAATTTTCTTTGAGCGTCATCACGTGATGGTAATAGAGCAAATGGTCTAACGGATCTGATGTTCCGTCAAAGAACTCAAGTTTTGGCGGGACAAACTTCTTTGAAAGTGGGGCGCTCATGATCTCTTCCGAGAATGGAGGGACAGTGAGGTCGTACAAGACATCCAGATTGGTTGCCCCAAGCCAGAGCAGGTTCCTGGTCGTGGTACGGTCTATTTTTGGGGCGTGGTCCCCGTGTTCTCCGTCGTCCCTTAGGCTCTCATGTCGATCAGTTCTTTGATCCTCCTTAGGGAGGTTTTCACTTTTCGGAATGCGCTCTTGGGTGTCCTCTTTGGTGTGGGATCTCCCCGGATCTTTGCAACCTTTGTGCAGCTTCTGGCGATCTTACAAATCTTTGCACCACCCGCATTAGATGATCCACATGAAACAAGATATGGTCTACGCGAGGATCAGTCGTGGCTGCCTCAGCTACTTGGGCAGAGCAGTTGGATCGATTTGCCCTTGTGGGATGACTTATTTGGCTGGAGGGTTGTCTAGTTCGGCATTGTTGAGAGCTCGAGATATGGTACTGTTGACCATTTCTCGATGCTATATTTAGCTAGAAAGAACTTTGAATGTTCGTTTCAGGGAAAACTTATTGTCATCTTCCCCACGGACGACGCCAAACTGATGTGTTCAGATATGTCCTCACTGATCCCGATGATATTGAACATGCAAAATGAGCAGTGGTTAAGCTAGGGACCACCTTTGTGGTGGCTAAAGGCACTCTGCTGCTTAAGTCGGATATCGATGCATAGAAGAGTGAAGATTGTATGTAAATTGCAGTGCGTATTCGTACCTTTCTTCCTCGTTTCACCATTTTTTATAGCAAGTGTTCCCACCCCAACTATCCCTACAATCGAGGGCGTGATGGATGGATTTGATCTCGCATATGATCTTACCTATGCATGACTGAGTCTCTTCGGCACTTGGCTTTGTTGAGGACTCAATGTTTGATTGAGCTAGAGCTTATTTCGTGCAAGTGGATCTCGGGCATGTGACAACTATAAGATTTGTATTTAGTCCATGCCACGTGTACGGTTGAGATTGAGTGACTATTTGATGTCTCATCAAGTACCATCAGAGTAATACAAAATATCTTAAATGTAATATCTCCAAAAATACATATATATGATTTAGGAAAAAGAGGAAATCAAAGAAAATTCAAAGACAGTATTGAACAACCAATCTTATGTTGGAGTGGTTAAGTCTAGGATGAAGGTGGAGAAGGAAGTCAAAATGATTTTTGGACCGAGTGAAGTTGGACCCGGTCCAAGTCTCAATGTGATCAGAAAGTAATATTTGAAAGCATCTCAAATGGGCAAGCTCAAAAGTCAAATTTGAGTTTTGTTTGAGATTTGAGGGTGGATATTTATGCTCCAAAGGAATGTCCAATGAAACATTTGTTAGAAAAGGGTATGGACTGAGTGTATTTGGATAGAGCTGAGCACACAAAATAGTTCTATGTGCCTAGCCCAATGACTTACTTGAACCTCTATCTAATAGACAAAATTGTATTAAAATGGCTATTACACCCCCAAAATAATTTGTTAACTTTTTTTTAAAGATTTTGATAAACTGCCCATTGGAGTACACCCATCCTTAACCTCAAATTGGTCCACAATTTTGAGTTTAAAGTTGAGCTCTCAGTTAGAGATACTCTAAGAACTCTAGGAAGGGCGTTGATATCAACTTGACTTGCATCCACATATGCCTCGTCAGATGTGTCTAATCTTCTCATAATTGGATCTGAATGGTTACTTGACCAATTGAAGTCAACCCTCTTATGGGAATTTCGAAAGGGGTTTCTGAACAAAATTTGCAATATCTACTTAGATCCTTGTATGAATTGAACAGCTACGAGAAAAATAAGTACCAGGTTTTCCAAGAACTCAAGCATGATACTCTTTTTTTTTGAAAGCCAAGCGCGGGGGTTTATATGGCTCCCCAGACCACTAAAAAAGGAAAGGAGCTGATTTGTTACATTCGAGTGTATTTCCTACCTCGGGCGTCATCAAAATCAATTTTCTTAATATCCTCCGCAAATGAACTAGGTATTATCTCAATAAATTCATGGTCGGGCAAGAGTTTTGAAAGTTTATCCGCTGCTTGGTTTGTTTCTCGCATTGCATGCATGACCTTGCATTCCTCAAATGTCCTGATTGCCTCCTTGATGCGCCTGGTTATATGTATTGCTTCCCATGGTGGAGCTTTAGTGGTCGTGATGTATTTGAATGCATTACTTGAATCCATATTTAGCTCAACTTTTCGACAACTATGTTGTTGCACTAGCTTGATCCCCAGTTCAATTCCCTGAAGTTCAAGTAGAGTCAATGTTTGTGCTCTTTGTGTCATAGACGCAGCTGCCACTACACGCCCATGATGGTCCCTGATCAATGCACCATAGCCACCTTTATTCCCTGCTAGAGAGCCATCCGAGTTCGCCTTGAACCATCCTAGTTCAGGCTTTTGCCATGCATGCACAGTGAGAGTGTGTATATGGAATTTAACACCTATCCGCCACTTATCAAATAACTCTCTATTCTCACCATTGTCTTCTACCTGCATATCCAGTACTGAAGCACGTAATCTCACATCTTGAGTAATACTGGGCACCAGATCACTTGCTGATCTAAAAATGGCCTTGAAGACTCTATGGTTCCTCTTTGTCCATAGATGGTAGATAGTCGCATTCAGAGCAATCTTCTTAAGCACTGATCTTGGGGACGTACTAGAGAATTTCAATTCACACCACTTCCACTTTGCTGCCCAATCCAGAGGATGTCTTCTATATCCCAATTGAAGGAGGACAGCAGACCACACATAGCTTGAGTATCTACATCTGAAGAAGAGGTGTTCTTCACACTCTGGTACATCACTGCAAAGTGAGCAGCTTGAGCCTTCAATGACTCCCCATTTCTTCAATTTGTCTTGGGTCTTGAGAGCCTTATGCATAACCAGCCAAGTTATGAAACTATGCCTTGGTATTCTTCCTGTGAATCACATTAGTTTGGACCATGACACTAATTGCGATCTTTGCCTCATTGAATGATAAGCACTCTTATTAGTGAATTCTCCGTCAAGACCCCCCATCCAAGTTACTTCATCTTTGTAATCCATGTCCAGCTCCACTGATTCCAAATCTTCACAGATATCAGCAATTGTGGTTGTCTTGCAGTCTGGTGTCCCATTTGTTATCCTTTATGAGCGCACCAACTTTGGCATTTCGGTGTAGTGTAGAGTGGCACGTAAGTTGCAGTGGAAACCTGTTAAGTAGGATGCCCAGAGGGTGCCATGGATCTTTCCATAGTAAGGTGTCATTTCCATCTCCAATTGAGTGCACAATTAGCTTGTTTGCCTGGCCTCTGCATTTGAGAATTTTGCGCCAACACCAAGAAGAATCACTTGGGGTGTCCGTGACCCAAAAGTTCTTTGATTTGATAATGTTCTTAGTTGTCCACTGCACCCACAAATTTTATTTCTTGGAGACGATATTCCACACATGCCTCATCATCGCAGCCTTGTTAGAGGTTTCAATACATCTAACACCCAAGCCTCCCTCATTATAGGGTTTGCAAATTTGATGCCAATTCACCATAGGAGTCTTTGTGTGAGTATCATTGGCCGACCACAAGAAGCTCCTCAAATTGGCTGTTATGTCATCCCTAACACTTGTAGGCAATATGAAGCAAGAGGACCAATAGACATGTAGATTGTTCAAGACTGCTTTAATGAGTGTGACTCTGCCCGCATATGAGAGATATTTTTTCTTCCAAGACTGGACTCTATTATTTATCCTATCTACCAAAGGTAGACAATGATTGTAGTTCAGGCGAGAAGATATCAGTGGGAGACCCAGGTACTTCACTGTGAGTGTTTCTAGCTTGAAGTCTAGGCACCTAGTGATCTGTATAAGCTCCTCACTGGGAACCCCAGCAGTAAACAAGCTGCTCTTAGAGCAATTTATAGCAAGTTCTGAGCATTCTTTGAATTGCTTCATGGCATCTGATAACGCCATTGCAGACTGAGCACTCCCATGGAAGAAAGCAAGGAGGTCATCAGCAAAACAGAAATGAGTTACTTGAGGATTACTACATTTTGGATGCAAGACATATTCTCCTTCTTCTACTTTCTATTTTAGAATAAGGTGTAGTATCTCCATTACAAGAACGAACAAATATGGCGACATTGGGCACCCTTGTCTTAAGCCTCTTTTGACTTTAATAAAACCTTTGGGAGAGCCGTTGATGGAGATGGAGAATCTAGGAGACGTAATGCATGTTTTCACCCAGTCAATGAACAATTCAGGGAATAACATCTTCCGCATGACATGTACGATGGTTTTCCATCTAATCATATCATAGGCCTTTCTAAGGTCTATTTTTGCAGCACATCGAGGAACACCCTTGTCTTTGTGATAATTTCTAAGTAACTCATGAGCTAGCATGACATTGTCGTGAATGTATCTGCCCCTTATGAATGCGGATTGATCCAAACTAACCAGTATGTGGACTACTCTCTTCATTCTTGTAGTCAGGATTTTAGTTATGCATTTGTACAAAACATTGCAACATGAGATCGGTCTGAAATCACCCAGATAAGAGGCATTAGTAATTTTAGGAACCAAAGTAATGTACGTATTATTTACCTCCCCAAGCATCCTATTGCTTCTGAAGAAGTTCTGGAGTGCCTTTATGAAATTGTTCCCTATGATTCTCCAAGAGGTCTTGAAGAAGAGTGATGAGAAGCCATCAAAGCCTGGGGCCTTATCAGACCCTATGGAAGCCAAGGCTTCTGTAATTTCATTCCTATTCATCTCCTGGGACATTACCATAGCATCCTCCTCAGATATGGTTCTTTCAGGTTGCAAGTTATCCATGAATGTAGGATCATAGTCTTCCTGTTCACCTGCATAAATATTTTCAAAATACCGTATGCATTCAGCCTCTATGTCCTTCATGTCCTCCAGTTTCTCATGCCGATGATTGTAGATAGATAATATCTTGTTTTTGGATCGCCTTTGCCGCAGGTATTGATGGAAGTAAGAGACATTTTTATCCCCTGACTTCATGTGCTTTGCTTTGGATTTTTGTACTACCTCTGACTCTGCATTCCTGGCTGCAAATGCGTATCTCTTGACCGCATCTTTCTCTGCAACTGCCAAAGTGGGGTTTAGAGGATCCAACTGAAGCGAGGTCTGCATTGTTTCCATGACTTGTTTGGCCGTAATTACACTGCTTGTAGCATTGACAAAGTTGTTCTTCCTCCAGTTCGTGAGATGAGCCTTTACTCTTATGAGTTTCTGTACAAAGCAGTATGTGGCATTGCCCTGCACTGGTGTGTCCCATGCATCCTTAACTATCACCAAGTAGCCCTTCTCATGGACCCAATAGTTGAAGAACCTAAATGGAATAGGGCCAGGGTTCTTATGTTCATATATGGTAAGAATGATTGGTGAATGATATGATATTCCTGGATTGAGAAAATCAGCTTTAAAGTTAGGCATATCAACTAGCCATTCTTGGTTTATCATTGCACGATCTAGCTTGAACATGACCCTATGATCATCACTTTGTTTGTTGCTCCATGTTAAAAAACAACCCTTATACTGGCAATCAAATAAGCTTGATTTCAAGGCACTTTCAGCCAAATCAATGAAATGACTTGGTCGTATTTCATCCCCACCTACTCTTTCCTGTGAATTCATGATTGAGTTAAAGTCCCCCAAAACTGACCATGGCAACTTGTTGGTACTTGAGAACGTGATCAGCTCAAGCCATAGCTGCTTCCTGATGGTGTTGTAGTTGCTACCATATACAAAGGTCAGTGTGCATGAGAACCCATTCAGACAAATAGCATTCAAGAAGATTGCATGTTCAGATCTTGAGACTACACTCATGTTTACTGCTTGCGGATCCCAAAGAACCCAAATTCTGCCTCCTTGTGTTAAATCGTTGTTATCAATTACTAGCCAGTCGCGCACCAATTCTTTCTGTATCTTCTCCTTTTTTTCATTACTTACTTTCGTCTCAACCAGCTCTAGAATACTGATGTTATGTTTGTGTATGAGTTTCCTGGCCTCTCTTTGTTTCAAGGGGTCATTTAGACCCCTAACATTCCAACATGTTGTCTTAATCATCTAGAGATATAGCTTGTTGGTCACCACCCCCTATAGGGTTAGATAATTCATGACCCAGTCTAGTTTTAGGGCCTCTCGCGGTATTTGTTGTCTTGCCTGATGCTGTCTCAGACCCTTGCTCCATACTTTGTAAGACCTCAAAAGGGTTGCTTTTACTACGCAGATTATGGACCTTTGTTTGAATATTAGGTTGCTTCATGTTCCCTTTATTAGATCCTTCACACTTTTTATTTATGCCCCCTTGCATTGGTACTGATGTTGTCTCCCTACGGCCACCAGTTGCTTTTATTGTGCTAGGTTTTATCTGTTCCTTATGAGCCTGACTTGGTACTGAGTGAGCTAGTATCACTTACTGAGAAACTAGCAGTTGCTCAGAATGAGAAGCTACTTGCTGAGAGGCTAGGGCTCGCTGCTGCTGAGACGTTGCTTCTTGCTGGAAAGCTAGTCCTTGCTTATTGGTTATCTCTAGTGGAGGTAACTCTTGCTGAGTTGAAGCTAGATGGACCAGTACAATTTGCATGTCTGCTTGCATGTCCTCCACTGGTGCTATAACTACACTTGACACCTCGTTCTGCATCCCCATCTCATTGTTGGCAATCTGCATTACATCGTCACTATGCCCCCCCCCCCTGCACGGCATACTCAGTATGTTCATGAGTTTGCACATCACCTGGTATAACATCCTGTGTAGTTTTTTGAACCGCATTTTGCACCTCATCCTGCTTACTAGCATTTCGTCTACTAGTGACTGTTGTCCATCCATCTTATGTCCCTTCTTCTCCTTTCTTGCCCTTAGCCTCTTGTGGTTTCAAGTACTTTGCATTTGCTGTGTAATTCTTCTTTTGCTTTGGACATTTAGCAGAGTTGTGTCCAAAACCCACGCAATGTTTGCATCTCTCTGGCTTCCAAGAATATTCAACCTCCACTCTAGTGGATCTCCCATCATCTAAGGCCACCAGGATGTCAGTAGGAAACTTGCTACTTGAGTTCATCTCTACACATACTCTTGCAAAGGATAGTCTGATCTGATGCTCAGTTGCTTTGTCGAACATGATGGGGAACCCAAGTGCACTAGCAATCGATTGCAAACCTTCAGGACTCCACAGAAAAAGTGGTGCTTTCTGCAAGTTAACCCAGACAGGCACTGAGTTGAGCACCTCAACATCATCCTCAATGTATGGCTTCCAAGGCCTGATGAGAAATAGCTTACTAGCTATATGCACAGGACCCATGTCTAGGACCTTTGCCTTATCTGACTCGTTTAGGAACTTGATCACGAAGGCCTTTTCACCATAAACGGACATATCGAAACCATTTTTCAATCCCCAAATCCGCTTCAAACTATCATTAACAAAGCCATAAGATAGCCTCTTACCAACGAAGTTGCCAATTAAGTATTGCTCACATTCAGCCATTCGTTTATCATGTTCAGCAACCTTGATCTGCACCACAGCCTGGCCATCTACCATGGAAGGAGGTACATAGGACAACCTAGTTGATCCTTATTCTATGCGACTAGCAAAAAGCGTCGCCCAACTTTTCCTATCAGCCGTATTGGTGGTTGTAGGTTGTGCATGGCCTAGATTCACGTCCACATCTGATGACCTTAAAGCATCCACATCCTCGCTTGGGTCATTAGTCGTAACCTTATTACCTAGTTCCTCTCCTGTTGCAGGATCATCAACTTCTGCATGTCCCCTTTTATTATCAAACGCTACTTCACAAGGGGCAATGGAGGCGTTGGTATTGCTGGAAGGCACAGACGTCACCCTATGTCATTCAAAGCATCAATCCTCATCGATCATGAAATATAGGGTAATTTTTTTTAATGTGTTAATGTCTACGAAAATTTTGTCATTTCTAGCACGTGTTGAACTTTTCTTTTTATCAAGAGACATATTAATATTTAATACAATCTGTAACAGTTTTAGAGGGGATAAGATGTAATATGAGGCATGTTGAATGCAATGTCCTTAAGACAATATTATGCTCGTCTCAGTGCAACGTTAATGGTCATTAGTCTCCCAAGATAAAACATATTTGTCTTTATTCATAATGCACTTTAGGACAGAAACTCAGGAGAATAGATAATGAATTGACTACTTGGAAGGAACCTATTTAGTTTGAACTATGTGTTTTTGTCTTATTTACTGATTGCTGGTTGGTGGAGATTTGTCCAAAAAAAGATAAGGGCCCAAGCCAATGCGCGAGCGTGTGGTATATTTAACATTATATACACATTATCCTTAGTCTCCAATCATAAGGACCTATTGTACCCCTTGGGGAACACCGTATGAAACAAATACATAATATTTAAACAAGCTAAAGTTACTTTACATATTAGATATGGGACTAAAGTATTTGTTAGCTAAAAAGGACCTTATGTAATAAGTTTACATAAAGAACGATTTACCTCATTCAACGTTATGAAAATACATAAATTTGCAATACTCCCTCAATTGAATGAGAAAATCATGACATCTCAAAAGTACGTGGATTAATGCCACATCAAGATAAGTAAATTTCACTTTGCACCTTTCTTATTAAAAGAGTATCGGAATTACTTAATTAATCAGTGGACTATTTCATCATCTTGAACTGCTAGTTGTTGATGTAAAACCTATCAATAAACTTTACATGGCATTATTCCGTTCAAATTCTATTCATGTTTGTGTAATTTTTTATCCTGAACAATTCTCAGTTCTATAAGTGCTAATAGAGATTTCAGCCTGAACTCACATTTACATAGATGACATCTTCTATTAGAAGTATCCTACAATGCCCCACTTGCATTTTGCAAAATAAAGACATCATTAAAAACAGTTTATCATTGTTTATTCTTTTGATCACGGTAGGTTTGCACTTGGTGCTTCATAGGAATGGAAAGAATATTATACTCTTAAGTATTTAACAATGAATTATCCATAGTTTTCCTTTTGAACTAAGTCCATGGGATCTCCAATCGCTTAGTTAAGTTTCCGTATATGATAATTCATGTGTATTAGGCTTTTAAACTCATTTCCCTCAAAACGCAATCTATACGCTATCTAGATAAACCTTTAGTAAATGGATCGGCTAGGTTACCTATTGATTTCACCAAATCAATGGATATAATGCATGTAGAGAACAACTGTCGCACGTTCCTTCGACGAATGTGTTGTGATCGACCGTTGTACATAAAATTGTGAGCTCTACATATAGAGGTTTGATTGTCATAATGTATGCATATGGCCGATACTAGTTGTGGCCATAATGGAATATCTTCTAAAAAATAATTGACGAAGGCACTCTATTTCTTCCCCAGTCTTATCTAAGCCTACGAACTCATATTTCATTGTAGATCTAGCTATACAAATTTGTTTAGAAGATTTTCAAGATACAACATCGCTTTCTATAGTAAACACATAACCACTAGCGGATTTTGCTGGTTCGGAATTAGAAATCTAATTTGCATCATTGTATCCCTTAAGGACTCTAGGATATCTACCATAGTGCAATGCACTTTTGAACTATTTTTCAAATACCCTAAAATCTTAAGCAAAGCATGCTAGTGAACTTTACTTGGTTTACAAGTATATATGATTAGTCATCTCACAGCATAAGCTATATCAGTTCTCTTACGATTCATCATATACATTAAACTACCAATAATGCGAGAGTGCTCAAGTTGTGAAACACTTTGACATGTGTGCTTATGTAGCACCTGGTGTGAAAATTGAGGAATTCACCAAATGGATGTAAAACATCATTTTACATCCATTTGGTGAATTCCAAATTGTAAAGAGTTGTGATGGCAATTAACATCCTAATTGATATTATCCTTGTCACCGGAGAATAATTGTCAAAATAGACTAAACGCTTCTTTTACTATACACTTTAGCTACCAATCGAGCTTTGTATTTGTCAATGGAACCATCTGATTTAATTTTACGCTTGAAGATCCATTTACATCCAATTGATTTATGTCCATAAGGAAGATTAACCAATTCCCAAGTATGGTTGTGCATAATGGATTCTATTTCACTGGTTGTGCATAAAGGATATTTAGTAAATTTGGCTTCTACACAAACCTTGCATTTGTGTTGTGATTTATTATCAAATTTTGGGATTAACCCTAGACTAGCCAACTTTTTCATTTTCTTAAAATTTACATAATCTAGTCTATCATGCCATAGTAAAAGGGACTCAAGCAAATAAGA
The DNA here is from genome assembly GCA_963556465.1 of Berberis vulgaris. Classification (NCBI taxonomy): domain Eukaryota; kingdom Viridiplantae; phylum Streptophyta; class Magnoliopsida; order Ranunculales; family Berberidaceae; genus Berberis; species Berberis vulgaris. The sequence continues at coordinate 59,307,890 of OY747133.1, forward strand.
AACAGATTTTCAATTATTAATGACCATTACATTACCTTGCAAAAACCATTTCTAAGGTAACCACATCCCAGATATATTCCGTTTTCGGACATGACAAATTTCCCTGACTCAAAAACAATTTTGAAATTATTTTATACTAGAAGAGATCCAAAGATTAAATTCTTCCTTATCTCTGAAACATGCAAGACGTCTTTCATTGTGACGTTCTTGCCTGAGGTTTATTTTAATACCACATTTCCCTTGCTTTCAATTACCGAGACTGATTCGTTTCCCATGAAGACCTTGTAATCGTTATTTAACTTCTCATAAGTTGAAAACAAGGTCTTATCGATGCAAATGTGGCCAGTGGCACCGATGTCAAGCCACTATATGCAAGGATGATTAACAAGGTTGACTTCATATACATTGGCGCTAATTTATAACCTTTCGATAAGACAGGCGAGAGCTTCTAACAAGTTTGCTCGAGAAGACTGGCCTTCGTTGTTTTCATCCTTGCGACTTCGGCAATCTTTCACAAGATGCCCCTTCTTGCCACAAACATAGCAAGAGCCTTTTGAACCTTGTAAAATTTGCACGGCTTTTGGAGTTGACGCCACTTCCCCCATTCATCGAAGATCGCTTCTTTTTGTGAGAGCTCTTATGCTGCCTTGAACTCTAGATGACATGCACCTTTGTTTCAACCAGTGTGTGTTTGTCTGCTCATCGGTTGTCTAACTCAATCTTTAGGCGGATGATTAAGTCTTCAAGACTCGTCTCCTTATGTTTGTGTTTCAAATAGTGCTTAAAATCTTTCCAATTTGGAGGGAATTTCCCAATAATAGCAGCAACCTGAAAAGATTTGTTGATGACGTGGCCTTCAACCTGCATTTCATGAATGAGAATTTGGATTTCTTGGATCTAGAGAATGATAGTTTTAGCCTTCGTTGTAATCCATAAATTTTTCAACGTCAAATTTCTTTAGTCCAACATCCTCCATCTTGTACTTCTTTTCCAATGCCCCCATAGTTCCTTAGCACTATTTATAGTATTATAGAGTTTGTACAAAACTTCATCTAGTAAATTTAGCACGTAGTTTCAGAATAGAAAGTCAAAATGCCTCCAAGCTTAAATTGTGAGGAATACTTCCTTGTGGGCTCTATTGGGTTTCTCCCTCCTTTGGCTTTGGTTAATCCTCTGTGAGAAACTTGGCTACCTAGTGTTGTTAAACAACATCTTGTTTTGCCATGTTTTGAAATCGAATCCTTTAAATTTTTCTAGTCAATCATGAGCAAGAACTTTTGCGATTCCAGAGGTCACTCTAGCAATTAAATTGGTTTCAGAACCTCCCATAATTTTTTTTGTTTAGTTTTAAAATACAATTATTAGTTATGTATTTAATACAAATAAAACAAAATCTATCACACAAATAGGGATGGCAACGATGCGGACTCGGGCGAAATTTGGCAAATCCATGTCTCATTGGGGATTGTGGATTTTCGAATCTGCCTCGAATATTCGTTTATACTATTTTTCAAAAATCATCCCCGTTCTAACCGGATATCCGCCCCGCCCCAAATATCCGTAAAAAAAAAAAAAAAAAAAAAAAAAAAAAAAAAAAAAAAAAAAACCTTATCTGGTTTCCTTGACAATTAGAATTGGGGCTCCTTGTTTGAAAGTCTCATGTATGAATCTAAAATTATTCAATTTTGAAAGACTCAAACACCTCATCTGCAAACTCAGCTTCCAATCCACAACTCTAGCGTCGTTTTCACAGCAGATCTTCAAAATCAAGACGAATGTGATGACACAACTTCTCTGATTCAGATAAATAAGAGTTTCATCAATCCATCGATCGATCACACGTACCTGATGGAGAGAGTTACTTGTTTGGATGTCTGAGATAAAGCAGAGGTTCCTTATAATCTCTATTACTTATATCTTTATTACGTCGTTGCGTCCTCGTCTAGCTCTGTTCCTTCTTCCACCTCTACTTCATCCGAAATAAACTCAACTATTGAGTTCAATTTCTCTGCAAGATTTTCTTCCACCACCGCTTCGATGCCATCCGGATCTATGAGCTCCGCTGATGAGTTGTTATTGCACGGCCAGATCCGCCCGATGAAGCTCTCCTCTAATTTGCTGAGGCCTCAGGTTCTTGCTCCATTGCTAAATCTAGACGTAGAAGACGAAGATGATGATGAATAAACGAGTCGATTCGATGGTGAGAGGTAGAGATTTGAATGAAGGGGCTTCATTTTCTGTTGTGAATACAATACAAGAACAAGATAGAGAAATAATGTGAGTAAAACAATGAACTTATACTAAGAAATTATATATAGAAAGCAATGGAGGAAAAAGATGAGAAAAATTACTTGGAACTTGAATGGATCTTTTGATGAAAACTTTAGCAATAGAGTAGAAGTAGATGGTGTTTTCATTTTTTGAAAAGATTCTACTACTACTTTACCTTGTTTTGGGGTTACTTGGACCTTTTTTTGTTGGAATCTTGGATGAAAAGGCTTGAGAGGATCAGAGAAGGAAGGGAGCGATGATGCATAAAATGCAGAAGAGAAGAGAATAAGATAAAACCGAGATGGCAGAGAAACATGTCAATCAAATGAGACAGAGGGTTTTGCCTGTGGAGTGCTGAGAGAGGGTTTGATGATCTGATTTATGCTTACACAAGCTCCAAGGTAGTCACGGGAAGATGGAAGGACCGCTGATAATATTATTTAATTATTAGTTTTTGTTTCGAAATAAAAGGATATGGCAAAATTCGTATTTGTCCACAAACAATATAACAGTAATTTACAGTCAGCAATAATTTTATTAGAGTTTTGAAATATATAAACTCTAGACCGTATTGTACAAAACAGTATGTTGAAACAATTTGTACACAAAATATATATGTATTGTATTAAACAGTGTGTTAAACAAAGTTGCACAAATAAAAGTTTACTATACTAAACAATAGATGATATAGACTTGAAGTCTGTAAGCCAACACCTGTTGATCAAAGTGGTACTTTGGATTTGACCAGAGTTTTAGTGCTCTGGAAATATATGGCTATGTACAAATGGACAAAATAGACTCAAAGTCTGAAAACCAAACATGTATTGACCAAAGTTCTGGACTTTGAATTTGACAAGGGCTAGAATTGTATCAAAATATGAAACTTGTATAGATTACAAAAACATTATTGTCTTAAGATTGTTTAATACAATCTGTAACGGTCTTAGAAGGGATTGGATGTAATATGAGGCTTTCTGAATGCAATGTCCTTAAGACAATATTCAACCCGTCTCGATGCAATGTTGATGGTCGTTAGTTTCCCAAGATACAACAAATTTGTCTCTATTCCAAATGCACTTTAGGAAAAACTCGGGCGGATAGATAAATGAATTGACTATTTTGAGATAAACAGGAATGAACTTGTTTATTTTGAATGTTAACTCTGTGTTTTTGTCTTCTTCTGTAATTGTTGATTGTTGTTGTAATGATGAATTGTTCTCTGTCTTTTTCTTTTATCACAAATGGCTAGTTTGAGAAGACACACCTACTGGCTGGTGGAGACATGAATCCAGGAAATCCTAACAGATTAGGAGTTTGTCCAAAAAGAGATAAGGGCCAAAGCTCGGCCAGTCCCGATCCGATCGGACGGCGGTGCGTGCTTGTGGTGTATTTAACATTATGAATAGTAGCTAATCATAAGGACATATTTTACTTCTTGAAACACACCCTATATAACGAATACATAGTATTTAAACAAGCTAAAATTACTTTACATATTAGATATGGGATTAAAGTATTTGTTAGCTAAAAAAAACCTTATGTAATAACTTTACATAAAGAAGAACGATTTACCTCATTCAACCTTATAGGCGGCACCTCGGGGGATAGGTTACGGATCCTATCAAACACCGGCTTGCCTTTCAAAAAAAAAAAAAAAAAAAAAAAAACCTTATGGAAATACATAAATTTCCAACAATTTCTTCTTCAAAGCCACTAATATTATGTTATTTCATGGAAATATAATTTTCACTTTGATGTAGGGATGAGACTATTGTAGGCAAGATTATTATTTGTCCAGAGTTTTTACTGGGGAATTATCATCCACTTGGGAACATGTACTGCACATCTTATTTCCTTTTCGTTTGTTTCTTTTCCATTAATTTTGAAAAAATATTCAATCAAAGTCAATCTAGGTAGTGTACATAAATGGGAGTTGTATAGTTACCTAATTCTAGTCATTCTTTTCCACGATCAATACACTGCGAACGGAGAAACAATGAGTGTTGTACCATCTCTAATTAGTACCATACGTTTTAAGCCGGCAAACATTCCTTTTTAAGTGATATTTAGTACTTCAACCACATGCTTGTTGAGTTTTAATCGTATATTGTCTGTTTGTCGTAGGTTTATTTGTTGTCACTTGGATATATCAGTTTTTCATGGTAACAGATAAAATTTATCTATGAGCAGATGTTAGACAATTTTGAGCCAGTTCACAAAGTTAAAGAAATCCAAGGTGGTCTGTTCGGACTACAGTTTTGTTGAGTCTTGAAGTTGATGAGAATCCTGAAGTGAGAATGTTGCTAATGACATGTGAGCAAGAGTGGTAAGGTACATGCACGGGCCATTGATTAGTGATCAGCTCTAGATGGTAAAAAGCACCAACTCCAAACCAAAATTCGGGATAAATGCAAGTATGCCCTTGTTCAATCCAAGTAATGGGTTGTTTGTGAAAGCTACTTAACCATTTCTCTCCCAGGAATTACCACGACTTTTGTGTTTGTTTTATGCAGAAAAAGATCGGCTTTGTACATTTCTTTAAAGTAAGGTGGTCAAAAAAAATTTCTTAAAAAATGTAGGAGATTTTTCAATTGTAATATACAGAGCCATTCCAAACACAAAACTATGTTAGCTTGGTTAGTTGAGTTCTATGCATTTAAAGGGACCATTGTTTGTGTTTGATTGGAAGTGTTAACCATACTATTTATGACATGTATAAGAAGTGGAAAGATCGTATTTAGAATTTATAAGAAGCATTATTGCTAAGAATATGGTTCATGTTTATCACATTGTTATGCTTGTGAGTTAACCGCCCAACTACCAAGGGTGGTGTTCTGCTTTGAGAAATGGCAAGGGGACCCCAGAGAGAGACGCTAATAATAGCATCGCAGTTTCGATTAGAGCATCCATAGTAAGCAACATTTAGGGGTTGGTGTTTTAGGAACGTGGGACGAAGCTTCAACTCTTTTCATTTGTTGAGTACATGGAAATTGGGAAAGATAAAAGGTTGTAATGGTCGAGAATTGGTAGGGTATGTGCTACTAAAGTTATGGTAAGAAGGTGTGTGGGTTGGTATATTGAGTTGATGTCATCTTTTTTCAAAATGGTGAAAGAGAATACTAGGTCGTGGTTGGGTATGTGGTGTAAAGGAATCTAAATAGTACAGACAAAGAATATCTCAGCCTAAAAGCATCATAGCCCAAAATTGTGAAAGCATTCTTTGAAATCTTAAGAACATTGTCTTATTTCGTCCATCTTTTACAATTTATAGGTTGGAAAAGTGTTTTGATTCCTATGAACTTGCTAATGTGAGTTAGGGCAAAAATATAATTTTCTTTTGACTTAACTGATGACTAGACAATCAACCGACGATATGGGACTATGACCTAAATAATACAATCTCTTGGGACGAAACCAACCTCTAAAATTACATAATATGGAAGTAGTCCTAAGAGCATCCACAATAAGCAGGGGTATCTTCGCATTTTAAAGAAAACTTTACACACTTGAATGGAGGTGCAATTTTTTTTTACCCGTAGTAACAAATCTTCCAGCGCTATCTCAGATAGCGTCGTTAGTTTGACAGTTAACTTCACGCCAATACCTCTCCTCACCCCTTCTTTTATGTTTGGTGAGGTCATATTTACTTACACTATCTGAGATGGGGTTGTGCCATCTTAAATAGCGCATTTGCTACACTCTGCTAACAACATAGTGTCAAATATGACACCCTACTAACAAGAATGTGCATGTTTCATACGTTTTTTGGGCTTACTGTAAGAGTGTTTGAGTGTGCAAATTTGCAATCCCACCCCCAAAATGTTGCTCAAGTGTGTGGGACACATATTGGCACAATCATCACTACCTTTTGTGCTAGGCGCCTTTCCAACTTTCCACCCTCCTTTACTCCAGGAATTAGGGTGTCACATACACGGTTGACCATTTTGGCCCATTCTCATTGGTGTCATGACTTTTTTACTATAGGAGTGGGCACGGTTCGGGATTGGGCTTGTCTTGGTCTTGATCCACTGAAACGGGACCAGAATGGTTCGAGATAGCAAATTATTTTAAGCAGATCTAGTTGGTCCCGGATTAGATTAAACCGGGACTGGACCATGCCATCCCGGTTCATTTTTTTCCTTATTTATTTGACTCCTACAAAACACAAAAGAGGGAGCTCATCTAGGCACGTTCACCATGGGTTTGCCTTGCCAACTTAATGTCCTTGAGCATTATGGTCACCTTCTTGGCATAGATAGCGCACAGATTGGTATCCTCTAAGCGACCAACAAAGTAAGCTTCAGCTGCCTCCTGGAAAGCAAACACGATGTGACTCTAAAAATGCAAATCAGTATTGAAGTTGATAGTTGTATTGAAGATTTGCAAGAAGATTGATAGTTGTATTAAAGATTTGCAAGAAGATAGTTGATTTGGGAATTGATTGTATTGAGATTGTCTTGAGAATATTCCTGTTATATTCCCTAATTCTACATGTATATATACTCCATACCTGTGAATAAGAAAATTAAGATTTCAGTAACCCTCTCACATGGTATCAGAGCCTCAACCCTATTAATCCATTTCTTTTCCATCACGAGTTCTACAATTGAGGCTTTAAAGCCTATTAATGTTGAACTTGATGGGTCCAATTATATCTTTTGATCTCAATGTATGGAAGACTTTCTTAATGGATGTGGTTTATGGGACATTGTGGATGGTTCTGAATCTCAACCCAATGAAACAGATGCAAAGAAATTCAAAGAGTGGAAGATGAATAATTCTAAAATTATTTCATGGATTCGCTCAACTTGTAAGCAATCTATTGTTGTGTCTATTGGTAAGGTTGCATCCGCAAAAAAAATCTGGGACAAGCTCAGGGCAACCTACCTTCAGACAGATTTTGCCTGCACCTATCAGTTAGAGATGCAGATTCGTGCATTAAAGCAACTACCTTCTCAGAATATTTCTGAATTTCATTCTCAAATGACGACTTTATGGGACCAGATAACCATGACTAAATCCAAATGGACAAAAACACATAATGGGTATCGAGCGCCGCGTGAGAGGATCAAGCTTGTTCAATTTCTTTTTGCCCTCACCAATGATTTTGAGGCACTCAGGAGTTTGATTCTTCACCGTAAGGCGCTACCCACTACTGATGACATTCTTCCCGAACTACTTGTTGAGCAGACTCGTAAAGGAATGTCTACTCCTCTACCCTCTGATACTGCTCTTGCTCCTTTATCCAAGGGTTTAGGGAAGAAACCATTTTGTGTTTAATGTCGCAAAAGTGGTCATTGGAAAGATGTTTGCCTTCGTCTCAAACGCCGCACCAATGTCAATTCCTCTAGAGCTGCAGCTATGGAGACCATCTGTGAAACTCCTACTCAAGCAACTGTGGAAGAGGCACCCTATTCCTCGTTCACATCTGAAAAAGTGCAATTGATTCGTAAAATTCTCATGGCTCTTGGTAATTCATCTTGTAGCTTCTGCCATTTCAGGTACATCTCATCATTCTTTGTGGTTCTTAGACTCTGGAGTGTCTAATCATATGACTTTTAGCCCTGTTAATCTTTCCCATTAAAAATTCCTTTCCAATACACACATCTAATAGCACTCCTTTCCCCATTACTAAGATTGGCACAGTTAATACAAGCTTTCTCACATTACCTAATGTTTTACTTGTAACAAATCTTTCAATGAATCTTATATCCGTAAGTCAATTATGTGATCAAGGTTATCATGTTCAATTCACTGCTTCTGGTTTTGTTGTGTAGGATCATCGGACGGGGAAATCATGTGGGAAAGGGCGTAGAGTTGGACGTCTCTATTGTATCGAGTCTCTCCATCTTTTACCACATCCTTGTATTGCTGCTAGTGCCACCTCATCCCTTTGGCACTATCATCTGGGACATCTTTCTTTTGATCGTTTGAAAATTTTATCTTCTTTTGGTTATTTGGGATATGGTACTCATGTTAACTGTGAACATTGAACTCAGGTAAACAAACCGTTTTACCTTTTCCATTGAGTTATAGGACAACTACAAGTGTTTTTTATTTAATTCATAGTGATGTTTGGACTTGCAATGTTCGCTCTCTTAGTGGTGCTCTTTATTATGCGCTTTTTATTGATGATTTTTCACAATATACTTGGCTTTATGTGATTCATCATAAGTTTGATGTCTATAAAGGGTATATTGAATTCACCATTATGATTTTCACACAATTCTCTAAAAGAATTAAAATCTTTCAATCTAATTCTGGTGGTGAATTTCGTTTTACTCCCTTTATAGACCTTTTTAAATCTTATGGCACCATTCCTCAGTTGTCTTGTCAAGATACACCACAACAAAATGGTGTGGCTGGGAAGAAACACTGTCACATAATTGAGACTACTCGCATTATGCTTCTTAGTTCTCGAGTACCCAAGTACTTTCAGGGAGAGGTTGTTTCCACTACCGCATATCTCATAAATCGAACCCCAACACCACTTCTACAGAACAGGTCACCTTATGAACTTGACTTTCAGTTCCACTTGTTTTGTCTTGTTGCCCAGTGTTGAGCTTTCCAAATTGTTTCCCAAATCAATCATTTGCATTTTTGTAGGGTATGGCATAGAGCAAAAAGGATATCGTTGTTATGACCCAGAAGCCAAACGCATTCGTATATCACGTAATGTTGTCTTTTGGGAATTTGTTCCTTATGTTGATCTTTTGTGCCCTCGGTCTCCTCCTCAGTCCAATATATTGATATTTTTCCCTCAAAGTTGTCCACTTCAGATGCTATCACCTTACCTACTTCCCCATCCTCTCCCCTGATAGATGATCCACATGTGCCGCCTACTGACTTTTCGTCGAGTAATCCACCTACACCGCCTACTTATCCTACCCAGGTAACTTCTCGTTGCCCCACTCGTACTCGTAATCCCCCTACTTTTCTTGATATTATCATTGTTATGCTACTAATTTAGACCTCCATGAGCCTTAGACCTACAAGGAAGTGAGTTCGCATCCTAAATGGTCTCAAGCCATGCAAGAGGAATTGCAAGCTTCGGATTCTACTTGTACTTGAGAACTGACTATTTTACCAATAGGAAAGCCCACTATTGGTTGCACGGTACAAAGCTTGCCTTGTAGCAAAAGGATATACTCAGGAGTATGGTTTAGACTATGAGGAGACATTTGCTCATGTTGCTCGCATGACCACGGTTCGTACCGTCATTGTTGTTGCTTCTTCTCGTCGTTAGGAATTACATCAGATGGATATCAAAAATGCCTTTTTACACAGCGTTCTTTGTGAAGAAGTTTACATGGATTCTCTTCCTGGTCTTCCTCATCAGCCTGGGCAAATTTGTCACCTTCGTCGTGCCTTGTATGGTCTCAAACAACCACACGCATGGTTTGAGAAATTCTAGTCTATTATTCTCACATTTGATTTTAGACAGAGTACCAATGACTCAACTATGTTCATTCGGCATTGTACTCATGGTGACGTATTTCTTCTTCTATACGTTGATGGTATGATCCTGATAAGAAATGACTTAAAGGGAATTTCGGACACTAAGACTTTCCTATCTCAGTCGTTTGAAATGAAAGATCTTGGTGATTTGACATATTTTCTGGGTATTGAAGTTGGTCGTTGTTCGCAGGGCTATGTTCTCTCTCATATCAAATATGTTTTAGAAATTCTATTCATTCCTCATTTTTCTGATGGCAAAGTTGTTGATACTGCGCTTGCCATTAATGTTAAGTTTTTCCCTACTGATGGTGTACCTCTCTGAGATCCTGCACTCTATCGTCCGCTAGTTGGAAGGCTCACCTACTTGACCATTACCAGACCCGACATAGCGCATGTTGTCCACATTGTTTCGCAGTTCATGGCCTCTCCTCGCACTGAGCATTACTCTGCGGTACTCAGGATTGTTCGTTATATTCGCGACACTCTCCATCGCGGCCTCTTACTTTCGTCTACTTCCTTTCCCACACTTTCTAATTACTCTGATGCTGATTGGGCTGGGGATGTGACTGATTGCAAGTCCACAATTGGCTTTCTTATTTTTCTAGATGATTCTCTCATTTCCTGGAAAAGTATGAAACAAAGTGTTGTCTCTGCTTTAGTGCTGAATCTCAATATTGGGCCTCAGTTAACACCACTGCTAAAATTGTTTGGCTTCGACGACTTCTTGGTGTCTCGCAATCACATCCTCCCACGTTTTATTGTGACAATAAGAGTGCCATTCACATTTCAAACAACGAAGTCTTTCATGAGCGCATGAAACACATTGAAATTGACTGCCATCTTGTTCAACATCTTATCACCAAGGCACCATCATTCTTCCTCATATTTTTACCGAGTTGCAGTTTGCAGATCTTTTGACCAAATCTCACACTGTAACTCGCTTCACCTCTTTTACTTCCTAACTTCATTTGTTGTCATTACGAACACATAAAGTTTGACGGGGGGTGATAGTTGTATTGAAGACCTGCAAGAAGATTGATAGCTGTATTGAAGATTTGCTAGAAGATTGTTGATTTAGGAATTGATTGTATTGAGATTGTCATGAGAATATTCCTGTTATATTTTCAAGAATATTCTTGTTATATTCCCTAATTCTACATGTATATATACTCCATACCTGTGAAAAAGATAATTAAGATTTCAGTAACTCTCTCACAGAAGTAATAGGAAATTTCACCGACAATGCGATGGAAAGGGAGCTTGCAAATAAGAAGCTCAATACTCTTCTGGTACTTCTTGATTTCTCTCAAACCGATGGTTCCAGGGCAGTAAGGATGGGGCTTCTTGACTCCTCAGTGGTTGGTGTTGACTTCCTTGCAGCTTTGGTAGCAAGCTACTTCCTTGGAACCTTTCCTCCGGTGGACTTACGCGTTGTCTGCTTCGTATGAGCCATTACACTTCAATCCAACAAACACTGGAGAAGATTTGGGAATAATTTCTTTCTTCCAAAGTGAATAACGTTGCAATCAACCAGGAATAATTGAATAACACAGTGAAATGAGAGATTTAAAAAGGGAGAAATTTTTTGAAGAAAGATTTGTGAATGCGAAAGCGAATCCAGACGAATATGAGATTAGGGTGAGGTTTAGATGAAATGGAGCGGTCTTCCCCGTCTCAAAGATGTTGATGCCAGAGGAATTTGAAAGAGATAGAGAAAAAAAGAACGAAAATGCTAGGAAACCATGTTTTTGCAACCAGGTTTTGTAACCATGGTGACGTGGCGTGATATTATAGCAAGGAGGAGAGAAAAGATGGAAGCCCAAGCCAGAAATAGATCACATCCGAAATGGTGTCAGATTCGATTAGCAGATCTCTGTTGTTGGTGGTCTAAATTAGGAGATTGTCTTCAACTGCTTCTCAACTAAGAACTTCATAGAAATGTTTAGTTTAGCTTAGTTTTAAGTTCCCCTTGTAAACAATTAATACAATAGTTAAGTAGAATTTTTTTTGTTTTGTTGTATTTTTTTTTCTCTTGTTTTTCAAACGGGTATTCGGAGGCGAGGCAGATATCCGCCAATTCGGCAAGAGCGTGGATGGTTTTTGCAAAATTGTATAAACCACCGTGCCATGTGCTAAGCCCGACGAGTGTAAATTTTAGGAACAATGATTTTTTTTTAAAGTTAAACATTTTCAATAGTTAACTAATGAATTTTTAGAATCGATGGGAGGGTAATGTAATTGTAGGAAGCAAACACACTATGAACAATTATTGGTGTTTGTGTTTTTCAAGTATGGAGTAATAATTTATTGTTCCCGTTCTCATTCACGACCAAGCGCCCCATGGTCGAGTCCACTATCATTATCCAATACATTGATGAAATTTGGACCACTTCCGTCCACCCCTTATTGCCGTCCGCAGACCTGTATGAGTAGGCTGTTATCCAATTTTGGTCCCATTTTGTTGATGACAAACTAATATTTGCTACAATAGTATCTTTCTTAACAATAAACATAAACGTAATAAAATAGAAGGAAAATGGAACTCAAAAAAAGAAGTATATATTGAGACCAAAGTCTCACGTCTTGATATAATTTCTCGTCATTCTTTTTAAATGATGGTGCACAGTTGGGTCCATCGGTTGGTGTAGTGTTCCAAACAATAGGATAAGAACATAAAGCAGCAGCGGAGGCAGTGCACAACAATCTGAAACTGCTAAAAAGATGAACTTGAGGTGGGATTCTTCAAAGGGAGAAGGTTCTTTGGACGAGAGAAGATAGGTTTGCTGGACATTGTAGTTGGTTGCGGTTCATATTGGTTGTGGGTGTTCAAAGAGGTAGCTGGAGTAAAATTAGTAGATTCAGACAAGTTTCCTCACTTTCATGGGTTTGAGATTTCAAAGAGAAAAAAGAGGTTAAAGAAACCATTTCTGCTTCTTGACTACACATAAGGCTTCTTGACTATGCAAAAGGGCTTCGTCAAATGGTCATGGCTCTAGTGAACCCTTCCTCCATTACTTAGAATGTTCTAATATATAACCCTATTTCTAGTAGATTTGTTTTAGATTTAGGTGGTACTTGATCTTGTATTATGGATTGTATGTAGGTCTAAGCATTCTGTCTATCTATTATATTCAATAAGATGCACGTGAAACTTAAATTTGGACTTTTGGTTTATAATTGTGCACTAATTGCACTTTTCAGATGAAATGGTCCATGACAGTAGAGATACGATACATCGTTAGTTTTCGGCTATTTAATTTAACAGCAGATGAAATTCAAAATTGTACAAACGATAGTTTTCTAACTAGTCTCGTCAAAATTCTGTAATGAGACAACCATTGAAAAAACAGTTCTAACCTATTTAAAAACAACAAACAAATGTCAAAATGTACATTGATCATCATCCGCTACACAACTCTTCAAGACAACAACAAAAAATAAATATAAGAAAAAGAACAAAAATAGGTGGACGCTCACCAAAAATGTTGTGACCAAGGGATGGAGATGGGCTTACACTACACCAAAATTACCCATTCGCAACAGTTTGGGACCATGGGGGTAAGCTATAGCCACGGCTGAGAGGCCTGGCCATTTGAGGCGTCGCCAAATCACCATTGACGGCTATAAACCGTGGCAACACATATTAGCAACGATTTTATGCTCGAGAACAGTTGATGATTTAGCCACGGTTCTAAGCCGTTGCAATAATTTTAGCCACGGTTATAAGCCGTGGCAAGTACTGGCCACGATTTTAAGCCGTGGCAAGTTATGGCCACGATTTTAAGCCATGGCAAATGATGGCCACGATTTTAAGCCGTGGCAAGAATAAATTACCACGATTTTAAGCCGTGACAAGCATGAATTACCACGGTTTTAAGCCGTGGCCAGTCAAAACAAAATTCAAAAAAAAAGAAATCTGGTTTGTTGCGAGGGTTTGAAACCGTTGCAAAATAATATAATACAAAAAAAAATTAAATTTTTTTTGCTGCTGCAGCAAAATCACAGCCACACCTTTTTTTTTTTTTTTAGTTAAACCTCCAGTGGGGAGGGGCAGCTATGAGATGCCAGACATTTATTACTTATCAAAAAAAAATGATTTACAATCAAAACGGGGGTACATTACGACTTTACCCGTATAAAAACCAAACAAAAATGGACAAAAAACCTTGCCCAATCTAAATTACCGCAACCCCAGCCACAAGCTGGCTAACAAGACTTGAAGACTAAAAGCCCACTAACAATCACTTAAAACAAGCACATAAGCATAAAGAAGTACCAAAAATAAAAACAGAGTTAGCAACTCTGTTGTGGAGTTAGTGCACCTCCCTGCTCAATCCGCAGCCTCGCTCCTGTAGCACCAACCAGCACTCGCATTCCCACACCAAGCAGCACACCACACCCTGCAGTACCCAGGCAGCATGTACACGTCTGGCTGCATCTTGCCTCGCAGCAGATCCGCCAGCAACAGTGCCTGGAACCATTCATGCCAACTGCAAAAAGAACAATTTAGTAGAGTGGACTTCAGAAGCATAAATCAACAGATTGGTGTAAAATATGGACGGTTTAGAATGGTTCTACAATTATATGAACAACAACAGTACTGGATTGAAATCACTTGCTATCATATCATATGAATTGACATTAGCAAACTAAAAAGATACAAATGGATGAAGTTACTCTGCTTAATACATTTTGCTTTGAGGAATTATTGGGACACAAGCATAGAAAGGAAAGGAAAGAAAAGGACAAAAAAACCAATAATCAATGAGAAAGTAACCTTTCTGCTCGAAACACCAAACTCTTGAAAGCATATTCGTCAGCAAATGCCATTTCTTTTGGTTTTCTGTCCTGGCCAGAACTAACAATATTGACAGCTATTCTAACAGAACATCTAACAATAACTCTTCCTAACAGAGTACTCACAGCAGTTTGTATATCAGGAAAGAGAAGCAACATTGCGCCCTCACCTTGCACCTAGCAGCAGCACACCTGCCTGCGCAAAAGTAATGCCATGTTTTGTTCCAAACCGCACTACATCCAGCCACTTTCCAGCCCGCGCATATCACGTCCATTGCTTGCAATCCCCGCCAAGTTCCAGCCTCGACTAGGGCCATTCAGTTCTGAGCAATCAACTGCTCCAAGCTTGCCCCCAACACCCGGCCAGACCGCACTAAACAGAGTGCCCTGCATCTCCATAAACAGAGTGCACCATAGCACCCTGGCAGCCTGAATTGCTGCAGATTTCCTTCCCGAAGGCCAGCATCCAGCAAGCCAAAATCCCTGGCAGAAAGTCTGTCGCGACACCACATAATGCTAAGCTTGTTCTCTTTCTGATATGATTCGACATACTGCAGGATTTTATAGACCTGCATTACAAGTTAGATAATAACACAGTTAAAGGAAGCAACAACATGATAATGCTCTGATGAAGCAAAGAAAATTGAAACTACACTAATAAGATGTAATTACAGCATAAAAAACAAGGCAAATCTACCTGATGTAACCGTACAATAGACAAACTAGAATTATGACGGAATAGGAGGTGCGTATTCACAATAAGAATTTCTTGCTGCACATTTAAATAAGTGTAAGATTTCGAATATAACTTAGAAGCCTTTTAAATAACATTTCCTTTCATTATTTTATGGCATATGGATCCAGAGATTGGATTACACTTATGTATATCAGTCAGCACAACTATGGAGCTGTGGCTGCCTGGGATATAGCTTCCAAGGAAAAGAATAACTTACCACAAAACAATAGCAGAACATTATTTTTCATGAACAAGAGGGCTGTAAACAGGGTACCACATGTTGCTCGTTACATACTCCATTCTCGCCTCCTGTACCAAACAAATGATCAAAGTCGACTTCTTATTTATTTGATAACACAAAGTAAACATTTGAATGCCTTTTAAATGATTTTTAGAACTTGAGAACTAATAAAGTACTTTTATAAGATGAGAACATGTCGCATTTTTGCACTGTGGCTTGGTGTATTTTGCGACAGTAAAAATAGCTCATGAAACATTACAAAAGGCAAAGTGTAGGAAACTTTGATCATGTTCTCACCCCTAAACTCAATGTTGGCATTATACAAAAGCAAAACTTATGAGTCGTGTAGAAACAAACTCTGTCTATACCTCAGACATTTTCATTATCTCCATGGCTCCTACATCACGATATCCTTCAGCAAGTCCTTCAATACTAGCAACTCTAATAACAGCTGCTGCAACCTTTGTTGTAATTTCTCAAATTCTGCACAGTACACACCATATTCACAGTGAAAATTTAGCACCTAGCATGGAAAAAGGGGAGCTTGAAGTGAAATATGGAAAGGCAAATTGTTTGGACTTGAGAGTCTTGAAAAGCAGTACAGGGAGAAAATAATGGAAGGGAGGAAATATAGGGTTGGGGTCCATGGTCCTTGTAAAGTACAGGGATATGTCCAAAGTCCATAGTAAAATTTCAAGAAGGAAAAATGCTTTGGTCTTGAAAAGATGTTGCGTTGAAGTGTTAAATCTTTTTTTTTCCTTCCATGTTATCTTGGGGAACCATTGAGATTGCATGGGCCCACCCCACTAGATTAGCATCATTAGTGGGACCAAATCCAAGATTGGGTAACTAAAAGATAGTAATTCTACAAGTAACTTTAGAGCCCAATTGTAAAATTTTCCAGAAAGACTTATTACTGTGTCTGTGGCTCAAAGACTGAAAGAAGATTGAGTACAACATTGTTGTTTCAATGTTTTGTTTTACAGTGAAACTTAACTGTACCAAACATCCATCATCCATGATGAAGGAAAGAAAGTGCACCAGCAAATTAAAGGTGAAAATCCAGAAGAAAAACTTGACCCATTCTTCTTTGTAATTATATATAGTAATATATATATTTATAATTTCAACCATGCACTCTAATAAAATTCATCTCATTAGAACAGAACAATAGCCATGGATTCTTCCTTATGGAACCTCACTTGTTTTGCAATAAATATGTACGAGTGGAGAATTTACCTGATTTGGTAGTTCCATCAACCTTTGCAGATATTCATCCCTCTTCTGGGGATCAGATTTTGCTTGAATCATATTACCAATAAGTTAATTTTCAGTGCAGGGATATGATTTCAGATTGCAATAAACAACAAGTTAATTTTTTTAATTGAATGAAGAAACACTTATCTATCCAAATTCATGCAATAAACAATAAACATTGATTTGTAGCAAATTCATGCATGATAACTTATCTATCCAAAACCAAAGTGAAGGAAGGAAGAAAGTATTCACATACCTTAGACAGCATAGAGTGAGCAGGGGAGAGGGAAGTGAGTATGAAGCAATCAGAGGGACAAAGCAAGGGAAGCACGGAAAAGAAGGCAATGCTTTTTCATTTTGATAAATTAAGACATAAAAGAAGATGCTTTTACCTTTTTCTTTTCTTAAAAACAAAGAAGAAAATACTCCATTTTCGCGTACCACATACGCGCGTCCTGAAGAAGTTTGTTTTTTTGTTTTTGATAAATTAAGATAGAAAAGACGATGCTCTTTTCTTTTTGATAAATTAAGAAGAAAATTCCAAAACATGCACTTCACATTTTCTGCTTTTCTAGGTTTTAGCCAATCAGTTAATTATATCTTGGTTGTTGGTTATTTAAAGACCAAAACATGCACTTCACATTTCATTGAAATATACCCTACCATTCTAGAATAAAATGGACTTAGATAGGCAAGAACAACAGAATTAATCAGATCTGCTTAGACCTTGAAACTAAATTCCTAGACATTCTATTTGATATCAACAACTAATGATTATCCTAATGTCAAATGATCTTCTTAAGGCCATTCATAACTAGGGTTGTGAAACTTTTCCCAAAGTCTATGCATCATCACTTGAAGCAAATGATAGAAAAAAGACATATGCACTTTTAGGAAATAGAGACCCTAACACTTGCACAAACCAGTTAACTGGTACATGAAATCGAGTTCATGCACAAACCAAAGAAAATGTGTGCGTAAGTTAACAAGTGGTGTGAGCTGAAGCTCAGTGTCTAGGACTAGTTTGATGACTGAGAAATGCATATATACTACATACAAAAAATATGGAAGACATACCTCCAGTTCGTCATCATTATCTGCTGAAGAATCATCAGATACCTCACCAGGTCATAGAAAAAATTATCATTATCGTCATCAATAACACTAGAAAAAATTATATAATATCTACAAAACAGGTCATAGAAAAATGCATATATAGGTGTGAAGCTGATAAGAAGCCATGGAAGATTGATGAATTACCTCTGTGGCCTTTCACAGCTTTTGGGTCTTTCTTTTCCTTAGTAACGCCAAAAACATCAAAGCATAGGTCTTTCATTGATGTTGAGACCTATAATTGTAGTTCAAATAACAATATCAATGAAATTGAAAAGAAAAAAAATTAGATTACAAGATAGAAAGAATAAGAATATCATTGTAATAATTTGATGCTTGTCTTACACTTTTAAATTCAGATTCTAAAGTGCCACAGAGCTCGATCAACTTCAACTTATCTATTTTAAGCTGTGAACAAAATAACCTGCATCACATAACCTAACAAAAAAAAGAGGGAAAAACATCTTGGGAAAAAACTAAACACAAACAGGACTAAAAACACACTGGTCACTAACCTTGTTTTTCTTTGCACATAAATAAAATGCAACAGGCCTGGTGAAATCTGCACTTGCACGACGAGAAACGGGCAATGAAGCAAGAAATCGATCCTTGTGACTGCAAATAAAATCATTGAATTTCTTCAAAGAGAGAAAATGTAAAAGGACAGAGTGGATTATACAAAGAGGGTATAGAAGAGAATGACAATGATTTCGATTTCAAAAAACAAAACTAGTCTTTATATATACCTAACACCTACAAGTCCTTGCCAAACATCCCGATGTGTCCTACATTGTCATTTTATCAAACATCAAAAACACATAACCAAACTCGCAAAAACAATAAAAAAAAAAGCACAACAAACATCGCAATCCAAAGTCAATACTCACTTCACCCCAATAGCATTCTGTGATATTAGTCAAAGCAAGAATATTCCATAAAGAAGAATCAAAACATGCAAAGACACAAATATTGTGTACATAAGTATAAAAACAAATAAATTACACAAGCACAAAGATGCAAATCTTACACACAGAAGAGAACTCTATAAAAATTCAAGGACACTAACCTCTGCTAGCTTGTCAAAATCAAAATATCGATTTCTGGAACCCCTGCTTCCAACAAGCTTGGATGGCTGAGATTCAGTTGGAACATCCTGCAACAAAAAAAATTGGGCACTTTAAAGCGTGAAGTAGAAATAATGCCTTGTATATTAAAAAAAAAAATCACAATACTGATTGATGAACCAAATTCACATTTTCTCTCACGTATCGAAGAAGAGCGATAGATGCCAAATTACAAACCGCAGTTTCATCAGGACTTGTGTACTCAACAATCTCCGTACACAAAAGTTGGTCCCAATTTTAAGAACTAATAACAAAGAAAAAGCATTCAATATTAATACAGAAAATGCATTAACTTGACTTCACTGCAAAGTGCAAGGTTCAGGCAATTATAGAGAAGGCTAAGAACAGATAAATCATATCAGTTCATGGTAAGGTTGTTCTTCAAATAATTGTACTTAAAAGACTTTTCCTAGAAACCTTTCCCTTTTTTCCTTTCTTGACAAAATTCAACAGATATCTCTCATTGGGCATAAGAATGAAAAGGTAGAAACAAGGTACCTATCGAATCGCTTTGTACCAATTGCATCAATTTCGTCAATGAAAATGATGCAGGGAGAATTTTCCTTTGCAAGCTGAATGCATCACGAACAAGCTTTGCTCCATCTCCAATGAACATCTAATTTCATATTGGGTAGATTATTATAAAAAATGTATTCTTGAACAACAATGTCAACTCATGAAACTATATAATCTTAATCTGGAAGAGAACTACATTTCCAAACAATAGAACATCAAAACTTGCACAATAAATGCAGAGAAGGGATATGATTCAGAATGAAATCAGTGTGGTCACCTTCACCATGATCACTAACAATTCATTCCATTTTCAGTGCAGGGATATGATTTCAGATTGCAATAAACAATAAGTTAATTTTTTTAATTGAATGAAGAAACACTTTCAATGAAAATGTCAATCCATTTACTAAACCAAACTGCAAATGAAATCAGACATTGATAACTAATAAACATTAAGTTCTTTTTATCTCTGCTATCAACAAAAGTAGTAGTATAAGTAGCAGTAGTAAGCAACCAGAGCAGCAGAATAATGTTATAAGCACCAGTTCCATAAGCCAACAGGACAAATTGATTTGTAGCAAATTCATGCATGATAACTTATCTATCCAAAACCAAAGTGAAGGAAGGAAGAAAGTATTCACATACCTTAGACAGCATAGAGTGAGCAGGGGAGAGGGAAGTGAGTATGAAGCAATCAGAGGGACAGAGCAAGGGAAGCACAGAAAAGAAGGCAATGCTTTATCATTTTGATAAATTAAGACAGAAAAGAAGATGCTTTTACCTTTTTCTTTTCTTAAAAACAAAGAAGATACTTCCTCACCGAAAAAATCCAAGATGAAGCCTGTCACTAAAAGGCAGAACGATGAAAATGGCCACCTGCACATCGAAAAATTTAATATATATATAAGAAACAGGGCATTATACAAGCATCAACAACCACTATTTACAGAACTTGCCTTTGCAGTGTTAGCCATGAGCCTTTTCTCCTTTTCTGTAACAAACCACGTCCTTTTAGGGCGTGAATATATTTCTTCCCTATGCGCAATCCGATTTTCTGCCTGGAAAATTATCATATTAGGAAGTCCAAAATAAAAAGGAAAGGAAAGTAAAAGCTGGTGGATGAGAGGATCAGATAGGAGTGAAGATAACAATATAATGAGCACGACACTAGTTTATCTGATATTGGTTTACTAAAAACATCTACCTCATAAACTAAGTGATTCTCAGACTACCACTAATAGAGCATAAACAAGATCTTGCAAAAGATTAGTGTAAACATCTACCTCATAAACTAAGTGATTTTCAGACTACTACTAATAGAGCATAAACAAGATCTTGCAAAAGATTAGTGTAAGTAGAAGTGCCTTGAAAAATAATAAAACGAACATTTGTTGCCTCCATTTCAGCTTTTCTTAGAGCTTTCTCTTCCCTGCAAACAGATGGAACTTTTATTTTCAAATAACACCAAAAAAAAAACTCCCAAGTAGAGAAAATGCAGTTATGAGACAATAATAACCTTTCTTCCTCGAGAACAGCAGAAACATGATCTTCCATTTGTTCAATTGTCTGACACCACTTGGTTACAGATTGCTCTGCAACTATCCGACTCCTCAACTTTAAACCAGCTCTTTTAGCCTATTACACAATATTATGCGTCGTTGATAAACATTTACTTTGTCGTGTTGATAAACATTTACTTTGAGTCAACAAAAAGCACTACAAATTTGAAGACCTTGCAGCACTAGCTTTCTGAAATAGAGAAATTTGAAGACCTAATCAGAGGGGACGTCAATCAAAAGCACCTGAACTCTATGAACTCCACTTTCAAATATAATGAAACTTAACACAAAAATTGATAAAGGTAAACATACCCTCATCCCTCCTCCTTTATCTGGGCTTGGGACCGGCAATGTAAAAAAGAACTTTTACATTGGCGGAGTTAAAAAAAGGTTGTTATAAATTTAAAAACATAGGTAAGTATATATATATACATATATTCAATAAGAAAACAACACTACTAAGATTACATATTTGGGACTACCAAATCCAAATTAAAATTACAGATTTGATACTACCAAAACCAAATCAGCCAGGAGTGTGTAAGTCAAAAAACAAAAATGAACGTATCACTACTAAGGATATCGTTCAAGGTTGTAACTACCAAGGTAGTTGTAACTTCAATCATCAAGTTCCACATGATTTTTACACCATACGAAGAAATCACCAACGTCCAAATCCCCCATCATGTCTCATTTTGGATCACTCTTGTAAAGTTTCACCTCAGTCATATATTTGAAGCATAAGGAAAGTCTGATCTTTGTTGCAGGGTTCAATGATCCATGGCAATCGCAAGAGAATCGATGGATAGGATCTACAACCTCTTTTGCTATCGCAATGACATTCTTATGCCAATCACAAACTTTGTAAGTCCTTGACACTGAAGGAACATGATTGTTTGGAGAAGGAAACCTCGCAACACCTTGAGAAGATGGTGGTAATGGAGATGGAGGTAATGGATTTTCTGGTTGCCTTGTCGATTGTGCACGGGATGAAAGGGTATATTCAGTTCTTTGTGTCCCTCCTTGTGTTCCCTCACTTGTTGATGGTCTCACGTAAGTTCCATTTTCAAGTCTCTCTCATATCCATTGAACATTTTCTTCCAATCTATCATATTTTTGGCTCAATTTTTTTACTTCCAATGTTTTATCCAAAAGCAATGAACGAACGGGAAGTGAAGCATCATACTTCCTTTTAGAGACGGTGGTTCCAGCACAACGAACACGTCCCCTTTCTTCTTGGCCAAACACTTGGCTTAGAGGATCATTATCAATAGTGAGGTCAGTGGTACCATGGGTTGAAGATTCTTGCAAGGCGACCTTTTTTGCTTTAACTTGTTCCTTAAAAAGAATGAAAAAATAAAATAACACAGGACACAAATAATATTCAAACAACTACAAAGTAAATTAAGAATTGTGTATAAAAGACATCATTGGGCACATACCATATATAGTTCAGCACCATGCGTGGGTTTTCCATCATTTCCCGTGTGACAAACAATCCATATATCAGTGCGTGTGATTAGTTCCCCATCAGGGTTCTTCTCAACCTATATACTTGAAAGATTAGTCTCAGCCTATATAGTTAAATGATTATTATTGTACTAGTAGCTAGAAACTCAATTACCATTTCATACTCCACTTCTGCAGCACTCTTTTGGCCACCCCCCATACATACTTTGAAGCCTTTTTGTTTTTGGCATTTTGGGCTCTAATTGCCTTCGCTTCAGGGGTGCTCTCATAGCGAACAAACTCCTTCCAATCCTCCTCTCTTACACCATTTGAAACATGCTTCTCTTGTTCCTCAATGGTAGGATACTTATCCAAATAGTCCTTCCTAAGATTTGCCTTGAACCTTCTAAAATATTCTGGCATTTTCAAATGCACACTCCTTTTCACATAATTTGGGATGTCGTATTCACGCTGCAAATAAGCCATTGAGATATAAGTTGACAATAAAATAAAACATTATGAAAATCAATGATGTAAAATCTCACCTTGAGGGCATTCCACACATCCTCTTTGTAGTTGTCAGTAACATGGTTCCAACTCTTGAATTTGATGGGCACAAGTGTTTCAACAAGCTTTCCAATGCGTTTATTGAAGTTTCTAGCACCAGGTCCAACTGCTAAACCATGGACATTGAACTTTATGGTCTTTTTAAATTCACTGTCATCATTTGTAGATGTAGTGACATCATTGGTGGAGAGATTGCCGCGAGTACTACCCATTTCTATCAATGACATTATAGATATTAACCATTATCAAAAAAAAAAAAAAAAAAAAACGACTATGTACACTACATTTATAGATAGTTTCCTTCCACAACATATCACCACAAATAGATTTTTATAAAGCATTGAAAAAGCCAATCTGAATACTTAGCTACAAAGCTTCCCTTTCCCAACTCAAAATAAGAAACAAAGACAAAATAATTGGTCTCAACCACTACCACCACCACTAAAATAACTGGTGATGTGAAGTATATGTCTATGTACTCTGTGGTTCTCCTTTAAAGACTGAAATATATTTCGTGTCGACCACTACCACCACCACCACATAGTATATACTTCACTACTATCCAAGAACTAAGTCATGATAGGTACATGTAAACAAACATAATATAAGCTAAATAGTAAACATTACACTAGTACCATCATAATATAATCCAAACATGTAAACATAATATAAGCTAAATAGTAAACAAACATGTAAACAAACATAATACATGTAAACATAAGCTAAATAGTTATTCAACATGAGGTGAAAACTGGTACCATCATAATATAATCCAAGACATGATAGAAACAAAACATTACACTAATTAACTGAAATAATTTGAACTTCTTATTACTTCAATGTTGAGATATTACTAAACTGAAAGAGTTACCTTTATCCAGATAGAATCGAAAGAGTTTGAGAATAGCTTCGAATGATGGAGAGCAACACAGAAGATTCACTAATCCCTAAAATTAGCAAAAATAAATAAATTTTATTACACACTATAGTTAAGAGCCGACTGAAGCCAAATATAAAAATCTCTATTTCTTAAAAATCAGTGAAAATGAACATTTGAAGAAAAAAAATTTCAAGAACTGGTTTTCTTCCTCAATCAAGAAGAAAAAAACACTTAACAGACATAGCAATTTCCCCATCAACACATCAAGAAGAAAAAAGATTTTTTCCTCATTCGATTCTCTGCAAAACCCATCAACCCCATTCGATTTTCTGAAAAACCCATATTATATTTCACCATTTTTCACAATTTCCCCATTTATTAGTGAAAATGGACCAAACATTCATCATAAACCTAAATGTAACAAAACAATTGAGATTGCAAATGGGTATTACCTCTGGTCAAGATCGAGGTTTTGGATCGAGTTCAAAACTCAGCACGAGGTCGAACCACAGCTCGAGGTTGACTTGCGACCACAGCTCGAGGTCGACGTCGCAAGTCAGTACGATGCTAGAGTTTTTGATCGATTTCTCTGATTTCTGATTTCTCTGCAATCAACAACAAAACAAAATCAGTGATTTCAATTCTCCCCTCGAGCTTTTGAGCCAAAAACATATATGCGATTTTCTTACAAAGCCATTTCTCACCGCAAGGTCGAGGTCGATGGCTAGAGATTTCTCTGATTTCTGATTTCACCGCAATCAACACAAAAACAGATCTGTGATTTCGATTCTCCCCTCGAGCTTTTGAGCCAAAATGATTTTCTTACAAAACCCTAAAACTCTAAAATAAAAATGGAAAATGGAAATGAGCCAAAATGGAGGCGAGAGCGCCAAATGTTTTCGCAAGACCGTTCGAGTTCTTCAATATAGCCACGGTTTTTATTTTTTTAGCCACGGTTTTAGACCGTTGGCCATTATAGCCACGGTTTTTAGCCGTGGCAAATAAACCAACGGTTTAGAGCCGTGGCCATATCCCTGTAGCTAAACAGGCCTTTTGGTGTAGTGTTATAGCCACGATTTTTATTTTTTTAGCCACGGTTTGAGACCGTTGGCCACTATAGCCACGGGTTTTGGCCGTGGCAAATAAACCAACGGTTTAGAGCCGTGGCCATCCCCATGTAGCTAAACAGGCCTTTTGGTGTAGTGTTAGTCTTTCGTCATCCTTCAGATCGATCGTACCGCCTCGATCTATGCAACTTCATCCTAATAGCAGGCACCTTACTAGCCACTGCCTGCCAGATCATCTGAACAACATCTTCCTTCTGGGATGGGTACTGAAACTCATAGAACCGCTCAACCTCTTACAGCTTATTCCACATTCTTGTCCACTGGTCCTTACTGATACTCCTAATAAGCTTGATGAGGGAATTACCTTTGACTACATCTGATTTGCGTACAAAGACGCAAAACTCATAGTAATTGATAACGTCCTCAAAAGGGAGCTCAATGTCATCGCTTATTATCACAGGAACACAATGACTTGCAATGGCATCAAACAAACGGTTGGATGATGGGGTATCCCCAGCGATGTTGAGGAAGAACTTGGATCCATGCATTCCCTGTGTAGCTTTTCTGATCCCATCCCCTTGGACGTTCCCAAAGGAGAAATGCACATCTTTTTCTTCCTTTAGAAGATAGAATAGCTCCTGGCGAGTAACTCCACCCTGATACCAAACACCCATCAAAAATAGAAATTGTTATCCAGAATAACAAACACCAACTTGAAAACTAGCTGGGTCAACGTTTCCAGCCATAAAGCACGAGCCACAATCAATGAGGTTACAGATTAAAACATTGCATAAACTAGGCTGTTTCTTTTCTTACACTAATTATCACAAACATGAAAAACTTTGCATAAAACATAAATGAATAGTTAAGATCTATCAGCTGAGAATACAACTGAGACCCGCCAGCACATACGTGTATTAGCGTGCTTGAGACATTGATATTGCTACCAAATATATGAAGATTATCCTTGTTAAAAGTGACTTTATTGGTTCAAGGTATATGCATTGAGGCTCTCTTGTTCAAACAGACAGCCTTACCTGATAATAGGAAAACAAATGAAGAATCTCTAACAAGGACACGCATGGTCTAGTTTACCACTGCAATTGAACATTCTATAAAAATATTCAAGCTGGAAAGGTTTCCCTCAAAAAACATGACTTTCATTATGAATAACTAGATTCAATCCAAATCATAACCAAACTTCATCATTTTTCAGTAAGGGCTGCCCACCCAGAATTTTGGGTCTTCCAAAAGTTGTTTTGAATTTTGTCAATTCCCTGCATTTCGCCCCTTTTCAATTGCAAAGAAGTCAACGTTGTCTCATGTACCACTTCATCGAAAATCAGTGATTTGGATTTCTTCATCTGGATCAATTTTACATAAAGAAAATGTATTTTGCCAAGTGATTTTTTGTAACTATATGGTTTTTTACAAGGACATGGAGGTACCTAAAAGACTCAACATATAATACTAGATACTTCATTGTGCTTAACACATATCCTTGTCAACACAATATTAGTACTAAGTACTCAGGTTTTCCAATTTCTCATATATATTAATTCATGCTTTCCTTCCTCGCTGGTTACCTAGACCTACACAGGTAGCACACATGAGCCAATGACCACCGTGTGGCGGCAGATGGCACTCCGATGCTTAAGTTAGATAAAGCTTAGGAGCGGCTTAAAGTTGTAAATTGGGTTTTTGTAGTGTCCCCTAAGTTCACAACCTTACCTCCTTTTTATGCTATAGGAGTCTTTGTTCGGCTAGGCCTTTGGTGGCGTAGTTTAAGGAAAGAAATTTTGCTGAAAATCCTTTCATGTTTGGAAGCTGTCTATGTGAGATAGTTTCCCTACACGACTCGTGCTCCTCGATCTGCAGAAGAGTTTTCCTTTATGAGTGTTGTCCATGCAATGAAGTTTCCTTGCCCGACTTATACTCTAGTATTTGTTTCCTAGTTGGAACCGATGTACTGATAGAGGCATAATTAGGCTATTTTTAGTACCATATTTCTATATATATTTTTAGCTATAACTTGTTAATTATGGTACTAATTGTTATTTTCATGTTTGTGTAGGTTTTCAATTACAATATTTTAAAATAGAAGCAAATTGGCAATTTAGAAATACTAATTGCACAAGGAAATCACACAAGCAAGGAAACCACACCAACAAGGAAACCACGAAAAGAAGAAAACAAGAATAAAAATGGGACGATACCTGGCTTTGAGAGATCACCCATCCAGCAATAGCATTCATCCATCGCCAAACCCTAACCCACCATCGCTGACTTCTCTTCATCATCATCCACGCTTACAAACCCTAGCCACCGTCACCCCGAATCCATCCACAGCATCTACAACCTCCTCTTCCACCCATCCATAGCCTCCCACAGCCGCCGCCATCGTCTCCTTTTCCTTCCTAACACCCAACACATTCACGGCAACAAACCCTAAACCAAATCAAAACCCATTCTCGCAGAACCCTCTTCCTCGCGACAGCCCTTCATCGTCCTATCTTCACTCAAGCAGTCGACCTCCTCCTTGATTATCGCCACCTCGCCAAACCTTAGCCACCGTCTCAGTCCCTCGTCCTTCCCTCTTTGTCCCTTCTTCCCGTTCTCAGCCAAAGTTACCCGATCGCCATCCCCTTCACTATTTCGCTGTCATTTGTCATCCCCTTCTCACTAGAGCATATCGCGAAGAAAGGAGCAGAGAGACTGGTGAAGCAGATCACGAGAGGAAGGTGAAGGAATAGATATCGCGCTATTCGCACCCCAGTTTCCACTCAGTACCACCACGCACATGCGACAACGTTCTTTCTAATCTATTTCTCTTATTTTTAGTTTGATATTAATTATGTATTGCTATTCGAACATAATTAATTATGTCTAGCTAAATTCCTCTTGGTTAGGGGTGGATTCGAAGCCCCAAACATGTGCTTTATAAATTAATTGAATTTAACCTTCCTTGCTATTAGTGATTGTGTTTTGCTTAACTGCTTTATAGAGAACTTTTCCTTGTATGTTTGTTAAGGTAGTCAACTTAGTAAGCATGCTAGGATCTGGGCTAGAGTATAGGAGAGTTTCACCTAATTGTTATGATTATGTACTCACAAGTAGTAAATACCAAGGAACGTTGGTAAGGTTAAGTAAAAACCTAGGCAAGAACAAGATGCTGATCATACTTGTAATTGCCTAGTCAGTGTTCATATTTTCCACAAAACTTAATGATCTTAGATTGCTGTCTAACTTGCGATTCCTGTTTAGAAAGCATGATAAGAATAGTTTGAAAGCGACGCTTAGTTTAATTCAACGAACTTGAAAAAATAATAAGATTAATGCAGTGCGGTCACGGTTAGTCTTGAGCATTGTCTCTCACGAGTTAGCAAGTGATTATTGAAGATTAATTTATAAGCATATGTTTGGTGTGTGGAGATAAACCCTTAGCTAATTTCTCATCTTTGTCATCTCTTTAGTTTTATTATTTTTATAGTAATTTTCGTAGTTATTTTCATAGTTTAATTTAGAAAATCCAATCCCCTTTTATTTAATTAATTAGGTTGTTAGTTGTCTTTTAGTTATTATTAATATAATTGACAAGCCCTCTAATCCCCGGTCTAGAACGATCCCTAGTTATTCTATACTACAAATCACAAAGCAGGGTATTAAGTTGTGTAGAATAAGTAGTATACAAATCACAACTTTAGTAGCCTAGTTATTCTCACTGGATTGAACCTACAATCGGGCCTACTTTGTTTTGTTGGCAAGAATATCATGACACATGTATAGTGTTGATCAGAGGACGGTTTGGTGTATCATCAGTACTAATAAATATTTTTTATACTGCCGACATTTTTTTTTTTGTGGAAGAGACAACCTTTTGTAATAAACATATACTGATATCTTGATATATGTTTTGTAAAACATCATTTAAGCTGTAATAGCAGTATGATAGGCACTAGTGAAGGTTAGGATACTCAGCATATCTAATATATTCTAAAAGTACATGCCCTTGGAAAAATACCTGTCCTATACAGATAGCCACGGCAGCACCTTGATGGGTCAGGCAATCAGTAAATATTGGACCGAAAGGATCTGTGTCATAAAGACCATTAAGCTAGCATCAATGTAAAAAATAACAGCTCCAAAGGCGACCAAGGTAAGCAATTCCCAATTAAATGCATCACCTACCCTGTTCTATTTTCCAGCTAGTGCTGGAAATGAAACTGATATCCTTGTAGAAAACAATCATTTAGCTTGTAAGTCGATACTGTTACCTATCACCTGATATTCAAATAACCGACGACTTTGTGTGATCCGACTTCAAAAGGAAGAATTGGTCACCAACTCTTCTAATTGATCAGGTATAGGAAGGAAAAAAATCATATGTTTGATTCACTCATGAAAAGATTATGAAGAAGAATTGGTTTGTTTCTCCTACTGAACACCGACGCCAATAACCCAATACTTTAACTGCACAAAGTCACATCATAACTCAAATAATTGAATTGTGAACTAGAGAGTTTGTGACTGAATGAGGCAACTGGTTTCCCATGCTAAGTTAAGATGGGTTGGGTTGCAAGTATCTGTAGCAAACTTGGATAGTAAAGTCAGACAGCTAAAACAGGTGCAGTTGATATCAGGACTTGATAGTTGAAATGCCGCATCAAACTGTATCCATACGAAGGGCCAATAATTATCAAAGCCGAAAAATACACCCATAACCATAATGAATACCTGATTAAACTCCGGTACAAACTGGCAAAACCATGAAAAGTTCTCACCTGAGAAGAGATCGTACGAGTAGGCCAGTCATCAATCACTTTGATTTTTGCTTCACCCACATGGATCCCATCTGCATAGATACCATAGCCAAGAAAGGTGTCCAAGTGAACCATGTGTGATCCTTGCAGTGGATACAACTTGGCATTTTGCCAAGCCCAGCCAGGCCCCATAGGGTGATGGATATTTTTCCTCAGAACTGTAGATGAGGCTATAATTGCCACATACCACATCAAACTTATAGGGGTTCAAAACCCGTCACCAGGTGCAGGAAAGTCGTCGATGCATTGAAAGTCGAAACAACATGACCATCCATTCAAACTATTCATCTTTGGTTTTGAGGGACATATTCAATTCATCCCCTAGGCATTGTCATATCTGACGGTAACTGCTACAGAGGTCGAGCTTGGAGAAATAGTCCACAGGTAATGAATATAAAGTATTTTTAAGCTTGAGAATGGTAAAATAATATTTTACCGTTGTGCTATTAAAATAAAACTTGTATCAGCAAATAATTCCAACCACCCATCCTTTTTAGGATTGAATAGAATTATAGAACAGGTTGTGCACACGATGAAATACTCTCACTAAGTACCTCTTTTATATAACTCCCACATGTTGTTGTAACCTGGCATGATTAGCAGGTGACATAAGGTAGAGAGGTTAATTAGGGAAAAGGAGAAGGCCCAAGGGGACCAATGGAATGCTAAATTTCTCCGAGGAGGCGATCCTCTTCACTCAAACTAGAGGAATGGAGTTGGTGAGACAGTACAAGATTCGGCAAATAGACAAAGCACGTCACTGATCATGTTACCAGGGCATTCCCAACAAGAAATGGTATATATATCTTGGAACCATTGTGGTCACCCAACATAGGAAAACACGCTAGTTTCCATCGAAGACCAAATCTACTGAGGGCTTCCATTTTTTATTTTATTTTCTGCAACAGAGATCTGGAGATAAATGAGAAACAATATATTGGGATGTTCTTAAAAGTGCTTTTAACAAAAGATGACGATATTAGCCTTCTTTCAATAGTCCCCAAACTGGATTCCAAATTTCCTTGAATTTCGACTAGGGATACAAGGTCAAGGTAAACTGGTAGAGTGATGAAAAGGAGTCAATCCCACGACACAAGATCTAGATACCAGTATACACATCCAACATTTCTCAATCCCAAACAAGAAGTGATTTGCAAAGTTTATTTTCAAACTTGGAGCTATGGAAAATACAGTAAGGCTGATCTTGGGAACCTCAACTTGGGGTCATTTCATTTTATTAGATTATGTTTGTCTTCATTTCCTTGGGTGTTTATCTTCCTCATCTCCTACATAGATTTTTTCAACTACATGGACGTAAGTGTCATCTCCAAATGGTACTCCAATAATTTACCAAAAAAATATCAGAGGACCAGCAATCATTAGACAAAGTTCCAAAAAGAAAGAACTAGGAGATTTTGTAATCAATTTTTTTCTATAAAACTGCATGTTAGTGATTGGTTGATTGCTCTCTAATGTGCATCAACTAACCCCAACCATATATCTAGTAGCCTGGCACTGAAGATTTTCAGTTTTTTGGTCTTTTTACTATTTAAGGCTTGATGGCCTGTACCAAGAACTATAGCCTCTGGCCACCCACTTTCAGCCCTCTACCTCCACCTGACCCAGAACCAAACCCCTCTAAATTTCATCCTTTCCGTTCCCAGAAACCAATGTTTCTAAGCCATTTATCCTTCCTAGATTCCCCTGCCAGAGGCTTCATTTCTCGAACCAGAGTCACATTCCCTCTATCCCCTTCCTCAACGTTCACTAGGTTTAGAGTAACTTTCATTCCCTCAACACACCCTCGCTGCCAGAGACATACTGTTTAGTGGACATCATATCAAAAACGCCTACTCCGGGTACTATCCATCCGCCAGGTGAGTTTATAAATAACCATTGCTCTACGCCCTAAAATATGTATATTCATCCAGGTACACATAAATCACATATGTGTAATATACATATAAATGGAAGGAGCCCCTCAATTTTAGTCTATTTCTTTGCTACATCCATGCATCATGCATAGAACGGGGGTCCACGTGGCATACCAGCATGTAACTCCGCTAGCATAAGCCTAAGCACATAATAATCTGCATATTCGGCAAGATGCAACATCTAAACAAGGATAAGCCATAAAGCTTAAGGCTTTTCCAAGGCATATAGCACAATACTCGAGTTAACATTCGAGCAGGAGGACATTCTTCCCTAGCATCCATATCACCCAATTTGCATATGCACCAGTCGCCCCAAGCGGTACATCGATGCTAAGCAACATCTCAAGGGTACTTGGTAATGGTGCTCCAAGAACCCTAACTAAGCACATTCAACCATGAGGCTACGAGATAACTGAATACGCCAAGTATGGGCAATGTTTAATGAAGGCCAGACGAATACCGTGACACCTATTGATCGTGATACCCTAACTTTACCTATATCCAGCAGCCCATTCTCAGCTCCCACTTGACAGTGCCCTGATGCATACCACATTAATTTGGAGGACCCGTCGAATATTCCTTCAAATACTCGGACGACCGGCCCACAGGGTATGCCACGGAATGTCATCACTAGCTCGCTTTCACATGGTTCCATTGAGACTAGTCCATGCATCAGAGGTATGCTGACAAAGCATCCATCCTATAATAGATGCTACACGTGGGAAATTTCTAAAGGGAACAATGAAGTTCAAGACCACCAGGAAGCTTGGTTGTCCTCGTAATCCCCATCCAACTTGAACTTCAACTCTCGGCTTGACTTATCCACTCGAGTCTTTCAACATATCCTTCATGCGTCCACCATCAACTCATCATACAGTGTTTGTGCCACACATATGGTCACGTACAAATAAGGAAAGCATTCTGTTACACTCACCCCTTCCCATCCTGTCCTTGCCACGGGTTTCAAGTTTGACTAAGAACCTCAAATCTGTATCATTGTGTTTACTCTAAACTAGAAAGAAGCTAAGGGCACTCATCAACTCCAATTAGTTGCTGCTAGAGCTAGGTCTCCTGAAGTTGCCAAGTCCCTCTACCTTTGATGCCAATACTATGAACCTACATTTAGGTATCACATAGAGGCAGGGTTCAGCTTGTTCAATCTCTCACCTTTGGCATCCAAGCTTATTGCAGTACAGTGTTATTCTTCACAGGAGAGTTATCGACTACAACAAATCCAGCCTTTGCAACAAAGTTATCTGAAAAGACCCAAATGAAAATAAAGAATCCATCAGAGGTCTTCATGTCTTTCCAAACAAGTTAGTGGAGAGAAAGAAGACAAAGAATCCATCCAGAGGTCTTCATATCTTTCCAAATAAGTTAGTGGGGAGAACGAAGATACCATTAAGGGTTGCTTTCTTTACATGGTGTTTGATTCGGAATGGACTCCCTCCAAAAGGTGTTCTCTTTGAGGTATGCATCTTGATGCTTCTACCGTCTTTTCGAGGTGTAGAGTTTGAGAGTGCATCTCATCTCTTTCTTCATTGCCATTGGATTATTAGTATTTGGAACATCTACCTTTCTCGCTTTAGTTTTGTTTGAATTTGTTTGAATTTAGTCAGGGTACAATGAATCAATTCGGAGAGGTTGGAGAACTCATGATCAAAGTAAAGCATAACTGATACATCAAACAGTCATCCGGTCACAGTCGTACATGTGATACAGGTCAACCCTAATACGGAAAAGCCTCAGCACAGTCTCAAGCAGCCCAAGCATGGTCCAGCCCAGGCTTAACCTAGTCATTGTTCAGCCCGTAAATCAGGAGCCCAAACCCAGATTACTCGAGCCCAAGGTGCTGCGAATCTCGGACCTCGGCCCAAGACAATAAGGCCCGAATGCAAACCTCCATTTTCACAACACTTGATCCAATCAAGTATTGGGTCCCAAACAGAGCCAAGTATCGAAGAGAACACAGGCATGGACGAGTAAGATCCTGAGCGAGATCTTCTCCCTCCATCACGCTTCGACGATAGTAAATGAAGGAGTGAAATACTCACTATATAAGGTGAACAAGTGGGATGAGAAAGGTATGCACTTGCAACCTCAATTTTGCAGTCTACATCCATCCTTACTCGATCACTTTATCAAAGTATCTCCGGCCACCATAACAGTGGTCCTTGGCTCACTGTTGTTCGATTTGCAGGTCTAGAATCCATAGCAAATTATTTGGATGCATCATCTATGGAGAAACGACAAGTTTTCCTTAAAACAAAGACATAAGCTCTTTTGAACCAACAGAGTCTCGACAAATGGTCACCAACACCAAATCTCGAGCTAACAATAACAATGTCGAGCTAGAAAACGCTCCAGCCAAGCCCCGCTGCCAGGCCGGATCGATCCAATCGAGGAAGTAGAGCAATCGCAAGGCCCAGCCACCATGGCAGCCGCAACTGACCCCATATAGATCAGATTCTACTCATATGAATCATGTCACACGGGTGGTGGAAAAGCTCACCCAGGATCGACAGCCACCATCGACAGCCACCTAAGAAGACGCTGGAGAGCGCGTCCAGGAAAGTGAGAATGTTCCCAACGAGGACCGAAGAGCTGGCCAAGAGGGAAACTCGAGGGACGAAGAAGGTCGCAAGAACTACACCCCAAAGGCAGACAGGACCGTGGTCAAGAACCCACTTCGACTAAGGGCGACCAATCCAAACGTTTATTTACGAATAAGTCCAAGAACGCGCCTCTGTCGAAGAAGTTCATCCCTCCATTATTTGAGGAGATCATGAATGCGACTTTGCCGAAGTTCATCCCCCCGAAGCTTGAGTTCTACAAGACATCGGATCACCTACGCAGCTACGCCATAACCACCATGTGATGGCGTTGAAGAAGATTTCAGCAGCCATTCTGTGCAGAACTTTCCCTACCAGCCTGAAGAAGGTTGCACTGTCTTGGTTCCACGACCTTCACCCAAGACCCATTGGTCATTTCAGGTCTTGGCAAAGGCATTCATCATCGACTCGTAGGTAGCCAGCGAATCAAGAATGGGCCACACTATCTGCTCAGCCTCAAACAGAAGCACGGTGAGACCTTCAGGGAGTATGTCACTCATTTCAACGATGAGATGACTCGTTTCAATGATGAGACGACACTGATCGACGGTTGCAACGACGACGCGTCTATTACCGCCTTCACTTCCTGCCTCCGAGGGGGTCAATTTTACAACTTCCTCACTCTGGGGCGAGAATGAAGCCAAGCAATCCCTCAAGACTCGGGACGGGGGAGATGGAAAGTGGCACGAGGAGGATGACAGATCCAAGAGGAGGCGAAACAACAACAGGGTAGGGTCTGACAAGGTCACCAACTAGATCAATTCAAGGTTCCACGCTCAATGCCAGATCCTCTTCACCATGAAGAGCTGGGAGGACATCAAATGGCCCTCGAAGCTCAAGAGTGACCCAACAAAGCGTGATAAAAACAAGTATGGTTCCTATCACCACTGTTCAAAAAATTGTTATGCGGTAGGCAGGTAGCGAGTAGGAGACTAGCACCGAGAGGCCTAGGCGGTTATTTATTTATTTATAAAATTTAAGCATAATAGCATATATATAACTTCCAATTCAATGCCAAGATACATCTACAAAATGTATAAAAAAATAGTCTTAATTTTTTTTTTTAACTGGAAATGAAAAAAATTTAAAGAAATTTCAAAAACACACCCAGCCCGCCTAGGCCAATTTTTAGAACATTGCCTATCACAAGGACCACAGCCACATTACTCGGGACTACTGAAGTCTCGAGAATGAGATTGAGTACTGGGTACAAAAGGGGAGGCTCCAGGAATTCGCAAGTTCTGATGAGAAGCAGCCCCGAGAGAAGGAAAAGGAAATTGCCCTATCCAACATACCCGAATAGAGCATGCGATCCAGGATCTAGCATTCACGGAGCAAGACGTGCAAGGGATCCACTCCCCACACAATGACGCCCTGGTCATCACGATCGAGAAAGCAAAATGGGATGTGAAGATATCACTGGTGGATACAAGGAGCTCAACCAACGTCCTGTTCTTGGAAGCATTCCGCAGGATGCGGCTAAGGGAGGAAGAGTTGAAGCCGCACAAGCAGGCCATGATCGTCTTCAGTAGCGCATAGTTACCTACTCGAAAGCATCAGGCTGCCCATGGTAGCAAGGGAGCCGGACCTAATGAGGATTCTAACGATGAAATTCATTGACGTAGACGCCCCCTCTACATATAATGTGATTCTGGGTAGGCCTTGGCTCCACCCGATGAGAGCGGTGGTTTCTACTCCGCACCAATGCCTCAAGTACATTACCGATAATAGGTAGGATAGATCAGTCAATCACAAGAAAGTGCCACTACACGGCGTTGAAACAATCAGGCAAATAGACATTGTCCTAAACCCCTTGAAGAAAAGACCAACGAGCCAAGGGACCACTGGTAGGAGAGCTTGAGCAAAAAGAGTATCATGTAGAAAGTTTCGAGAAGAATTATCAATAAAGGTACTCTTTTAAAAAAATGACATTTCACACTCAACTATGTATACAAGAGCAAACCTGGTCCAATCAATGACCTAATCCGACTAAAGGACCAAGATGGCGCACATCGGTGAGTCTAGTCCTATTCAAGATGATGCATAAATGACATTTCGTCTAAGGGACCAAGATGGCACACAGCGGCCAGTCTAGTCCTATTCAGGGCGACGACAACTCGGCGCATAAGTGACTTAGTCCGCATAAGGGACCAAGATAGCGCACAGCAGACGGTCTAGTCCTACTCAGGTAGAGGCGACTTCTCTATAGCTCAACTCCTCTTCAGGATTGAGCCTATAGATCACAAAAATCTAGTCTGTTCGGACAAAGATGATTTATTCACCTAAATCCTGTTAACGATTAGGCTTCGTTATAGAAGTCTAATCCATTCGGGCAGAGACGACTTCTCTACAGCTCAATTTCTCTTCAGGATTGAACTCGTATGCCACAAAATTTAGTCCGTTTGGACAAAGATGATTTCTCCACAACCTAACTCATGTTTAGGATTATGGTTTGTTAAAGAAGTCTAATCCATTTGGACAGAGACGACTTCTCTACAACTCAACTTCTCTTCAGGATTGAGCCGGTATAACATAGAAATCTAGTCCGTCCGAACAAATATGATTTCTCCACAACCTAAATCTTGTTCAGGATTAGGGTTTGTTATAGAAATCTAGTCCATTCAGGCAGAAACCACTTGTCTACAGATCAACTCCTCTGCAGAGCCGAGCTCGTATACTACAGAAATCAAATGATTTCTCAACGCCCTAACTTCTACACAGGGTTGGAATTTGTCATAGAAGTCTAGTCCATTCAGGAAGACACGACTACTCTACAGTTCAACTCCTCCGCGAGACCAAAACTATAGAAATCCAAATTGTTAAGCAATAGATGATTTTTCAACGCCCTAACTTCTGCACAGGGTTGGAATTCATTATGGAAGTTTAATCATCCAGATCAAGACAACTTCTACACAAGTTTAACTCCTCTTTGAGAGAATTTGATCCGCTCGGATAAAAGTGACTACTCCATAACTTAAGCCTTCTTAAGGATTAAGTTAGTGTTATTACCAAGTTACGACCCATTTCAGTTAAGAAGGGACTCCACCAGACTAAGCACTACTACAGAGGAAAAGAGACATGACTACCTAAACCCAATCTTAAAGTATTGACGACACATCAGTCTATTCAGCCTAATCTAAACACAGATTGAAAGTGGCAAGAACGACAGTTATAGCACAAACATAAGACATAGAAAGGAAAAACATTATATTGATCGATTTTCTGTACAAGAACACCGCTCATACAGTGGATCAGATGGAGTAGAGTCAAGAGTAGCTTCGTGAACAGCAGGGTCAGAGGCGGGCTCTGGAACATCAAGGTTGGCAATTGTTTCCACGGCATTTGAGATGGCTTCAGGGCCACCCTGCGAAAAAGTGGGAGTCGTTCGCCTCCACAATGTGAGCGTAAACCAATCACTTGTAAGCGGAAAGGTCCCAGTCCTCGCGATCTTGTTCAATGAAGTCCAGCAGCTCCAGCCTATCGGCAACAACCTTCTGAGCTGAGCAGCGCTGGCAGCTTCGAGGATCTCCTTCTCCCGAGTCCCCCCACCGCGCTTTTAAGCTGGTTAGCTCCTCGATTGCTCTAGCCAGATCACCTTAAGA
Organism: Berberis vulgaris; assembly: GCA_963556465.1. Classification (NCBI taxonomy): domain Eukaryota; kingdom Viridiplantae; phylum Streptophyta; class Magnoliopsida; order Ranunculales; family Berberidaceae; genus Berberis; species Berberis vulgaris. The sequence goes on from OY747133.1 coordinate 59,345,893, forward strand.
ATCAGCCAACCTCAACTCGATTTTACGCTTAGAATCCAACTCTTGGTAGAGCTTGGAGAGTCGCGCTTGAATGGCCTCATGAAGATCTCGCTGACGAGCCGTCTCAGTGCGTCCAGTCAATCAGCAAACACTATCTGTTCAACAACCGCCTTGTCCCTACTTTCCTAGCCATATTTCAGCTTTACTGACAGACAGATCAACTTGGGCAGCACGAGCATCGTCCAGACTCTCTTGGACCCTTTTCAACTGAAACTCCAAGCTGATCGAGCAACTTGTTAAGGTTCTCCCGGGCCTCACCTAGCTGAATCCCCAGATTGGACCGTATAGCTAACTACTCTTCCAGCAAACCTGCCCTACTAAGGGCATCCGAGAGCCACACCTGCTACTCAACGTACATCATCTCTAAGGCACATAGCCTATCTCGCGCGAACTCCACTTCAATACCCACAATACCAGCATGGGTTAAGTGAGTCCTCCCTCATTAGAAAAAATGCACAAGGTTATGAGCAATAAAGCGTGACGGAGAATCCAGCGACCATCGGATAATTGCTAATTTACCAACATCAGATTTTTTGCCCCTGATTGAGATGATATCCCACGGTCACCTCCTCTAGCGGCATTTGGTCAGCCAGCTAAGAAAACCACTTCTTCAAAAACTGAATGGTATCGGTCCTATGATCCACCTCCTGGTTCCACACATGTTGCCCACCAGAGTTGGCTACAGTGTCAGTACCGAGAACATCAGAATCAGGAACCAATCATGTCTCCCCTCTTGTGACTTCTTAAGGGGACTCAGCAACCTGCTTCCTTTATCAGCATCGGACAATAGTCCAATCCGCAGACCAACACTAAGCGCCAGAGATGATGGGCTCGGTCAGTGTTGTTAAGGCAGACGCCTAGGCGCGCCTCGAGGCGTTTTGGCAAAGAGACGCCTCAAAATGATGCAAGGCGGAGCGGTGAAGTGAGGCGTCCCGCGCCTAGGCGTTTTGGCAAAGAGATGCCTCAAAATGATGCAAGGCGGAGCGGTGAAGTGAGGCGTCCGCCTCAGGCCGCCTCAGCCCATTTACAGCTTAAAAACTAAAAGCCTATTGCAGCCCACTTGTTTTTTAAGGTTAAGAGGGGGTATTTAGAGTTTTAGACAAGATAACGACTCCTTGGGGGCTATTGTTGTTGTTGTGTGTGTTCTTCTCCTTCTAATCAGGTTCCTCTTATTCAAATTAGGTGTTGCCTCTTTCATATCAGGATGTTTCCTCTCTTCTTCTTCCTCCTTTCTCTTCTTCTTCCCTCTTCTTTCTGTGTTTTTTTTATATGACCTGTTAGGCAGCTTCTGCTGTGTTTTTTTTATATGATATGTTCTACTGCCTTTTTTTAATGATCCGTTCTACTCTTTTTTACTTCACAATAAACAATAATAAGTAATATTTCAGTGTATGGATCGTAATATTTTAGTATATAGATCAAAATTTGGTGCAAATTTTCAAAGTTAAACCAATGAGACCTGCTAGGCGATGCCTCACCAAATTGCAATTTTCCAAACACTTTTTCAAATTCAACCATTAATTTTCCAAATACTGTTTCAAATTTCCAAAGTTAAACCAATGAGAAGTTGATGAACTAGTTTACATTATGCTTTGATGTTTTTCTTGTTTGTTTCTTTTTTAGTGATTTAGTGGATAGGCAAGTTAAGTACACTTATGTAGTGCATCTTTTTGCTATGCTATGCAACTTTATTATGTTTCCATTTCAATTCTAAATAGTTGTATGAGTTTTTGTACATATTGGCATATGCAAGTTATCAAAATGATGATGAATATTACTTATCTAAATGTGTTTCAATTTATTATAATAAAAAATCTTTAAAAAATGTTAAAGACTGCCTCAGTGAAGTGAGGCGTCCGCCTCGCCTCTTAGGCGTTTTCAAGCTCATCCGCCTCCCCACCGCCTCAACGCCTTAACTACACTTGGCTCGGTCCCTCCTCATGTATCTCCGAGTCCATTGACGAACCATGGGCAATGCCTTCCAGGACAAGCTGCTCCACTACGGCAGTCAAACCCACAGATGAATCAAGGGCAATACTCTCCAAGGTGAGTTGCTCCACTCCTGGATTGGCAGCGACAGAGGCCTTCGGCAATTCCTCGTCAGTCATCACCAATGGTCAGGTCCACAAGATCCCTCTCCTGACATTCAGATAGTCGACGGGAAGAGCAGCCGGAACAGTTCCCACATTGATCCTCTTTGACCAACAGGAAAGCAGTCCCTCCAGAGCTTTTCTTTTTTACAGACTAGGCATCCTCACCACTTTCTTATTTTGAGATCCAGATGCTTGTACATTAGCATCAGAATAACCAATGGGAGCGGTCAAAGTACGCCCCACACTGCCAATCTCACAGGAGAATAGACTACTTCGCCTGATATTACCCGGTTGGAGAATGTCTAAAATAGGCATTGGCAGCAAAACAAGAAAGCTTTCATTTTCTCCTCCTCAAGAGAAAAAACAACAGTCGTGCCCCCTAATTGGAAACAATGGACAAGTCGGACAACAACAAGCAGTGTATTAAAAGCAAAAGGGAGTACACGAAACTTACTGAGATCCCTCAAGCTACGAAAGATCATCCGGCCATGATGGATGAAGTAAAACTTCACAGAAGCAATATCATTGCCAATTTTTCATGTCATCCAACTTACCATCCAAACAAGAGGGCTTCACCAGCCAGCAGATGCCATGCTTATTCATCTCAATGGATGATGCAGTTAAACTGTCGACGGACGAAACCTGGGATCTTTCACCCTAATCAGAGTGGCAATCAATATACTCCACCCGCTCGATGCCGTCTGGGCCTGGGAAATACCCTGATAAGATAGAAAATGCCAAATGGCATCAGGAACAGGGAAGCGCAGACCAGACTCGAGCATGGCCTTATACAGACAAATGAACCTCTCCCTCGGAACAGTTTGAGATTCGCCCTTCGCAAAAAGTAAAAATCTCAGATCATCAGAAACTTCATACCATTGACGGAGGTTGGCTAGATCCTCCTCTGACGTCAGTGGCCCCTTAAAAAGTTAAAGGAAGCCACATGTTGCTCACCTGAAAAATGAGGTCACACAGACATGAATAAATGAAGGTCCGAGCTTGAAAGTTAAAAACAAAGAATAGAAGGAAGCTTTTGAAGGTAAAAAGGTAAAACTCTCCCAAAGCAGGCTTAAATAGCCTTGGCGTATGGGATAAGTAATTATCTAGCCGCTAAAAGAGCATTAACTGCAGCACAGAAGCCGAAAATGCGCCAAAATATGCCATCATAGCATCACAAACCCCCACGCACAATCAGTTAGTGGCTATATATGCAGCCCCACTAGTTAGGGGGAGTAACTGATGAGACATCAAACGGTCATCTGATCACAATCGTACACATGGCATTGGTCAACCCTGATACGAAAAGGCTTCAGCGCGATCTCAAGCAAACCCAAGCATGGTCCAGCCCAGGCTCAGCCTAGCCACTGTTCAGCCCATAAGTCAGGCTTCCAAGCCAGATTACTCGACCCCAAGGTGGTATGAATCTTGGAGCTTGGCCCAAAACAATAAGGTCTGAATGCAGACCTCTGAACTATCACAGGCCCAAGGTTCATTTTCATAACTCTTGATCCAATCAAGTATTGGGTCCCATACAGAATCAAGTGCCAAAAGGAACTTGGTCATGGAGGGTAAGATCCTTAGCGAGATTTCCTCCCTCTATCACGCCTCGACGATAGAGTCAATGAAGGAGTAAAATACTCGCTATACAAGGTGAACAAAAAGGATGAGAAAGGTATGCACTTGCAACCCCAGTTTTACAGATTACATTCATCCTTACTCAGTCATCTGACTTTATCATTGGAGTGTCTTCGGCCACTACAACGGTGGTCCTTGGCTCACTATTGTTCATTTTGCAGGTCAAGAATCGACAGGGACAGATTTAGGCGCATCAATAACTATATATAAACTTCGAAGCCAATAAAACTACATAGAAAAAGGATAATAGGTGTTGGATCCATAAAAAAACCAAAGAGTGGAGAAACAATAGTAGACTGATTTTTTCTCTCTCTCTCTACAAACAAACATAGCCTCAAAATAGAGTAGACCTTGCTAATGCTGAGAACACAATTATACTAACGGGTATATAAGAAAAAAAAAGTTATTAGAATAACAAATTTGAACTACAAAGCACATTGCGGTTTCATTGTTAAAGAAGAACCATCATCAAGAGTTGCAATATAAAATAGCAATTGAAAAAACTAAAATAAAGGATTAAAAAGAAACAACATAAGAAAATAGCTAAAAAAGGGAAGGTACTTACAGCTTTCCTATATATGGCGCCTTGAAAATACAGCAAAGTTGGGCGATCATCAAAGCCGGATGAATCATTGACAAAGGTTCTAATTACATGCTTGTAAGGTGCAATGATATCCTTGTCAACATTAGCTACATTTGGGGGATACCTTCCAAAATCTGAAAGTATGAACATTGCAGGCCATAACTTTGTCCTTGCATCAAGCAAGCTATTTGGATGATGAGCCATGACTATGTGGTCTCGTCCTCCTGACCTTTTCCATTCCTCTTGAGAAGTCAAATATTTTACAATCTTCTCTTGCAACAACACATTTGTGCTTTTCTTTTGAGGTGGCTTTACCTTGGAGTGTCGATTGAAACTTACGGAAGAAAAGAATGGGACAAATATGACATCAGCCTCACTCGAATTGAAGACTCTCACTGCAGCGGTAACACCAGCTCGGTCAGGAAATCTTGAAGATAGCAGATCTAGTGTGAGCCAATATTCAATACTATGCTGCAAATTTAAACCACCAGGATGAGATGGGATCTTTTTTTTAATTTCAGGCCACACACTGCCTCCCTCAGCTTCCCAGTCTAAGAGTTCGAAATGGAACTCAGGAGGCAAATCATTCATGAAGACTCTTAAGGGTTCCTTTCTCTGATTACAACTCACAACTTGTTTTGTGCCTTCATTCACTGGATGTTCTTCATTAGGTGCATCTTGATTGTCATCCATATTGTCCGAGGGATTAATTAATGTGGACTGTATATCATTTGGTTTCGCAGCTTTAAATCCCCATTGTCAGTCACTGAGAAGAGCTTGGAATTCGGTAACAGGCTGTGATCAATGAAACTAGGTCGCCCAGTTGTACGCAAGACAAAGAAGCACGAGAAGATGAATATGAAGGTTGTGACTACAAAGAGACCGAACATAGACTTTCTAGAAAGCAATCCAAAGGAATGGAACCATTCCTTTCTGCCATTGAAATGCTAATCCAGCTAATCAACCAAACAAAAGATTTCCTTCTAGACTTTCAATTAGCAATCCAAAATAGCTATCTATAAGTAAGAATCACACATCCATGAACACAAACCTAAACCCATTCATCCTCAAAAACCCATTTATTGAAACCTTCATTCAACAGCATAACAACAATCATATACAAAAGAGTGGGTGATATTCAAAGAAATACAAGTGACACCCATCATCCAAAACAGCACCCTCTTCAACCCATTTCAATGCACACACAACAGGAGGGCTACAAATGGCTGTGAAAACAAACCCCAAACAAAAAAATTAACTTATCAGGAAAGCTGATCCAGACCCATCATCCAAAACAGTCTCTTTAGTCTCTATTCCCGATTTCAAGAAACAATCCATCCCACATGTCTGTGAAACCCATTAATCTTCACCATATTACATTACATTACAGCACTAATAACCTTGTTTTCTTCCACAATGGAGGAAACCCAGAAGACAGAATCAACCAACCTACCCATCCACTCACTCAAGAGGTTAAGAAAAACTGATCTCCACAACCCAAAAATCAGAAAATAAGATTAAAGAGAAGACATAAAAATCAAATCTTTGTTATTAAGATAAATGGGATGCAAAAAAAAAAGTGAAAAAAAGAGATAGGGTGGGAGGTATGAGAAAACGAACGTCGATGTTTTAGCTACTTGATTGATCTTTCTCATCTAACTTTGGTTTTGGTTTTGCACGCTGTATAAGATTCAGGTCTTGTCCGTCGAATTCGATTCGGGAAATTCTTTATTGCACTGGTATTGTGCCTCGTGCACCAGTACACCGTAGGATTGCACCAGTACACTGTAGTACTACTCATTGGATTCAGTTGCTCTGTTTTCTTGTTTTGGGGTTGGCAGCTACTATATCGCACCACCAATTTCTCTACTTACACCATTCTACTCACCCACACCACCTACTTACTACTCACACCACCTATATAAACCAAAATCCAACATTTTTTCTCCTTCCTTCCATTCAAATCGAGAACGTTTTCCTCCCTCTCCCACATTGGTTCCTCCCTCTCTCACATTCAAATTCCTTCCAAATCTCTCCTCACACTCAAATCCTTTGCAAATCTCATTCATCTCCCTCAAAATCCCTTCAAAATCGAAACCCTCAAAATCTTCAAAACCTAAAAGCTGAAAAATGCATTGTTTTGTTCGAAAATCTCTTGCAAAACGATTCTCTCTTGCACTCAAACTCTTCGGTAAGTGAGTTTATCTTTGGGTTTAAGATTTTTGTTTGAATTGTATGTCAAACATCTATTGTTTGATTTTGTATTTTGTGTATTTGTTTCCATGTTTAAAGTAGAATTGTTTATGTTTTTTTCTGCAATAATATTGAGATATATAATGTTGGTATTTTTCTAGGGCTTCAAATTGGTATTTTTCTTATTAGAATGTAGAGGAATGAGATATATAATGTTGTTTAATCCAAATTGGCTATAGTATTGCTTTAAAATTAATAGAATGTTGTACAAAAAATTTGTCTTGAAGTATTTGTTTCATTTTATTTGAAGGTTTATCGTGTCTTCTGTTGGTGGGGATGATGGAGGTGATAGAGGTGGAAGACGACCCGTGACAGTGTCTGCTCGAAAATAGAGAGCAGAAAAGGGCAAAGAAGTGGTAGAAGAACGAAAAAATTAAAAATTGAACAAAATAGAGACAAAGAAATAAAAAGGAAGATGAGAGATAGGCAAATAGGGATTCAAATAAATCATCAAGATGCATACAGACGATTAGTTGTATCCCAAAGTCAAGCCCAATCACAAGGGCAAGGAGGTTCGAGTGGTGCGGGTGTTGAACATCAAGATGAGGAGTTAGAGGATGAAGCAAGGGATGAGAAGGAAGCAGGTGATGAGGAGGAAGCAGGGGAAGAAGAGGAAGCAAGGGAGAAGGGTAACGAAAAAGAACAAGCCAGACGAGATTTTTATCCTGGTGGTCCTGTGGATTGTTCAACGTTAGTCAATTACCATGGCTATATTTATCGTGCCATTTGGGATGGTGAGTCGGTAAGTCAATATTTTTAATTAGTTAAATTATATAAGCGTGTTATTTATATATATTTGGACATTGAATTACTTAATGTATATGTTTCTTGTATTTAGGAACTAGGCGCATTGTGGTATCTGATGTTCACATAATTATTACATAATATACCTCCTAATTTATATTTGTTAGTGTTTTGAATAGTGTATTTTAGTTTAATTATTTTATTTTTATATTTTTGTGGGATTTGGATTTTAAATGACAAAAATGCATTAGCGTGGCGAATTTGGAAATTCATAGACAAATTGATGAAGTGGAGTGGGAGACACTCAAGCCAAAGATTAAGAGAACCAAAGAAAAAAATAAAGGAAATTAGTTTTGAATTTTAGTGGAACAAATGAGTAATATGGATGAACATAGCGAAACCCACATTTCCTGTTATATTTGGTTTCCAATTATATTTTGGTTTTCAATTATATTTGGTTTCCAATTTGTATTTGGTTTCCAATTATATTTGGTTTTCTTTTGTATTTGGTTTCCAATTTATATTTGGTTTCCAATTTGTTTTTGGTTTCCAATTATATTAGGTTTCCAATTTGTATTTGGTTTCCAATTGGGTTTCCAATAAGGAATTGTTTCTTTCTACCATAAATACATCAACACATAGGAAAAAGAGGCACACAACGCATCAACAGCCGAGTATGAATCGCTAATCCACCACGCTCTGCCATGAAGCTCCACACCGCTATTGCTGTCATCACCTTCACCATGTGTCACTAAACTCCACGCAAGGCGAAGAGATGAACTCCTAGATGTAACACACTTAATTGCCATTTGATCCGTTTTATGCTTTCACGATGAATAATGATGTTTATGATTTTCACTTTTATTTAATATAGGAGTTTATGTTATTTTAGTGACAAAGATTTCATCAACTTCTTCGTAGATTATTATTCTGGTGGTTGTCTTTTTCTTCTCCATATAAGCTTAGTCACGTTTTTCTTATGTGTGGAATTTTTAAGGATCAATTGATTCCGGTAGGTTAGTTATATGTGATCGTCTTTTATTACGTTATTATCTCCGGATATATTGTAAATTTAGGATATCACATATGACCAACTTTTTTGCTTTCTAGAAAAAGTGAAATCTAAAATCCATTTACATTAGAATATATTGGTGCATTAAAGACTATTTTTTCGATTATGTTGTTTGGGATGCGAAACATGTAATCGAATCATCATAGCGAATCAATACTAGTTGGCACATAAAATCTAGGAGGGATTCTTGGAACCTTGTGATTTTTCTAAACTTAATTTTTATTAAACTAAATTCAATTTCATATTTTAAAATTGCTAGAATTTCTTACATTTAGTTTCGCGTAGTTTTTCTTCCTAGACCTTGTTTTGTAGATCATTTTTCCTCGTGGGATCGACACCCTAATCTTTATTGCAATTGACCGCGACTGTTTGGGCGTAATCAAATTTTGGCACCGTTGCCGGGGAACAAGCGTCATTCTACAAGGGATGTTTCGGGTATTATCTTTCTTGCTCATTGTTTTATTTTATTTTTAGGTTTTAGGTCCAATTTATTTATTTTAATTTTATTTCTTAAAAAAATAAAAAAAAATAAAAAAACAAAAAAAAGACATTGGGGGAGTGTGAGTTGGAATAGAGACCACTTAGGGAGACTAATTAGGGTCCCAAATTTATAACACCCACAAATTCACATTGAGACCAAATTAAGTTCTACTTCTAATTCTAACACCATGAGTAATCACGAAGATGACCATGTTCGGTCGCTAAAGGACTATATCCACCCCACGCGCACTGTTACTCCATCATGTATCATGTTTGCACCAAGTACACCAAAGCTAGATTTTATGTCGGGTATGATACAATTATTACCCACTTTTCATGGCCTAGAGAGTGAGAATCTTTATGTTCACATTAGGGAATTCAAGGAAGTTGTGGCCACTTTCCACAACAAAGTTGAGGCTGTAGACTCGGTTAGACTAAGTTTTTTTTTTCCTTTTTCCCTTAAGGAAAAAAGCGAAGAGTTGGCTATACTCTTTGCGACCGAGGTCTATAGGTTCGTGGGATGAGATGACCCAAACATTTTTTAATAAATATTTTCCTCACCACAAAACCAACGGTCTAAAGAGACAAATTTTCACCTTCACCCAAAAGAATAGCGAGACATTATATCAAGCATGGGAGAGGTTCATGGATCTCTTGAATACATGTCCACACCATGGGTATGAGAGTTGGCGCCTAGTCAGTTATTTTTATGAGGGGCTCACCAGTAGAGAGCGTCAGTTCGTTGAGATGATGTGTAATGGAGAGTTTTTGCATAAGGACCCTGACGAGACCATTGAGTACCTAAATGACTTGGCTGAAAATGCTCATACTTGGACTGATCCAAGTGTTACTGAGAACACGGATAAAACACGCCCAGCCGGAGTATACCAACTTAGGGAAGAGGACAGCCTTAGAGCCCAACTGGATAAAGTGACTATGGAGTTAGAGGCACTTAAGGCCAAGGATGGTAGGCCCACACATACTGTTGCCAGAGTTAAGCTACAGGACACCTGTTTTATATGCGGGGGAGTTGAACACTTAGCACAGGATTGCCCGACCTTGACTGAGATGAAAGGGGTTTATGAGGAACAACGTAACGCCTTATGGATGTACAAGAAGCCTTACACACCATTCTCTAACACTTACTATTCTGGCTGGAGAGATCACCCTAACTTAGGCTGGAGGTCCAAAGTAGACCAAGCTACACACTCACAGGCACAACCACCTAGGTCATACCCTGCACCTCTATACAATGCGCAATCTAACAGAAGTTCCTTACACATTACATGCATTTATAGAGGCACAAGGTCAAACTAATCAAAATTTGAGGTTGCATTGACACAGTTGGCAGAAGAGAACAAGGAGATCAAAAGCCAGATAACCAAGCTAACATGTTCATTAACAGTACAAGAGCGGGGCCAATTAATTTCCATCACAGCCTAAAGCAAATCCGAAGGGCCAACTTATGGCACAAACCTCTACTTCAAACCCTCAGAATGTCAAAAAGGTTAATGCCATTACTACTCGGAGTGGTAAGATTTTAGATGGATCAAACTCGTCCACGACTATAGGCACCTCCCCAAGTGCAAAGGAGAACATCCCTGAGAATGGTCCGACAGGAACATTCCAGTTCCAGTTCTTTTTCCTCAAGCACTACGACCTACTGGAAAGAAATCGGAAATGCATGGTGAAAATCTAGAACACTTGAAACAGGTTAAAATTAACTTACCTTTGTTGCATGTGATTAAACAGGTACCAACTTATGCGAGGGTCATCAAGGATCTATGCACTATCAAGAGGAAACATCATGTCAAGAAGACTGTCTTCTTGACAGAACAGGTAAGTGCGGTGATTGAGCAGAGGACACCACCCAAGTACAAAGATCCAGGGTGTCCTACAGTCACCTGCCAGATTGGGACTCATGAGTTCGGCCAAGCCTTGTTGAATTTAGGAGCAAGTGTAAATCTAATGTCATATTCTATTTACTTGCGACTGGGTCTAGGAGAGATTAAACCCACATCTGTGGTACTACAATTGGTCGATAGATCGGTTAAGAAGCCAAGAGGAATAGTCGAGGATGTCATGCTGCAGATTGTTAAGTTTTACTATCCCGTTGACTTTCTTATTTTAGATACTCATTCTGTTGTTAATATGGAGTCTACAGTTCCAATTATTTTAGGTAGACCTTTTCTTGCCACAGCTAACGCTCTTATCAATTGCAGGAACGGTCTAATGAAGTTGTCTATTGGGAACATGACTCTGGAGGTCAACATATTCAATATTAGCAAGCAACCACGTGATGATGCTGAGTGTCATCATACCTACATGATAGACATGTTGATATCAGAGGAGGCGCTCCTGAGCGCAGACTCTGAAACCTTAGAGTACCTCCTTTCTATTTCTGATTCTGAGAGTTCACTTTATCATAACAATGCTTTTGATATTTCTGTTGTTTCAGGGTTAAAGGATAAAGGAGGACGACAATGGAAACCATGCTTTGAAGAGTTTCCAAAGGAAAGACAGAAACCACAACCATCCACCGTGGAAACTCCGAAAGTTGACCTAGCTCCACTGCCTGAGGGACTTAAACATGCATTCCTCATACCAAGTGATACATTTCCTGTTATTATTTCTTCCATGCTTGATAGCTCACAAGAGGAAGAATTGATTAATATGTTACGTGAGCACAAATCTGCATTAGGTTGGACTATAGCTGACATCAAAGGTATTAACCCCTTAATATGTTCCCATAGGATTCACTTAGAAGAAGGAGCTAACCCCCGTAGAGACCCTCAAAGACAACTTAACCCTACTATGAAAGAGGTGGTGAAAAAGGAAGTCTTAAAATTGTTAGATGCAGGCATCATTTATCCCATCTCTGATAGCAAGTGGGTTAGTCCAACTCAAGTAGTTCCCAAGAAATCTGGAATAACAGTGGTGACTAATGATGAGGGGGGTGCATGTTCCTACTAAGGTAGTGGCAGGGTGGCGCATGTGCATTGATTATAGGAAACTTAATTCTACCACCCGCAAGGATCACTTCCCATTTCCATTCATAGACCAAATCTTAGAGCGAGTACCTTGTCATTCTTTCTATTGCTTTCTAGATGGTTATTCAGGATACTATCAGATTGAGATTGCATTAGAGGATCAGGATAAGACTACTTTCACATGTCCTTTTGGTACTTATGTTTTTTGGCGTATGCCATTTGGTTTGTGTAATGCACCGGCTACTTTTCAGAGATGCATGATGAGTATTTTTAGTGACATGGTTGAAAAATATATGGAAGTATTCATGGATGATTTGACTATTTTTGGTGATTCCTTTGATTCATGTTTACTTCACTTGAAGGTTGTTTTAAGTAGATGTGAAGAGAAGGGTCTGGTGCTTAATTGGGAAAAATGTCATTTCATGGTTTCCTATGGAATAGTTCTGGGACACATAGTTTCTGATAAAGGAATCGAAGTTGATAAAGCTAAAATTGAATTGATTTCTAAATTACCTACACCTAAAAGTGTCAAGGATGTGAGATCATTTCTAGGGCATGCGGGTTTTCATAGGAGGTTCATACAAAAATTTTCTGCCATCTCTAGACCATTAAGTAGCCTCCTGGTCAAAGATGTCATGTTCCAATGGACACAAGAGTGTGAGGACGCCTTCCGAACACTCATTGATAGGCTCACCTCTGCCCCCATCATGCAACCACCAGATTGGAATTTACCATTTGAGATAATGTGTGATGCAAGCAACTATGTTGTGGGGGCAGTCTTGGGACAACGAAGGGAAGGGAAACCCTTTGTTGTTTGCTATGCTAGTCGAACACTTAATGATGCACAAAAGAATTATTCGACTACTGAAAAAGAGTTGTCAGCTATAGTTTTTGCTTTAGATAAATTTTGTGCTTATTTGATTGGTACACCTATCATTGTTTTTACTGACCATGCGGCTCTTAAGTTCCTTCTTTCTAAAAATGATGCTAAAGCAAGATTGATTAGGTGGATTTTACATCTGCAGGAATTTGATCTAACTATAAAGGATAAAAAGGGGGTCGAGAATGTTGTGGTGTATCACTTGTCTCGTCTGGAGTTCAATGACTCTACCAATGGCCCACCCATCCGTGATGATTTCCCTGATGAACATCTATTCGCCGTTACTCAAGTACCATGGAGGTGCTAGAGGAGATCTCTCTGGTTGCCCCTGTTTACTTGATTTGATGTTCTCCACCCTATCTTTAGTTTAGGTTTTTATTTTATTTTTTAGTTTAGGTTTTTGCTTTTATGTTTTTCTTTTAGTGTTTCAGGTTATTTTAGGTGTTGCTACTGGAGTCACTCGAAGACCCTCATCCCATGTGTTCCTTTCTCCCGTCGGTATGATTTTCTTATATTTTGGTGACTATGAGGACATTGTCTATTTGAAATTGGTAAAGCTTCACCATGTTAATATCACTCTAACCCTCTTCTTTTCTTTTTCCTTCATTTGTCATGATTATTATTTTATACATTGAGGACAATGTTTGGTTTAGGTTTGGGGGTGATGGTGGTTTATTAGATTTTTTGTGCAATTTTCAAAAATCTTTGAGCTTAAAACGTATTTTACAATTAAACCGAGTCATTTTTTGTGTTCTACTCAATCTCCATTGAATACTTAGATGATTACGGTAATTGTGCAAAATCTTTATGAAACTCTTGGTGTATTTAAAAAAAATTAAATAAAAAAGGGGTTTTGAGTTTTTTTATTTTAAAAAATATTTTTGTTGCCTTTAATTTTGAGAAAACACATACTAACACGTGTCACATAGTTATATTAGTAGAAAAAAACATGATATTTGATATTATCCTTATGTTAGATGTATTTCGTGAAACTTTTCAACTCGACTATTCGTGGACTATAAGCCAAGTCAACATGATTTGAAGTTGATTAGTAAGATATTGAATTAGAAAACCTTAGAATAATAGTGGAGATTTAACCCTTGTGAGTTTTGAGCCATTCTTTATTTCTTGAGGGTTATTAATTACACTCTGATTTTTCTTGAGTCTGCATTATTTCGTTGATGATCTCATTATTGTTGACTTTCTTATTGATTGCTTTAAGAATGACATAAAAATTGAATTTTTACACTAGAACCTCTTGCTTTATTTAGTTGAGATGTCCTAGTACTAAGTAGAACTTATGAAGTGATATAGTCATTTCTTTCTTTAAACCATTTTTTCTTAGCCTACCCAATAATAAATATCCATTTGCAACCCTTTGAACCTTTAAATAGCCTTCTTTTTGTTAACCCCATTCCCATTACCTACTCCAATCAAGGAGTAATACCTATATTATTTTATCCTTACCCAATTTTCTGAGAATGTATACGGTGAGATATATTTATGGAATGAGCAAATAGAAAGAGTTGAAAATAGATATTTCATGCGCCCTCAAAGTAAAAGTGTTTGATTGTATAAACGAGGAAAAGCATTTAAAAAAAAACATGTAAAAAAATAGAAAAAAAAAGGCTTGAAGAAGAAAATAATGAAGAAAAAGTTAATGGTGTACAACATTGATTTGTTCTTCAAAGCCCTATGTGTTTATTCAAGGGTGTAGTCATTCTCAGGAAATTCTTGTATCCTTTTTGTCCATTATTATTTTCCATAATCCAAGCCCCATTACAACCTAGTAAAGACCTAATTGATCTTAAGTGAAAGTTGGTTTAATAGATGTGGAGATTGAATAGGCAAGAACTATGGTGTTTGATTCAACATTCTCAAAAGTAATCAATATTCCTGTCCACGAGATCATATTCATTTCACTCTTTGAAAATTTTGTTTTTCATGATGATTATATGTGAGATGTTTGCATTTTCCATAATTTATATCTTTTTCCTCACATATAAACTGAGTGCCCAATCTCTGAGTGTTTTATTTCTGAGTGACATGAGAGATTTGTAGTCGATCAACTTTCTAAAGGTTATCTCGTCACATCTTTACTATGAAATGAAAAGTTATGTTGATAAGGTTTCTCACACACACACTTTGAGTTGAGAATGATTATGAAATTTATTTAACCTTTAGATACGATTAAATTATTGTACTCTATTGATATAGTTTTGTGACATTTTTAGTTTGTTGTTTTTCTTGAATTTTAAGCAATCAGAAAATTACTCTAAGGAAAATAAAGGGGAATGCTCATGTTTTTGCATTATGTTTTTAGAAAAATAGATTTTGTTATATTGAGTCAGTAATGTTTGGGGGTAACATTTCTGGAAACCCTCACGAGACTATAACTTGTCCACTAGAGGTAATATAGGGGTTTAAAGCCTTGTTGCACATTAAAGTAAGTGCAACCTTGATTCCTACGAAAGTGAGTTAGGATTTTATTCTTAACTTTGTTTTGCTTGAGGACCAGCAAAATATAGGTTTGGGGGTATTTGATGTTCTTATAATTATTACATAATATACCTTCTAATTTATATTTGTTAGTGTGTTTGAATAGTGTATTTTAGTTTAATTATTTTATTTTTGTATTTTTGTAGGATTTGGAGTTTAAATGACAAAAGTGCATTAGCGTGGCGAATTTGGAAATTCATAGACAAATTGATGAAGTGGAGCGGGAGACACTCAAGCCAAAGATTAAGAGAACCAAAGAAAAAAAAATAAAGGAAATTAGTTTTGAATTTTGGTGGAACAAATGAGTAATATGGATGAACATAGCCAAACCCACATTTCCTGTTATATTTGGTTTCCAATTATATTTGGTTTCCAATTTGTATTTGGTTTCCAATTATATTTGGTTTCCAATTATATTTGGTTTCCAATTTATATTTGGTTCCCAATTTGATTTTAGTTTCCAATTATATTTGGTTTCCAATTGGGTTTCCAATAAAGAGTTGTTTCTTTCTACCATAAATACAGCAACACAGAGGGAAGAGAGGCACACAACGCATCAACAGCCGAGTACGCATCGCTAATCCACCACGCGCTGCCATGAAGCTCCACACTGCTATTGCTGTCATCACCTTCACCATGTGTCACTAAACTCCACGCAAGGCGAAGAGATGAACTCCTAGATGTAACGCACTTAATTGGTATTTGATTCGTTTTATGATTTCACGATGAATAATGATGTTTATGATTTTCACTTTTATTTACTATAGGAGTTTATGTTATTTTAGTGACAAAGATTTCATCAACTTCTTCGTAGATTATTATTCCGGTGGTTGTCTTTTTCTTCTCCATATAAGCTTAGTCACGCTTTTCTTATGTGTGGAATTTTTAAGGATCATTTGATTCCGGTAAGTTAGTTATATATGTGATCGTCTTTTATTACGTTATTATCTCCGGATATATCGTAAATTTAGGATATCACATATGACCAACCTTTGTACTTTCAAGAAAAAGTGAAATTTAAAATCCATTTACATTAGAATATATTGGTGCATTAAAGACTATTTTTCCGATTATGTTGTTTGGGATGTGAAACACGTAATCGAGTCATCATAGCGAATCAATACTAGTTGGCGCGTGAAATCTAGGAGGGGTTCTTGGAACCTTGTGATTTTTATAAACTTAATTTTTTATTAAACTAAATTCAATTTCATATTTTAAAATTGCTAGAATTTCTTACATTTAGTTTCGCGTAGTTTTTCTTCCTAGACCTTGCTTTGTAGATCGCTTTTTCTCATGGGATCGACACCCCAATCTTTACTGCAATTGACCACGTGTACTGTTTGGGTGTAATCAGTGTCGGCATCAATATAGGAACTTCATGGATTGGGATTTGAAAAAAGAGTTGAGGGATGTAAAGAGAATGGTCTACAATAGTGGTCTGTATCCCTTAATTAAATATCAAAGGGTACGTCCTGATAATGTGACAATTTGTGCTTTCGCGGAGCGTTCACAACCTGAGACCAACACTTTTCACCTACCTTTTGGAGAGATGACCATCACCTTGGACGATGTCTATCGTATAATTCATTTGTCGATTCTTGGTAAGTCGGTTAGAATGACGACTTCAGTGACGGTAGATGAATGCGTTACATTATTGGTGGATGGTTTGGGGATTGAAAGTAAAGAAGCAAAGGCCCATGTCAAGAAGCATGGGAAATCAATGGAACTGAGGTTTATTCAGGACCACTGTTGTAGACAAGCCACAGACGTTGATTCTCTTGAAAGGAAACAACAAGTGTGTAGGGGTTACTTGTTGTTTCTTCTAGGTATGACTCTATTTGCCGATAAAAGTGGAACAAATGTTCATATTGAATATTTGAAGATGCTGATGGAGGTGGCTGATGTTAACAAGTATGCATGGGGCGTAGCAGGTTTGGCATTATTGTTTCATCAGTTAGGCGGCGCTAGCAGAGAGGGAACGAGGCAAACTGCTGGATATTTGCCTCTTTTGGAGGTATGTTTCGAAAACAAAAAAAAAATTAGTTACCCTCATAATATATAAGAATTTCATAATATTTTTTTATATTGTTTTCGTTTATAGGCATGGATATATGATCACTTTAGACTATGGGTTAATGCGAAACTGTCGTGGGATGCTAGACTCCCCACCATAGCTAAGTGGGAACCCCCACAAATTATAGGGGTTTTGGACGAACAAATCATCACTCTTAGGGTGCTTCTCGATGACATGTCTCCTGGAGAGGTAAAAATGCATCTTTAAGTTAAATAATATTTGTGTATGTGTCATATACTAATAACCCAATTATTAACCAAATTATTCGCCAATGGCATGACAGCTCAACGGTTAGAGCTTGGCGGATGGTACCACTAGGTCATGGGTTCAAACCTAGCTTGCGACATCTTTAGTGGGTTTTGGAATCCTATAAAAACCCTACTTGCCTTTCAAAAAATAAAAATAACCCAATTATTATAATTCGCAGGTACTTTGGGACCCTTACGTGGAGTCCAAGGGAAACACTCTCCTTCATGGTTCACGGGATGTCTGTTATGCCTCGAAATAGAAGAACCCTATCACCCCGATATAGTTTTGAGACAAATGGGAAAGATACAAGTCATCCCAGTTAAACCAATCCAATCCAAAAGGAAGAATATAGTTCGATTTGGCAAACACTATTTCGTTCAGTATGAGGTGTTGGCTTCGTTCACTCAAAGGTGGCAGTATAGTGTCATGTCACCTAACCAACAAGGTGTCAACGTGAAGCTTCTATGGGACAGTGCGGTGGATTACTTGAAATGGTTTCACCACATTAGCCATCCTTTCGTACAACCACCGAACAAAAAGGAGAAGTTTTCCCCTAAGAAGACATTTGTTTATTTCAAATAAGAGGGTAAGTACAAACATTTTACCTTTATGTATTTTCAAATATTTACATGGTTTGCACTAACATCTAATGTTTCACTGCAAGAAATTGCCATTGCTCATGCTCGTGACTTGATCAACGCCTCCATTAAAAAAGGGGTGAATGTCGACAAGTTAATTTTGCTCCGCCGGCAAAATAGAATACGGATTTGCTAGATGAAATGTATGTTACTGTGGAACAAGCGGAAGAAGAGCCTAACGTACACACTAGTATTGACAGTGGTGAAATTGGTGGTGGAGGAAGTGAGCGTCGAGCCAAGTCGAGGCATAAACAAAGATTCTATGTTCGGAGGCGATAAACATTTTGTTTTGTTCAGTTAATTATGTTATATTCAAAGATTCTATGTTTTTTGTTTTGTTTTATTCATAGTGTATTCATGGTGGTGGAGAAATTTTATAAACTAAATATTTTTATTTTTATTTAAAGTTATTCAAAGTTTGTTACTTATGTATTTGAGTTCAAGAGTAGAGTGAGCTTTAACTTTCTTAAAAATCCCTACAAGTCTCAATCCACAACTGCGACTTCAACAAATTGGCATCAATTCAAATAAGAGTTAACAAGCTAGTAATTTAGAAGTCAGCTCAAAAGCCCAGCAGAGGTTCCAACTTAACTCGTAAGTCTTACTAGGAACAAATCAATCTTTATCGGTCATTTGTAACAAACAGAAGGTACTCTTAGAAGAATCCAATCTATTTCAATGGCAATGGCTCATTTTTTGCATGTGACAACAAAGCTAAATATTTTTCAATAGCAGTAACTCATTTTTTGTATCATAACCATTGTAAACATTTAATAAAAGAGGATGAGGTTTTCCGCATTTGTAGCTCAATGCCTTTGGTTGAAAATTTAGGTTGTGTACATGTAGTAAAGTTACAAACTCTTGTGCCTACATCTGGAAGTCAATAGTCGAAGTTATTTGGTCTTCAAAATGCATTTAGGCAAAAGTGCTACGTTGACTTGGGAAGTGTTTATGGTGAAAGTGCGCAGTTCACCGGAGTGTGTACACCAAAAAAAGTTTTATTGACCTTCCTATCTAAATATACTAGAGTTGTAGACTTGCCTGAGATAAGCCTTCCAAGCTTAAAGTTACCAGCAGCAGCTTCTGAGTTAACTCATGAACAAGCCATTTTGCTGTTAGAATGGCTTCAAAAGCTTCAGAGGAAGGGCGTCTCTATGCCTATTGATTTTATCCAAAGCATAAGATATGGAAAATGGATGAAGACTTTCTCAGGTTTCAATTCTCCAAATCAGTGTTTTCTATATGATGGAAGTGAGATATCTCTTTTTGCTAAGGTGGGAAGTATGCTTGAGGATTTCTTAATTATTAACCAAGTATACTATGATAATAAAATCAATTTGTACAAGGATCAGCTGAAGTTTCTCGGTGTGAAGTTAGGTTCCAAGGATGTAACTGGGCTTATAGTTAATCATCTCAAGTCTCTTGCCTCATCTGAAATCAGTAGTAAGTCTGCGATGTCATTGTTGACGCTTATCAAGTACTTAAGAACAGATGGTACACTTAATGAAGATTTCTTGAACACTTTGAAAAATGAGAAATGGTTAAAGACTTCAGAGGGGTATGTAACTCCAGGTGAATCTGTATTTTTTTTTGCAGATGAAAGATAAGCAATTCTACAGATCACAAGCCTTCCGTGTGTGGACGACATGTTCTATGGAAGTGAAATCAGTAGTTTTTTTTATGAGCTCAAGTTATTGGGAGTTGTTGTTGATGTAGAGAAAGCCTACAAACGAATCATTGAAAATTTCAAACTTTCTGCCGATCTGTCTACTATGTCTACACTATGCCTTCTTTGGATACTCAAATGCATCAGAAAATTTTGCAGGTTTTTTCTCAGTTCGCAATGGACAATGCGAAGTATCCCGAATAATTCGCATTGTCCATTGTGAACTGAACATTTTTGTGAAAATTTTGTGTTGTTCGCAATGGCCAATGTGAAGTATCTGGGATACTTTGCATTGTCTGCTGCGAAACCTTTTTTTTTTTTTTAATTTTTAGTCTGTTCGCATTTGGCACTATGCAGGATCCTGGTTAATGCACATTCCATGCTACGAACTGAAGTTTTTTAGAATTTTTTTTACTGTTTGCGGTGGCCAATGCGAAATATCAGGGTTACCTCGCAATGCGGGCTACGAACCAAACTTTTGTTTTGAAATTTTTTTACTGTTCGCAGTCAAGAATGCGATGTATCCTATTTTCTGATTCTCTAGTGCGAGTTATCCCACATGTTTCGCAAGGTGGCCTCTGATGTATACCACATTAGACGCATTGCCCACTGCGATGTTTTTTATTTAATGCGCATTTGGCATTGCGAACAGTACAAAATTTGAAAATTTTATTCTTTTCCACCGTGGCCAATGCGAGAATAGTGGGATATCTCGCATTGCCCACTGCGGACAGACCCTACAATCCTGCAATTGTTATAATAATAGAAAATTTCGAATTTTTCAAATTAATTCAATTTTAAACTTAGTTTTCTAATGTTTTTTTTACCTAAAACCTCGATGTGAAAGTTTCATGGGCTTAGATTGAGCTTACTTGTCGCATGTTTTACAGTCATAGAAGGGTTTCTAGGTCAAAGAAATCCTCATGTCCACCTCTTTTTTCTGATTTGTATTGATTATTTTTTCTCATTTCGCATAGTCGCATGAAAATAATTTTTATTCTGATCTCGCATCATACATAAACAAAATCTCAAACTAATATGAGTTAAATTCCGCATAATATATTAACAAATTCTCGAAATATACAAGTCTTCCGTTAACAAAAAATGGTGACTTTTCTAACAAAACAATGCTTCGGCTTTCATTTACATTTGTCATTTACAACTTTTCATAACAACAATGGTTAGCAAAATACAATATGTGCATCAGTCTATGGTCACCACCTCGTTCGACTTCTTCGCGTTCTTCTTATTCTTCTCATTAAGCTTGTTTAACATCGCCGCAGCAATACCGAGTTGGATTTCGAAACTACTCTTCAACAAGCGGGCCGAAGGAAACATTTGACCCGGCTAGGTTGGTACTGTAGGGGGCAATGGTGGGTTTGGTTGCATATGAAGGATAATAAAGTGACTGCTCTGAGCCAAGTGTGCCATGAAACATACACGTCCCGAGTCAAATTGTGGTGTCGGGTAAACATAGGGAAAACAAGTCGTGTTTTGGTTCCCATAACAAACAAAGATGCATTGGTAACGAATCACTACAAGCTCTAACATGTCGAGGTCCATAAACCAACTTTCCCTATCTATCCGCACCTGGTTTTTTGGAATTACTAAAGCATCCTTCACAAGCTTTACCCCTTCCTAGTGCCACATTGCAAGCCACAACTCTGCATTACACTCAAGCTCCATCAGTAGCTCTTTCTGCACTTGTTTCCAACCGTTTTCGTCATCATACTGAAGGAATTTGGCAATGCATCAAAAGCCACAATTTTCGTCACCTGGGACGTTGACAACATCGTAAACATAATCTCGTATCCAAGATGGAATCTGCCGCATCAATCTATTGTTATGAATTATCGGCTTCACCTTTTTTATTGACATTTTCTTACTCTTGCCTTTCATTTCTTCTTGTGTCATGGCGTATTCGTGACCCGAGGGATCCCTTTTAGTGGACCTCTCATGCTTAGGCAACTTCTTCTTTTTCGGTCTCCCCTTTCCAGCCAAAAGTGCTAATGGTTCAATCATGACACTGTCACCCGGAGAAGTCAACTCGATAAGTTTTCTCTAAATAACCAACTTCAGCATCGAACACTGGGTCTATAATTACATTGCCACATTCACGAATAGGTGTTGTGCGAAGCTGCAGCCAATACTTATCTACGGTGCGTACTGGAATTTGCCCTGTGGGAGTTAGATAACCTGTAAGTTCATGAGCACAAGGTAATCCATGCGTCGTTCGAAGCACACAACCACACTTTACAGGGTCAACCCCCACACTTTCACACCTCCGAAATTTTGCATTTATCAAATCATTTTCCCTGCACGCCACCGACCCATGAAGTAAGGAAAATGGAGTACAGTTATGTTCACACTTCACCTTCGTCAGACTATACTGGAATGACGATTCTATCTCAATCAGTTGGACTTCGATCATTTCATGT
Source organism: Berberis vulgaris (assembly GCA_963556465.1). Lineage (NCBI taxonomy): Eukaryota > Viridiplantae > Streptophyta > Magnoliopsida > Ranunculales > Berberidaceae > Berberis > Berberis vulgaris. The sequence continues at coordinate 59,368,226 of OY747133.1, forward strand.
ATCTTTTTCAGACATTAAGGAACGTTCCTTGGGAGTTTTCCAACGAGTACTTCAACTTTGAGTGTGCACCTTCAACTCGACCCGTTGTGCGTTGTCCAAAATGCATAAATTTATCCGTTCATGCATAAACAAAGTACTCTTTATGGGGATACCAGACTGTCTTGAGATATTCCAAACACTTAGGGTATTTTTCCCATCTTCTATCAAACTCAATTGTGTCCTTGTTCCATTTATCTTCTGAACTTGATCTATACAATTCTGAAAATGAATCTATAAAGTCGGCCCACCGGTCATTGTCCTCAAAGTGCCTCTTACAATTTTTCTCGACATTTGTATTGATGTGTCATATCCACAATAATCTCCTTGGCTTGGGGAAAACTCGCTCAATAGCCTTGATCAAAGCCAGTTGTCTATCAGTCACAAACACGCTTGGTAGGTTGTCTGGCTCAAAAATTCCTGCAAGCTTCTCCACTGCCCAAGCAGAAGACTCTTCCTTTTCAGAACACATGAAACGGAATGCAACGTTGAAGGTTTTCCCAGTCGACGTCACACCAACAATCTCAAACAGCGGCATCCTATAGCGGTTAGTTTTATACGTGCAATCCATAAGCATTACTTGTGGAAAACACTTTGCCAATTGAATAGATTTATAAAGCGCCTAAAAAATGTTGGTGACTCTATTCCCCTGATCAACAGAATGTATGTATTTGTGTTCCCTCAACAACTGTAGAGTTTGTTGCAAAGCCATCCTGCCTCTTTGTTCCAATACCTTTAGTCGACACGCTAGATTGTAAATATGCTTCAAAGTTGAGGTATTGTTCGGTGACCTCTCTTTCAGCCGAGACAAGATGTTCTGAGGGCTCACACCGGACTTTATCATATTCTTCACATAAATAATGTCCTCTACGTTCAATTTTCCAGCAAACAAATTACCAACAAGTGACTCTGATCGAGGATGATTGTGGGTTCCACATGTCACTTGCAATCTCCAATGATCATTTTCCAGTGGGACCCCTCTCAACTCAAATTTACACCCACACTTTTTTGTACTGCTGGATCGAATATGATTCTTTAACATTTTATCAGGCTTCCCTCCCTTTCACAACCAAAATGGACCATTCCCTTCCTTCTTTGATTAGTCGGTTTTGATTTAGTGATAGTAATGACCATGTTATTATCCCTATCGATCCCTTGGACCCAACCTATCAGTGCAGACCTTGATGAAAATACCTAAAACAATTTAACACTTGTTAATAATAACATGTTTATAACAATGAAAAATGGTGAAAACGAAAATAAGTAAAAACTTACATACCTCGTCCGTAACAAATAAATGACTATCATTGACTACCAGTACCAATGATCTTTCTTCATTGTTATTGTCACCACTTCCATCAACATTATCATTAACTTTCTGCATAATGATTCAATTTATAATTAGTTTCATATTTTAATTACTTAACAATAAAATGGTGGTTACCTCTAAATGGTTCGTCTCTGGCTTTCAATATCGTTAAAAGGCATCTCCATATCTATTACATCCATTATAAATGCCTATGCATCATACAATAATCAATCAATTATTTTGAAAAAAATACAAAATAAATAAAATTTACATGCTAACTAAATGAATTTTTTTTGGCAAATTACCTCCATTGAAAAGGATTGTCCTTGCTCTTTAGATTGATCTTCTTCTTCATCGTCATGAAAACCCTTATAATCTTCATTTCTAACATCATCAACTTCACTAAACCCTTTCATTTTCATCTAATGAAATGAACTAAGTTCTTTCAAGATGAAATGCAAAGGAAAAGGGAGAGATACGAAAGAGGAGGACGAAGACGACGAGAGATAGATGAACAACACGATTATAGGGCCACTGCGAAGAGGAAGAGATAGGGATGAAGAGGAGGACGCAACCTTGCGAGGATGTGAAGTTGGTCGCGGAGTGTGGGACGAACCGTAGCAGGGAGTGCGAGAAATTGAAGGAGGGAGGGAGACCGTTTGAATGGGTTTTGAGTGCGATTTTTTCGATTGGCTTTTGAGTTTCTGAGGTTTTAACTTATTTATTGGCGGTGTGAGAAAGTAAAAAAAAATGTGCTTTGGTGGTGTGAGAGGGGGGAAGTGGTGGTGCGGGGTAGTCGTTGCCTTTGGGGTTTGGCAGAAAAATGACCTCCTTTTTTCTTTTCTTTTCTTTTCTTTTCTTTTCTTTTTTTGCTACTAAATAACACCACCATTTCTCCTGATGAACCCCACCAAACCTCTACTTTCTGAAGGACACCACCACCTTTATGAAAAACACTATCACCTACTGAAAGAAGTCACCTATAAAAGGGAAAAAAAACCCTAACTCCCCTTTTATTATTATTATTATTATTATTATTATTATTATTATTATTATTATTATTATTATTATTATTATTATTATTATTATTATTATTATTATTCAATCACCACTACCACCATGTCGCCGCTACTCATCCTCATTCTCCCATCTCCTTCTTATTTTCTTCTCATCCTCCTTTTTTTTCTCCCTGGCGGTGGCGAGGTGGTGGTGATGGCAAGGGGATGAGAAGAGGTGGCGGTGTCCCACTTCGTCCCATTTTTTTTCTCCTTTTTTTTCCTCCCTGGCTGTGGCGAGGTGGTGGTGTCCCACCTTTTCCCATTTTTTTTATCTCTCTGGCGGTGGCGAGATGGTGGCGACGAGGTGGCAGTGGTGGTGGTGGTGATGGTGAAGGGGAGGAGGAGGGGTGGTGGTGGCTTTCGCCTCCTCATTTTTATCTCCTATGCCCTCGCAGCGGTTCCTACGAATAAGGAACCCACACCCGCAGAAATTTGGGTGAATTCTGGTTCCGCATTCGGAAGAACCGTTGCGAGGGACAAATTTTTTTACCCTCGCAGCGGTTCCGACGAGTGGGTGTTTCCCATTCACAGGAACCACTGCAAGGGCGAATGAGGAAAAAAGATGAGGAGGCCACGGCCACCTAGCCACCTAGCCACCACCACGCCACAGGGAGAAGGAAAAATAAATAAATAAATAAATAAATAAAGGGGAGGAGGCCACCACCACCCCTCTCGTCCTCCTCCTCCCCTTCACCACCACCTAGTCGCCACCACTGCGCCACATGGAGAACATAAAAGTTGGAAGAGGAGGCCACCGCACCCCCTCCTCTATCTCCTCCCCTTCACCACCACCACACCATAGGGATAAGAAAAAAAAAGGATATGAAGAAGAAGATGGGAGGAGGTGGGATGAAAGGAGGAAGGGAGGATGAAGAGAAGGAGAAGGTGGGAAGAAGATGGGAGGAGGAGAGGTGGCAACGGTGGAGTTGATGGAGAAGAGAGAGAGAGAGAGGGGAGAAGAGGGGTTAGGGTCTTTTGGTTTATATAGTGGTGTCCTTTAGTAGAAAAAAAACCAATAAAAGAGGGTGTTGATGTTTATATAATGGTGGTGTTATTTAGTAGCAGCATTTTTATTTTCTATTGCCTTGTTTTCACACCTTCACGTTTTTACTACACTACCCCTCCTTCACTTTTGTTAAAAAAAATAATAATAAAAAAAAAGAGGTGTAGAAGTTTAAAAAAAAATGAAAATGTAGATGAGATTCATACTAACCATTCCACCATGTGCCAATATTATGTCACGACAGTCATGCAGTCTATCACTCTTCAAAGCATAAATTGATGGGGGGGATCTAGGTGGGCAGATCCTACAAGGTTCTTGGAATTTTATTGTAGAAATATTTTTCTAATTGAGGAGTGGGATGTCTTTTTCCCTTTGGACTGGTCCATGCGAGAAGTGAGATTTTCTTTGGAGGAGGGAAAGACAGGGAGGGGGAGAAATGAAATAAAATTTTGGGGTAATTGGTTGTTTTTACCATAATCTATGTGATTAAACTAATCTTTTGTTTTTTTTTTATAAGGTTTTGGAACACAGCAACAACTTAGTGAAAGAGTCATTCTACTGTATCCTTTTTCATTAATTAATTAATATCTGCCACCAATATATGGTACATTAAATTACAATATCTTACTAATCTAAGTTTGAATTGGAAGCATGTGTTCCTTCCCACCTTTTCTTGAACTATTTGACGCCATTTTGTTTTGGTAATTACAGTGTCAAGTATGTTGGAGGCTTTAATTATAATCAGCAAACTGAATCAATATGGAGTAAGTTTGTGAAATTCATCATATACTACAACAATTCATCTCTATGGTAATTGATCTTACCAAAAGATGGAGGTTCTTTTCGTTTTCGTTTACGTTTAGGGAGGCCTATGCAATGACAGTTTTATCAACTTGTGGGACGACAACAGGTTTGCAGATTTCTACCCCCTTAAGGATCACGTTACTGATCTTACTAACCTACAAGCAGGGACGGAGCAACGGGCACTTGCCCCCACTGACTTTTATTTTTTTTTATTTTTAATATACCTCGTTGCAATGTCGACGACTCGGTCCCGTCTTGCCATTTTTCTTTTTTTGTTCTCCCTTCCTGCTCCACCCTTTTCCTCTCTTCTGCTATCTCTCTCTGTTTATTACGACACCGGCAACCGCCTCGTCTCCTACTCTCTTCCTCTCCCTCCCTTTTTGCTTGATTTAGTTTTTTTTTTCTTACCATCACTATCAACCACCAACAACCGTAACCTCTTTTTCATGCATTGAGGAAGGAGAAGGTTTTTTTAATGTATTTTCTCAAGATGAATTCGTATCGAGGTCTATTTTTGTATTTTATTCATAGGCTTTTTTTGGAGATGCATGAAATTTAGATCCATTAATTTTTTTTCTCAAGATATATGTTTGTATTTCGAGGTTCATCTATGGGTTATTGTTTGAAGACATTTTGATAATCAACGTGAGCCTTTTGACAGTCAATGCACGTTGACCGTTAGTATCAGGGAAGACTGTAATAATGATTAATGATGGGGTAACATCTAATTAGTTATTTATGATACGGTGGCAAATTGCAAATAACCAAATTTTTGTGTCAACGTCTAATTTTACATTTGAAATTAATTCTTGCCCATTAACTTTACATACCAATTTGATTTGTTCCTCATATATTTATTGTTTGTGCTTCCTACAAAGTAGCTTGTCCGATCCATTTTCTTCCCCATAGATTATTAGATGGAGTTTTGTTTACCAATTGGTGTTTTGTATATTTATTTATGTATTGTTTGAATTAAATTTTTTTGTTAAAGTAATTAATTTCTATATTTCTTATATTAACTATGACGTCACTCCGCCCCCTTCATAAAATTTCCTGGCTCCGTCACTGCCTGCAAGTGGATGATTTTGTCTAAACTAATAGTCGAATCTAATGGCCATAGGTGAATGCTTTTGTTATCATTAAAAACATTTTTGGTGAGCATAATCAATAAACAATTTTCAATTCAAAATTCAGAGAAAGAGGTTTTCCTGATCAACTTATTTGGACACCTAATAAGAAATTATTTGTATATTTTTTAGTCCATCAATTGTAGCCCAGTTGGTCGGACATTTACTCTCCTTGTGAGAGGTCGCGAATTCGAGACTCACCAGTTAGGATTTTGTGAGTTTTTGCCCGATTATTAGGAGCACATTTGCTCCACCGTTGATAAGCCTTCGAAATTGAATGCAGTATCTTAGATGGATTAGACCAAAGCGAAAGCGAGTCTTCATGCAAGGTGGAGGCGATGGACCGGAGCGAAAACAAGTCTCTATGCGAGATGGAGGTGACGAGGACTTTAAGTGGCAACAATATTGTAGCCTTTGGGCCTGGTTTGGTTAACCCTATAGGGTCAGTCATGTAGCCTTTGGGCATGAATTAATAAATAAATAAAAAAGGTCAACGACCCAATTTCTTTAAAAAAAAATTGTATATTTAATAAACTGTAACAGTAATCAACTTCTTGGCCATCCATTCAACAACTAACTTCTTCGTACCATTTGGAATTTGCATATAACAAGCACTCGTGATGTCCTTATTAAACACTATATCAATGTTGGTCCATTGACTTTTCTTCAAATGTTTTGTTTCGTCACATACTAGAGTATGGCCCATGCCGTTGGCACTCTACATAATTTTATTTTTATTAAACATTTTGTTACTTAACACCTCCGTCACTATCCTCATTTTCGCTCTCAATCAGTATTGAAATGCAAGCATATTCTAAAGTAAAAATATATATTATAAAATTT